>CM065593.1:213158262-213719923 GCA_033119425.1 Bufotes viridis | reverse complement strand
GAGCAACCAGCGCAACCGGAGGGCGGGGGACCCCGTATCTACAAGTGCCCTTATAGCAAGGATTCTAATTCTGCACAAGACCAGACACCCCCCGTCCCCTAGAGCATCAGTACTCACCAGTTGTAGAAAGGAACGGCACCGCTGAAGGAGCGGGAACTGGAATGCCATCCTGGTGGGTCGCTGCAGCGACCAGACCGAGAACCTTGGATAGATGGACAGGCACCAGCCTCTTCCGGTTTCCGATCGCAACAGCAAACCAGACTCCTCAGATGCGCCCGACATTCCGTCCGAAGACGACGGCTAGCGCCACCTGGAGGATCTGGAGCGCCTAATTCACCCGGAAACCCTGGAACGGTTGTCGGGACTGGCGCAGGCGGTAACCATGGAGGCCACGCCCCCGGCCCACCTGCGAGAAGGATGAAAAAACAGAGAGCCCTGCGCCTGAGGGTGGGGCGTGTCATAAGGGTCTTAAACCGAGACCCGCAGTGCCCCATGTACTAAAAGGGGCACAGACTGCATAAGCGGGGGAAGCAGCAACCCCCTTGGAGGAAAGGTTACATAGGTGAGGGCACTGTAAACCAGGGGGTACGAGGGGCAGGTGAAGAGCTCTCCCGGGCCCCATATAGCAAGCGGTTCCCATTACAAGCGCCCAGTAAGCGCTGCTGGACTAAGGGGCCGGTGACACTAATCTGATATGGAGAAGGGGGGCAGGGGATGCTAGGGCGGGTGAGAGCTCCCAGGGGGCCATATAGTAACAAGAGAATTCGCCTGCCCAGTGGTGCCCGTCACAAGCGCCCTGTAAGCACTGCAGGGGTAAGGGGCAGGGCCAGGAGCAGTGACTAGCTCGCACCATGGAAGCTGAAGGACCCTGGCTGAAGCAGGGGGCTGCGGTGACCCCATGCCGCCCTACCTTAGTGGAAAGGGGTGCACATTAGGCTAAAATGCAGGGGGTGGGGGTTGGAATTACTCAGTTAGTGAGGAGCTGTCCCACACCCCCTCGTGGCTAACAATCCTGGCTGGCATGTGCAGCCCCGACACCCATGAAACAAAATGCTGCAGGGGAATGGCAGAGCCAAAGCGCCCCGCAGCTCCACACCACTCACTAAGGCAGGCACAGGGGAGGAGGATGCCAGGGGAGAGCTGAGGCTGCTCAAACTGAGCACAGCTATCCCTCATCCTGCCCATGAAACTCACCAGGAGGCAATTACAGGAAAAAACACCACCTGTGGCATCTTGGTGTGGACAGAGAAAAGGGTGCACACCAAACCAATTTGCTTCCACTGGCAAGAGGAAGTGCCAGAATATGGAGTGAGTATATGCAGCCTCCAGGATTCTCTGCCCCGCCCACATCCTGTCTAAGGAGCTCCCCAGTGAATTAACCTCTTAATGGTCCTATTCTGCCATATACTTTACCATTAACTCGAAGGGGCCAGCACCCTAAAGCCCTAAGGGGAAAAGGGGGGAGGGGGGGGACCATCAGTCCCTGAGCACCCTCCTTATACAGTCGGGTGCTTGCCAAAAAATTAAGTGCCTTTTTTTTAAGCAACGTCCTGTGCCACACGGGATGACAGGGGTGGGCACTGGCAGTGGGCACACTACAGTCAGTTGAAGTCGGCCTGACACACACTAGCAGCAGGCAAGCAGCTGAAATTACACTAAAGTGTAAAAATTAAATGCCTTTTTTATGAAAAGTCCTGTGCCAGCAGGTATGAGTGGTGGACACTGGCAGTGGGCACACTACAGTCAGTGGAAGTCAGCCTGACACACACTGGCAGGCAACTAACCTTAGATTAAAGTGTAAAAATTAAGTGCCTTTTTTTTAAGCAAAGTCCTGTGCCACACGGGATGACAGGGGTGGGCACTGGCAGTGGGCACACTACAGTCAGTTGAAGTCGGCCTGACACACACTAGCAGCAGGCAAGCAGCTGAAATTACACTAAAGTGTAAAAATTAAATGCCTTTTTATGCAAAGTCCTGTGCCAGCCGGTATGAGTGGTGGGCACTGGCAGTGGGCACACTACAGTCAGTGGAAGTCAGCCTGACACACACTGGCAGGCAACTAACCTTAGATTAAAGTGTAAAAATTAAATGCCTTTTTTTGATGCAAAGTCCTGTACCACACGGAATGACAGGGGTGGGCACTGGCAGTGGGCACACTACAGTCTGTGGGCCTGCAGCTCCTCACACACAGGCAGGCCAGGCAACTGCAATATGTATATAAAGGAAAAAAAAAAGCAGACTAATGTTGCAGGCCTAAAAAGGGCTTTTTGGGGTGCTGTCTGGACGCTGTCCTTACAGCAGAGATCAGATGAGTCTTTCAGGACTGGAGTGGACACTGAATTCACTAGCCTAGCTATCAATTTCCCAATTAAATCAGCAGCTACTACACTCTCCTTCCTCTCACTAAGACTGCAGCTTCAGAATGAATCTAAAATGGATGCTGTGCAGGAGGTTGGAGGGTCTGGGAGGGAGGGTATGCTGCTGATTGGCTGGAATGTGTCTGCTGACTGTGAGGTACAGGGTCAAAGTTTGCTCAATGATGATGTATAGGGGGCGGACCGAACATCGCATATGTTCGCCCGGCAGAGGCGAACGCGAACAAGCTATGTTCGCCAGGAACTGTTCGCCGGCGGATAGTTCGGGCCATCTCTACTCACAAATAGTGATACAACCAGTGTATGGTGTTACATTGTTATCGGTGAGATACAATAAGTCAGTTAATAGCTGAGGCAACACTGCTGTACTCAGGGCTAGTTTTGTCACTACTCACTAGCAACAGTGTTCAGGTAGTTTGATAGGGGAAGTACATGTGGCTTTTTGTTGTTAATTTCAATACAGCACAATATAAATGTATTGTGCTGTATTGAAACAGGGATCAGACCCTGAAATGTTGAAGTCCCATAGTGGGACAAAAAATAAAGTGTAAAAAAGAAGTTAAAAAAATAAAGTTTTACCCAAAAAAAATTAAAAGTTTCAAGTAAAAAAATAGACATATTTTGTATCTCTGCATCCATAACAACCTGCTCTATAAAAATACCACAAACCATAAAAAGTGTAATAGCAAGCGATCAAAAAGTCATACGCACCCCAAAATAGTGCCAATAAAACAGTCATCCCATCCCGCAAAAATGATACCCTACCTAAGACAATCGCCCAAAAAATAAAAATAAACTATGGCTCTCAGACTATAGAGACACTAAAAAATGTTTTTTTTGTTTAAAAAATAAGATTATTGTGTAAAACTTAAATAAATATACATATTAGGTATTGCCATGTCCGTAATGACCTGCTCTTTAAAAATATCACATGACCTAACCCCTCAGGGGAACACAGTAAAAAAAAAAAACAGTGTCAAAGCCACCACAGTATCACCTTACATCACAAAAAGTGTAATAGCAAGCGATTAAAAAGTCATATGCACCCCAAATCAGTGCCAATCAAACCGTCATCTCAATCCACAAAAATGAAACCCTACCTAAGATAATCACCAAAAAATAATAAAAAAACTGTGGCTCTCAGACTATACAGACACTAAAACATGATTTTTTTTTGTTAAAAAAATGTGATTATTGTGTAAAAGTTAAATAAATAAAAAAGTATATATATTAGGTATTGCCATGTCCCTTAACGACCTGCTCTATATAAATGTCACATGACCTAACCCCTCAGATGAACCACGTAAAAAAAAAAAAAAAAAGATGCTTAAAAAGCCATATTTTGTCACCTTACATCACAAAAAGTGTAATACCCAGCAATTAAAAAGTCATAAGCATCCCAAAATCATACCAATCAAAACGTCATCTTATCCCACAAAAAATGAGACCCTAACTAAGACAATGGCCCAAAAAATAAAAACAAAACTATAGCACTCAGAATATGGAGACACTAAAACATAATTTTTTTGTTTCAAAAATGCTGTTATTGTGTAAAACATAAATAAATAAAAAAGTACACATATTAAGTATTGCCGCGTACATAAGAACCTACTATATAAAAATATCACATGAACTAACCCCTCAGGTGAACACCGTAAAAAATAAAAACTGTGTAAAAAAAGCATTTTGTCACCTTACATCACAAAAAGGGTAATACCAAGTGATCAAAAAGTCATATGCAACCCAAAATCATACCCATCAAACTGTCATCTCATCCCGCAAAAATGAGACATCTAAGACAATCGCCCAAAAAATATAAGAACTATGGCGCTCAGAATATGGAGACACTAAAACTTAAAAGTATACATATTAGGTATTGCCGCGTCCATAATGAACCTGCTGTATTAGGGTACTTTCACACTTGCGGCAGGACGGATCTATTATAATCAATAGGGACGGAGCGGCAGCACGGCAGTGCACGGGCACTTGCGGCAGGACGGATCCAGCAGGCTGAATAGCCTGCTGGATCCGTCCTGCCGCAAGTGTGAAAGTACCTTAAAAATATCACATGATCTAACCCCTCAGGTGAACACCCATGGCTTTAAGAATATGGAGACACTAAAATTTTTTTTTTTCAAAAATGCTTTATTATGTAAAACTAAAACAACCGAACAAAAAAAGTAGTCATATTTGGTATTGTGATGTCCATAACAACCTGCTCTATAAAAATACCACATGATCTAACCTGTCAGATGAACATTGTAAATAACAAAAAATAAAAAAGGTGCAAAAAAAAGCTATTCTTTATTACCTTGCCTCATAAAAAGTGTAATATAAAGCAACCAAAAATCATATGTACCCTAAAATAGTACCAACAAAACTGCCACCTTATCCTGTAGCTTCCAAAATGGGATCAATTTTTTTTTGGGCAGCTTAAAATTATCCCAGTGAAATCTGCCTGCCAAAAACCATATGGCATTCCTTTCCTTCTGTGCCCTGCCGTGTGCCCGTACAGCAGTTTACGACCACATATGGGGTGTTTCTGTAAACTACAGAATCAAGGCAATAAATATTGAGTTTTGTTTGGCTGTTAACCCTTGCTTTGTTACTGGAAAAAGTTGATTAAAATCTGCCAAAAAAGGAAAATTCAGAAATTTCATCTCCATTTTCCACTAATTCTTGTGGAACACCTAAAGGGTTAACAAAGTTTGAAAAATAAGTTTTGAATACCTTGAGGGCTGTAGTTTCTAAAATAGGGTCAATTTTTGGAAGTTTCTACTATCCCAGTGAAATCTGCCTTTCAAAAACCATATGCCGTTCTTTTCCTTCTGTGCCCTGCCGTGTGCCTGTACAGCACCAAACATGGGGTGTTTCTGAAAACTACAGAATCAGGACAATAAATATTGAGTTTTGTTTGGCTGTTAACCCTTGCTTTGTTAGTAGAAAAAAAATATTAAAATGGAAAATCTGCCAAATAAGTGAAATTCTGACATTTTATCTCCATTTTTGATTTTTTCTTGTGAAGCACCTAAAGGGTTAACAAAGTTTGTAAAATCATTTTTACATGTCATTTTTGGGTGGTTTCTATTATGTAAGCCTCACAAAGTGACTTTAGACCTGAACAGGTCCTTAAAAAGTGGATTTTGGAAATTTTCGGAAAAATGTCAAGATTTGCTTCTAAACTTCTAAGCCTTGTAACGTCCCCAAAAAATAAAATAGCATTCACAAAATTATCCAAACATGAAGTAGACATATGGGGAATGTAAAGTAATAACTATTTTGGAGTTATTACTATCTATTATAAAAGTAGAGAAATTGAAATTTGGAAATTTGCTAATTTTCCAAATGTTTGGTAAATTTGGTATTTTTTTTATAAATGAAAATGAAATTTTTTGACTCAATTTTGCCACTCTCATGGAGTACAATATGTGTTTAGAAAACATTCTCAGAATGGCCTGGATAAGTAAAAGTGTTTTAAAGATATCACCACACGTGTCAGATTTGACTTACACGTGTCAGATTTGGTAAAAATGGCCTGGTCCTTAAGGTGTCACATCTGCAATACTCTTATTTTGTTTCTCTTAATGAGAACACTAAAATAGCTCCCATAAAGCACGGTGACCACATCATAGTGATTTATGAAACATTTATGATTGTGATTGTATTGTACTGTGCTAACATAGATGATGTGAGCACAGTTCAGGAGAAGCAAAATCAGATAGGGTGTCACCTTGTCAGAGATCATTGTGATGCAGTAATTTTTTTCAGGGGCATACCAGGCAAGTTTTTGTATCTTCACAAATTCTATTGTTTTCTTTTACTTTACAGCTCTTTTAACAATCTGGAGAATCATGTTGCAGTGGAGTTATCTGATAAAGATGACGATACTACAAATCAAATTGAACAAGAAGTACAGAGGTACCCACTGTCATGCCATTCCAACTGAGAAGCTGAAAGCACCCCTAAGACCAGAGGCCTCCCAACAGCACACAGATTCACACTGAAGGAGGGAGCACCTTCAGCCTGTTTATGACAGAAATACTCACGGGCATTGCTGTTACACTTAGAGGCTCTGTTTTCTCTGCAACTTCCACAACCTCTCCTCCTTGGTTGAAAGCGCTAGGCTTCATGATATTTTCACTGCTTGATCCTGTGACTTAAATTGTGCTGTAGCCTGCATCACCAGCTTTACTAGCCCGTCCATGGAACTATTGCCTTGGATTCTCCAAACCAATTATACCAAGATCACCTCCACTACCATCAGGCAGAGGAACCCAAAGTCAGTGTGTGCCCCGAGGGATAAAAGGGTGTGCCCTCCTATCACTGCACAGCCCAGGGAGCACCACAATACGACTGCTCATGCATATTTGTCTATTGCACCACATCAGGCATGCTCAACCTGCGGCCCTCCAGCTGTTATAAAACTACAACTCCCACAATGCCCTGCTGTAGGCTGATAGCTGTAGGCTGTTCGGGCATGCTGGGAGTTGTAGTTTTGCAACAGCTGGAGGGCCGCAGGTTGAGCATATATGCACCACATAATTGGTTTCCCCCTAGTGCACTATTTGCATGCTAATTGCATATTGTACAATATAGTAAGCTAACCCCCTAGTGCACCACAATAAGTTAACACTCAAACTCTTAACTAAAATTTCTTAACTCATCTTGATATCCCCAAACAAAGGCCATTGCAAAACAACTGAACATGTCGGCTTAACTCAATTAGTTTAGTTAACATGTCTGGTTAAACGTGTGTAAACTCAACTACATGTTCAGCCTCCTTAAGTCAGAAATACTCACGGGCATTGCTGTTATACTTAGAGGCTCTGTTTTCTCTGCAACTGCCACAACCTCTTCACCTTGATTGTCAGGGCTAGGCTTGATGACATTTTCACTGCCTGATCATGTGAATAAAAGCGTACAACAGTTGCAGAAAAAGGAGAGCCTTTAGTTGTAATGGCAACACTCCCTTCCTCCTAAACTTTCAATTGCATATTTCGTACCCTAAAGTAGGGCACTACCATGTTAACACCTAGCTACCATCTCTAATGTCTAACAGAGAATGTCATTTCCAGGTCCTCTCATGCTGTACCTTGGTGATGTGTTTATGCAACTGTTGTGACATGTAATGTGCCTGGTTTTCCAGCAGATAGCATATGTTCTGGTAGAGCCTTAGACTACAATGGAACTAACCATTCCATCCCCCCCCCCCCTTTGGGTAGGAGTGTGCCAGTCCTGCTTCCCACCAAGGGAGGGTTTACTGAGGAAGTAGTTAGTTGGAGTTAGACTAAGAAAGAGACCAGACCACATGGCGCAGTGAGGCAGAATTTCCCCTCCTGCAGCAGGAGACTTCCAGGGGAAGCAGCTCGGAGAGCTCCATGACTCCTTGAATTTAATAGATTGAGTATTACGAGGGGGTCAACGGCAAAGGCACCCCATTCAATGGTACCAGAACCTCTACAAAGTCCAGTAACCAACCTGAAGCCTTAGATTTGCACAGCAGAGAGAGCAGCATTTAGATGACCTGTCACTAAATTGCATCCTGCTGGAACCAAGTAAAGGAGAATTGCACTAAACCCTTTGAAACCGATTGTATTGTCAAGTTCAAGTTATTCAATTGGACTCCCAGGTAGCGACAGCCTGACGTTAGGAGCACCATGACACAAACATTAGGCCGTAGCATAACAATTGCATCCTATACACCGGGAATGTTCCACCTGAGGGGGGGGGGGTTGCTGCACATATGTTAAAACATCATTTTTTGTGGCCATGCAGGCATATATGAACATGGGACTAACACAGATGCCTTCAGCTGCCAAGTGCACATGGTCAGCCAGTTTCATAAGTACAAATTTGCCCTTGATTGAACCATAAGTACAAATTTGCTAACAGATGCCATGTCAGGATCAGTAGTATTGAGTACAAATTGCAGTGCAGTGACGGAAAGAGTTCACCAGTTCTTCAATGCGGGCCCACACTGGTTCTGGGGTTCTGCCTGATGGAGGATGAGGTGCCCTTGATGTTGCTGTTTTAAGGAGAGAGGCAGAGTCCCAGTTGTCATGATGCCAGCACCTTGCAGTGCAAATGTAGTGTGGTATAATGGTGAGACCGATGTTGGTATAACAACTCCTCAGCCAGTCAGCAGGTGATCCGCACAACCATTATTCACAAGTCGATTCAAGTAGTTCCCAAAGATTGTATATCTAGGCTAGCTTTTCTCTCAATCAGACTGGTCAATCTCTCCTTTTCCCGGCCTAAAGGGATTCACTTTCTGTATCATCAGATATAGTATATGATATCCACATCTTCACAGGAAGTCTGAACAGTCTATGAGCAGGGGACCTTCCATTAACTCCTTAAGGACGAAGGGCATACATGTACGCCCTTGTGTCCTGGTATTTAAGGACCAAGGGCGTACATGTACACCCTGCGAATATCCGATCACCGCTGCGCACGTGGTGGTGATCGGAACAAGATGCCTGCTGAAATCAATCAGCAGGCACCTTGGCACAATGCCCAGGGGGGTCCTGTGACCCCCCCATGTCAGCAATCGCAGCAAACCGCAGGTCAATTCAGACCTGCGGTTTGCTGCGCTATCTGTAGTCTCTGATCAGAGACTAAAATATGCCCCAAACTTATAAATATTAACCCCAGGATTTGGGGGCAGTGCTGCGGGTGGGCGGCGCGGGAGGCAATTGCGATCCCCCGCCCGCCTCCTTTCAAATGCTTTCCCTGGTGTCTAGTGGGTATAGCAGGGGGTCAGCACATTGCTGATCCCCTGCTATAAACTGCTGACATCTGTGCTGCAGATGTCAGCAGTTTAACCCCTTCTATACCGCGGTCCGCACGGACCGCGGTATGGAAAGTGTTAACATGGAGGGAGCTCCCTCCCTCTCCCATCGGGGGGCTGCTGTACCTTTGCAGCCCCCGACAGGATAGGATAGCAGAGGAGGGAGCTCCCTCCTTCCCATCACCCGCTGCTGTTATGGCAGCGGGTGATGGTTGCCATGGCAGCAGGACGCTTCAGAAGCGCCCTGCTCTCCATGGCACTGAAACTCTGAATAGGCTTTTGCTAAAGGCAAAAGCCTATTCAGACTTTGTAAAGTAAAATACAGTAAGTACACTATATAGTGTACTTACTGTATTATATAGACACCAGATCCACTGGATCTACAAGAACCAAGTGGGTCTGGGTCAAAAAAAAAATGTCAAAAAAGTGAAAAAAAGTAAAATAAGAAAAATACATATCACTGAATAAAAATTTAAAAAATCAAATACACTACACATATTGGGTATCGCCGCGTCACCTTGCATCACAAAAAGTGTAATACCAAGTGATCAAAAAGGAGTATGCCTCCCAAAATAGTACCAATAAAACCGCCATCTCATCCCGCAAAAAATGAGTCCTTACATAGGACAATCGCCCAAAAAAATTAAAAAATATGGCTCTCAGACTATGGAGACACTAAAACATAATTTTTTTTTCTAAAATGCTATTATTGTGTTAAAGTAAAATAAATAAATAAAAAGTATACATATTATGTATCATCGCGTCCGTAAAAACCTGCTCTATAAAAATATCACATTATCTAACCCCTCAGGTAAATACCGTTAAAAAAATAAAATAAAAACAATGTAAAAAAAAACATTTTGTCACCTCACATCTCAAAAACTGTAATAGCAATCGATCAAAAAGTTATATGCACCCAAAAATAGTGCCAATCAAACCGTCATCTCATCCCGCAAAAAATTATACCCCACATAGGACAATCACCCCAAAAAAATAAAAAAAATATGGCTCTCAGACTATGGAGACACTAAAACATGATTTGTTTTGTTTTAAAAAATGATAATATTGTGTAAAACTTAAATAAATAAATAAAAAGTATACATATTTGGTATCGGCGCGTCCGTCGCAACCTGCTCTATAAAAAAAAAACATGACCAAACCCCTCAGATGAACACAAGAAAAAAAAAAAAAATACGGTGTCAAAAGCCATTTTTGTCACCTTACATCACAAAAAGTGTAATAGCAAGCGACCAAAATGTCATATCCACCCCAAGATAGTGCCAATCAAACCGTCATCTCATCCCGCAAAAAATGAGCCCCTACATAAGACAGTCGTCCAAAAAAAAAATAATAAAAATGGCTTTCAGAATGTGAAGACACTAAAAAATCATTTGTTTAAAAAATGCTGTATTATGTAAAACTGAAACAAAACCCCCCAAAAAGTAGCCATATTTGGTATTGCCGCGTCCGTAGCAACCTGCTCTATAGAAATAGCACACAATCTAACCTGTCAGTTCAACGATGTAAATAACAAAAAATAAAAACGGTCCGAAAATAGCTATTTTTTTTGCAAATATTCCATTTAATCAATTTTTCCAATAACAAAGCAAGGGTTAACAGCCAAACAAAACTTAATATATATTTCCCCTATTCTCTAGTTTGCAGAAACACCCCATATGTGGTCGTAAACTGCTGTATGGCCAAACGGCAGGGCGTAGAAGGAAGGGAACGCCATATGGTTTTTGGAAGGCAGATTTTGCTGGACTGTTTTTTTGACACCATGTCCCATTTCAAGCCCCCCTGATGCACCCCTACAGTAGAAACTCCAAAAAAGTGACCCCATTTTGGAAAGTACGGGATAAGGTGGCAGTTTTGTTTGTATTATTTTAAGGTAAATATGATTTTTGGTTGCTGTATATTACACTTTTTTTGAGGCAAGATAACAAAAAATAGAAATTCTGAATTTTCATCTCCATTTGCCAATAATTCTTGTGGAACACCTAAAGGGTTAACAAAGTTTGTAAAATCGGTTTTGAATACCTTGAGGGGTGTAGTTTCTTAGATGGAGTCACTTTTTTGGAGTTTCTACTCTATGGGTGCATCGGGGGGCTTCGAATGGGACATGGTGTCAAAAATCCAGTCCAGCAAAATCCACCTTCCAAAAACCATATGGCGTTCCTTTCCTTCTACGCCCTGCTGTTTGGCCATACAGCAGTTTACGCCCACATATGGGGTGTTTCTGCAAACTACAGAATCGGGGCAATAAATATTGAGTTTTGTTTGGCTGTTAACCCTTGCTTTGTTACTGGAAAAATTGATTAAAATGGAAAATTTGCAAAAAAATAGCTATTTTCGGACCGTTTTTATTTTTTGTTATTTACAATTTCAAGATTTGCTTCTAAACTGCTAAGCCTTGTAACGTCCCCAAAAAATAAAATGGCTTTCCCAAAATAATCGATACATGAAGTAGACATATGAGGAATGTAAATCAATAACTTTTTTGGGCGGTATTACTATGTATTATAGAAGTAGAGAAATTGAAACTTGGAAAATTGCAAATTTTTCCAAATTTTTGGTAAATTTGATATTTTTTTATAAATAAAAATGAAATTTTTCGACTTCATTTTACCAGTGTCATGAAGTACAATATGTGACGAAAAAACAATCTCAGAATGGCCTGGATAAGAAAAAGCGTTTTAAAGTTATCACCACATAAAATGACACTGGTCAGATTTGCAAAAAATGGCCTGGTCCTAGGGGGAAAATGAGCCCGGTCCTTAAGGCGTTAAGGCCTCATGCACACAAACGCTTATTTTTTTCTGTTTCCGTTTCATTTTTTGCATTCTGTATATGGAACGTATACGGAACCATTCATTTTAATAGATCCTCAAAAAAAAGGAAGGCACTCCGTTTGCCTTCCTTTTCCATATTTCCGTTTTTCTGTTCCATTCAACAATAAAACATGTCCTATTACTGTCCGCATAACGGACAGGGATAGTACTGTTCCATCAGGGGGCCAGCTGTTCCATTCCACAAAAAATGGAATGCACATGGACGTCATCCATATTTTTTGCGGATCCATTTTTTGCAGACTGCAAAATACTGAAAAAGCCATACGGTCGTGTGCAATAGACCTAACATTCCTCCTAGAGAGGAAGGGTGTATCCAGCCATGACTAGCCTCATGGGATCTCCCACTCCCTATACAACCTTATGGGATTTGTAGTACATGCACATCATACATGAAATACAGTAATACTTTCAGTGCTTTGCAGTGTATTTCAGGATACTGCAAAATTAGTGGGCACAATGGCTGACAGTCTGGGGGTAGTCTGGCTGGCAATATGATAAGGCTTAAACAGGAGGTATTTTGGGTGGCAATGTGGCTGGCATAGTCAAGGAGGACTGTGGTGGGTAATTTGCTAACGCAAAGTTAAAAAAAAAGCAGGAAATAAGCTTTTTTTTAAAAAAATAAATAACAAAGAATAAAAAAAGAAAATCTTTTTCCCATTTCACAAATAAAAAAGAAAAACATAATTTGTATTGCTATGTCTTAACTTCCCAAACTATTGAATTATAAAAGTATTTTCCCATACAGTGAACACCATAATGGGAAAAAAAAATTAAAATGCCTCCAAAAAATGTGACAAAAAGTGATCAAATAGTCATAATGGTATAAATAAAAACTAAAGCTTTACCCACAAACAAGGAGACCTCACACAGCTCTGTAGCTGGAAATATAAAAAGTCATCAGGATGTCAAAAGGCAGTGATGTAATGGAAAGCTGTTACAATGATATGGTACAGACTGCTATCTAATGGCATGTCAAGTAGCCAAAAGCAGTCTGGAGTAAATTATCTTCTATATTCTGAACACGATTATGGTCTTCCCTTAACAGCATTTAGAAAGCATTAAGAAAATTGCTTTACTGCAGCCATATGGGCCATAGACACAATGGTCTGGAGCGAACCCTATTGACTTCTATAGGAGAGTTTTCTAGGTATGCTCTGTGACTTGTGCAAAGGTCATCATCATACAAGTCTTATCATCATACATGTCTTATCTATACACAGTGGTGATATCATTATAGGCAGGATTAGGCCTTATTCACACATCCGCAAGTGTTTTGCGGATCCACGGAGCCGCGGATCCGCAAAACACGGACACACCGGCAATGTGCATTCCGCATTTTTGCGGACCGCACATTGCCCGAACTCCATAGAAAATGCCTCTTCTTGTCCGCAATTGCGGACAAGAATAGGACATGCTCTATTTTTTTGCGGAGCCGCGGACCGGAAGATCGGCGGCGCGCTCCGCAAAATCGGATGCGGAGAGCACAGTGTGTGCTCTCCGCATCGTTCCCAGCCCCATTCACAGTCAATGGGTCCGCATGTATTCCGCAAAATTGCGGAATACATGCGGACTACATTGCGGATGTGTGAATAGGGCCTTAGAATGACAGACTAGCAGATAACTGTAGTAAAGTGAATTGCATAGACCAAAAAGTGACACCTATCATTATGCTTAGTCGCCAGTAAGAAAACTGCAGGACTGTATGGTTTTTGTTAGATATAGATATTAAGGTAGAAAATTAAAAAATAGCAACACCAATAATTGTTTGAAAATGTTAAACATAAAAACATGATTTAAAAGGAATCTGTCACCTGGCTATCCACAATTTTTTCCCCCCTTTAGCCTAGGGCAATAAAGTACCTTATATCCATATGTGTTCTTCTTTTTGCCGTGTCTCTTGTATTTTCTGTTAAAAACCGCTTTATCCATTATGTAAATTAGGCTGTAAGGAGCCCAGAGGGGCGTTTTTTCTCTTTTCCTCTTCCATGGAGCCCAGGAACGCCCCCCTGATGTGCCCAGACTGCCTAAATTCGAATCTGAAGAACGCCTCCAGCAGCTGAAATCGCGTCCCAGAGGCGAGGCTAACAGCTCCGCCCCCCAGCTACCTCCGCTCTCTGCCCGGAATACATCCCTGATCGTCTTCTCACCGGCCGCTGCAAATCTCGCGCAGGCGCAGTGCCGGCGATTGCCTGCGTGATATGACAGCAACTGAGGGCAACATGACACATTCCTTTTAATGTTCAATAAAAACTTCCAAGTGGGAGTCAAATTTCTCAGATGTGTTAAAGAGAAATCAAACTTGTTGAGCATGCCAGACATTCCTTCACAACAGTGCATTGACTCTCCCTCATTCTACTCTTTACTCGATGTTCTGTATTATGGTTTAATGATTTACATTTGTCCTATATAGTAAGTAGAGATGATCAAAACCATTAAAATTTGGTTCAGGTCCAATTTGCAAGTTTGGTTTGGACTCTAATTGATTAGGGCCAAGCCAAATTGTCCCCAATTGCACTGGGAATTGGTAAATAACACCCTCTAAAGTCCTAGGACTCAGAATTTTAAGGAAAACATAATCTTTTTCCATTATTTTTTTAATGAAGTTTTGCTTTTTCTCTACGCCCTCCCTAAGCTCTTGAACAAAATGACAGCAATAGTAAATCATGTTTGAGCGACACTGACATACTGTACATAGCTATGGGTAAACACATGTTTGATGGCAATAGCGAACAGATTATTTAAGGTAAGGGCTAGATGGCGACACTGGCTGTGCGACACCTTACACGGCCAGAATCACTAAGTAGCGGTGATCCCATTGAAATGAATTGGATCACCAGCTGTGTTGGATTTCTTGTTACTGCCGTTGCGATCCCATTCATTTCTATGGGATCACCGCTACTCAGCCATCCTGGCCACGATAGGTGACACGCGACCATTGTCACCATCTAGCCCTTTCCTAACCTCTTTAGTACCGAGCTTCTTTTTATCTTAAAGAGGTTGTATATATGCCCCTATTGTCAGAGATGGTACAACCCCTTCAATGCCCAGGATGATTATGTGCTAATAACTTTTGTAATGCTTTTACTTACTAAAGCCATTCTGAGCTATTGTTTTCTGGTGACACATTGAACTTCATGTTAATGGTGAATTTGAGTCAATATGTTTTACCTTTCTTTATAAAAAAAAATCCAACATTTTCTGAAAATTTGAATTTATCTGCCTTTAGTAAAGATAGTGACACCTCATAAAATCGTTATTACATTCCCCATATGTATACCTTATGTTAGCATCATTTTGTAAATGTCATTTTATTTTTTTAAGACGTTAGAAAGCTTAGAATTTTAGAAGCTAATTCCCAAAACCCACTTTTTAAATGGCCAACTCAGTTATGAAGTGACCTAAATATTTATTACTAAAGGACCTGTGATGACGTCACATCACATGGTCCAATCACATGGTCCATCTTACCATGGTGATAGACCATGTGATTGGACCATGTGATGTGACGTCATCACAGGTCCTTTAGTTCTTAGCTGATGCAGGGAAAGAGAGGACAGATCGCAACTACGCGATCAAGTGGCTAAGGTAAGTTAACTTTTATTATTTTTAACCCCTTCCACTTCATTTTACTATGCATTCTTTATTAAGAATGCTATTATTTCCCCTTATAACCATGTTATAAGGGAAAATAATAGAGATCGGGTCCCGTTGCTAAGCAACCATGTGGGAAAATCGCAACGCATCCGCACATTCACTTCTATGGGGCCTGCGTTGCGTGAAAAACGCACAATATAGAGCATGCTGCAATTTTCACGCAACGCAGAAGTGATGCTTGAAAATCACCGCTCATGTGCACAGCCCCATAGAAATGAATGGGTCCGGATTCAGTGCGGGTGCAATGCGTCCTCCTCACGCATTGCACTCGCGCGGAAAACTCGTCAGTGTGAAAGGGGCCTAAAGGGTGGAGTGAGCATTTTGACCCCACAGGTGTTTTGTAAAATTAATGGCAGGGGACTGTTGGAAATTAAAATTGCAAGTTTTCCACAGATATGGCATTTCACTGCGCATTATGTTGTGCCCAACTCGTCCTATTTGAGATGCACCACACCCTTTAATTTGTTAGGTGGGTTCTACTGGGTACTGAACTCCCATAAATCTGGATGTAAACTGCTGTTTTGATACACTGCAGTGTTCAGAAAGGAAAGACCATCTTTTGGCTCTTGCAGTATAGATTTTTATGGATTGGTTTATGGGCATAATGCTGCTATTGTTCTGGGGTACCAGTACAGCCATTTTCTGAGAACCATACATTTATTTTTCTCTTGATGGACCTGTGTGAGGGCTTTTTTTTGTGGGGTGAGTTGCTATCATCTTTGGTTTTATTTTGGGGTGCATTTTTAGTCACTTTTTATTTCGCTTACTAAACTGTTTTCTGGGTTTTGTAATTGCGGTATGCATTGTACGGAAAAAAAAAATCTCTTTATTCGGCTAGTCAGTATGACATATCAATTTTATATAGTTTTTTTATGTTTTACCACTTTTACACAAAGCATTTTTGAAAACAAAAATCATGTTTTGCAACGTCACTTTCTGAAAACCATGGGCTAGATTTATCATTACACTTACATCTTACTCCACTTTTCCATATGCCCAAAGTCACTTTTGGCTAGTCAGATTTATTAATGGTCCTTTAATACTGTAATAAATGTGGTTTGATGGTAGTAGTTTATCCTTCAGTAAGCGGCTTTACAAAAGTTGCATGTCTTTGCAAAAAAGTTCCATGTTCTATTCAAAAGTCGCATAAGATAAGCATTGTCTCCTGAAGTGAAATTGCGCATTTTTTGCGTCTTTTTTTGCGACTTTTTAAATGGTCACAATAGTAAATCTGTCTAGAGATTGATTTAAATAAGACAACACGCCCACTTTCAAAACTGGAGAGCTTAGTGCAGAGCTTCAAAAATTCACAAAAAAGTCGCAATTTTACCGATTGCGCATTTTTTTGCGATTTTTTTCACTCCATTAAAGTGACTTTAGCTAATGATAAATCTGGCCCCATATTTTTTTAATTTTTCTGCCATCTGTCTTGTGTGTGAGGTTGTTATTTGAGGGATGAGGTGATGTTTTTACATAATGAATTTTTTTTTTTCTTCAAGGGGTGCAGTGAATACCTTGGCCTAACATGCATTTCAGAGAAACACTTGGCCGTGAAAATTAAAACTTACATATTTTACAAGAAAAATGTCCTGTATATGGCAACAGCCCATATGCAGTTGTAGGGTAAGCACACCATATGGCTTTTGGAGGGCAGATTTTACTGGAATAATAAACAGGTTCCATGCCATATTTACAGACACCCTGAGGTACCGCTACAGTTGAAGCCCCCAAAATGTGATCTCATATATTTTTTATGGCATTCACTTGAGGGTGTAGGGCATGTGATATTTTTATAGAAGGTTGTTACAGATGCGGAAACGTTTTGTTTTATTTTGTGTACTTTTTTCACTTTTTTCACTTTAAATTTTTGTCCCATTATAGGACTTTAAGTTTTGGGGGTCTTATTCCCTCTACAATGCATTATAATACAAAACTACAGACTACTACCAATACTAGTACTTCTGGCTGGATAGCTGGTGCTGCTACTACCCACATTCTGGTTCTAGGAGAACAAGGCCTGGCTCTGGGTCTTTGGAACCCTTCCATATTGCTGAGATTTACAATGGTTTACTATTTTTTTTTATTTTTTTGGAACTTAAAGACAGAGAGGCACAGCCACTGCTATTGACAGTTTATTTGGCAAATTATGCAGTATCTGTGCCTCTAACAGATTTGGGCCTAATGTCTTATGTGGGTTCAAATATGCAGATAAGAAAAAAAAATCTCTAGTGTGAAACATAATATTAGATTATTATGGGCTGTGAATGAGGTGTCTGACATAAAAATAATCTTAGGTACTGTCAAAAGTCACAATCAAGCTTCTATTCTACTGCCAGGGACGTTGAAGGGAAAATATAGAAATATATATTTTTTCCTGAATCTGCATATTTTAACAATCAAAAGACATTGTGCCCAAATCTGATAGTGGTTCTGATACTGCAGTATTTCCAAAATCAACTGTCATTAGCAGTTTGTTTGTGGAAAGGGAAGGACATAGTACTGCACCTCCCTGTATTTAAGTTCCTTTAAACCTAATTTGCAAACCATTCCATAACTTTGTGTGACTGTGTACAATTTAGGCCCAAAAATGCCAGGGATATGGAAGGGTTCCAAACGAAAAAGATCCAGAATGTGGGTAGCACCAGGACCACTATCTGGCCAGAACTAATAGTAGGTTGTAGTTGTCCCTGGCTTTGGAAGATTGCAACTTTATCATTGAGAAATATAAGAGGATGAAATTGTAGATTGGATGGCTAAGTACTCCTCTCAGACACATCAGGAAGACATGGAGGTGTCTTTGAAGTCTGACAATGTGCCATGGAGCCAGGTGTTACTGCATTCCTCCTGCTCCCCCTCTCCTCCGTGCAGCCCCAAAGAAGGCTTTCAGTGGAATCCTCTTCACTGCCCCTTCCTTTTTACTTACATGTGGCAAGAATAACCCACCATGGCACATAGAGCGTCTCCCTGTCGATTACTTGTGTCAGAACACTCCACATTTCTACTACATATGCTGTTCCCTGACTTCATGGATTACTAGGCAGGTAGACTAGAACAGTGGCCCAAAATGACATGACATGCTCTTTCTTCTTTCTTGCCCAGCCTCCAGTGTCATATTGGAGAGTGTTTTCAGTGTCACAGTGGGTGTGGAGACACCCAAATAGACTAAGTTGTGCCCAAAACCACCGACAGTGTCCAAAACATCAATTAAAAAAAAAAAAATTAACAAAGCCTAAATTCGGGAGAATTTTCACACTCCTCCATCTGAGGCTGATTACTAGAACTGGCCTTGCTGACAGTTCCCCATCTTGATACTGTGGCTGTCTGCCTGCCTGCTGTACTGCCTCCATCATGCTGCTGCCACCATCATGCCACTGTAGTGGCCTGCAGATCATCATGTTCTGTATGGCTGCTGCACCTTCCCAGATCTTGTCACTGCTGCGTTCATGCCACTGCTGCTGTCTGCCTGCCATCATCTTATGTCAAGATGCTGCTGCCTACCTACCATCATCTTCTGTAAGGCTGTTGCCTCCAACATGCTACTGCCTGCCTACCTGTACCATATGGCTGCTGCTGCTGCTACCTCAGCTACTGCCCCTGTACTGCTACCACTATTAACACTACACATCTGCCACTACTTCCACTACTATTATTAATACTACCCATAGACAGCTGACCTACTGCCTTCAATGTTCCATGCTATCCTGCCTCTGCTGCCTCTAGTATTGCAGCCAGCCTACCCATAGTTATATATGCCAGTATCACTCACACAAGATTTACTATTGCTGCAATTGCGTTCCAGAGCTTTGGAAGGGAAAAGCAAATATTCATAACAAACTAACCCTGGGAGATAAGTTTTCATAAAAAATTCGATTCGGGTCCGAACCAAGCTTTCTGAAAAATTTGGCAACCAGAATAGAATCGAATCTCAACAGGTTTGCTTATCTTTAATTGCTATATTTCGCACACAGATTGCGGACTAGTATTTCATGTGCTTTCAGACAAAGATTTAAAACACCACCCTCTGTATTCTAATGATCAGTGATGAGCAGCATGGGCAATATTCAAATTCACGATATTTTGAGAATATTTGGGTGAATATTTGTCATATATTCGCAAATTCGTGATCTCCAGTCATTATCTTCTTTATTGCTAAAACCGGCAATTGGAAAATTTGCGATAAAAATTTGCAAAAAAGAATAGCGACACAACTTTTTAATTTACTTTTTATTTTCGTACCAGTATGGGACTTCAACTTTTAGGGGTTTGACACCTTTTCCAATACACTACAATATATGCAATTTCATATTGACAGCCTGGGGGCTGGTGCTCATAAGCTTCCATAGCCGGCAGCTAGAAAAACCTCAGAGTAGTTTGTCATGTAGTAAGTATTCCTATAAAGCAGAAGTATAATTTTTATATTTCACTGCAGGTTAACATGTAGCTGCATAGCGTAGTGGCTAAGATACTTGGATATAATGTAGAAGGTTGTGAGTCCAAATCCCGGCAGAGACTTTTCGGAAATAGAGGCTAAATTTAATTTAAATATATATATATATATATATATATATATATATATATATATATACATACATACATACACACATATACAGTATAGATATATATATATTTTTTTATTATTATTTTTGCTAAAAACATCAGTAGTAGTTTCCCACATATTATGCATTCATATATATATTTTAGTAATTACATATTTATTTTGTGTTGTACATTTTTTACAATTGTTAAAAAAAAACCAATATATATATATAAATTAAATTTAGCCTCTATTTCTGAAACGTTTCTGCCGGGATTTGAGCTCACAACCTTCTACATTACAGCCAAGAACCTTAAACACTACGCTATACAGGTACATGTTACCCTGCAGTGCTGTATAGATATGCTTACTACATGACAAACTACTATGAGGTATTTCTAACACAGTTGATCATTCAGCTTTATAACTAAGTGGTTAAGGTCCTTGCATCTAATGTAGAAGGTTGTGAGTTCAAATCCTGGCATAAACTTTTCAGAAATAGAGGCTAAATTAGATTTAAATACACTGGGTGTCCCCAAGCACTGACTCCATATATGGACATAGCTATATACGGAGTCAGAGCAGGGACTGCTAAGCCACAGACTCACACTGGGGGATTCCCTCAGGTTCTCCCATTGACTTCCATTGTGCTCGGGTGCTCTGTAGGTAATCCAAGCATCCCAAAGGGTTCTACTTGAGCACCAGAGAACCTGAGTACTTTGGTCCTCGATCAGCACTACTGGCAGCCCTTAGGCATTTCTAAGGCCTTGGGATGCCACAGCACCGATCAGCATTAGGCAACTGCATCATGAGAACCAATTGGGTGGGAGAGAGAGCCCCTTCCCTCTGTAAACACCTTAGATGTCGCGGTCAGCATTTACAGCAACATCTAAGGGGTTGACAGTTTAGTCATTTTCTTGATCGGGCTTCTAAAAACACTAATTTGATCTGGGTTTTTTTGCTACTAAAAATATGTCATATGAATTTTTCTCCATAACGCACTTGGTTTTTATGGTGCTTTCATGGTGGCTTCTTTTGTTCAGGCATTTTTTCCCTATAGAGAAATAGATGGAAAAAATATCAGAAAAATGCCAAACACGTCAACATGCTGTGTTAAAATAAAAAATACAAAACAGAGAGAGAAAATGAACACTAATTAGAAAAAAAAGTGGCACTAGACAAAAAACATCTATAACTGATGTTTTAGTCTCAAAAACTGCACCAAAAAAATCACATGTGCAAAAAAGTCACTAAAACTGCAAAAATACAAATCAATGCCACGAAATACCTACAGTATGTGTGTTCACATCACATTTTTGTCCCACTTTTAACATATACACATAACTCATACATTAAGCAAATGCCTTTGGCAAATGTCATACAGTTTTATCCGACATCCCAGGGTTTTATTGTAAAAAAAAACAAATGTATCTCTGCACCCCAGGATACCTGCTCCATTGCGGTTTTATACCAAGAACTTATAAAAAGGGTTAGCAATGCAATGTCACAGTCTGTGTTTAGGAGGTGGGGCACACATCTCCCCTCCCATACGTCTTTGGGTGACATCCTTAGAGGATAGAACAGTGTTCAGAAGACGGTGTCGAGCGAGGTATAGAGGGAGACACATTTCAAATTCATTCATAAAGCAATATACGGTTTTGAGCACAAATATGCTCGTAAATGTCAGCCCCAAGCACATCAGCAATCACAAACACTTGTCTCCTGCCCTAAATGTTCCCTTTTTGGAGCTAGTTGCCATCATTGCATGTGGGAATGCCCTAAAGTTTTACCTATATGGTCCTCGGTCGTCGAATTCCTGAATGAAAAACTTAAAACACAACTTCATACCACGCCAGAAGAAACCTTATTCCATATCACTAGTGCACGAACACCTCTAGCCGCCCATGTCATACTACTAGCCACCAAGAGATGTATCCTGAAACACTGGCTATGCCCATCTATCCTCCACATTAACGGATATTATAGAATATACCAAAATATGCTGTCTTGCAGATAAATGGGGGGCAGATCAGGGAGATGCTAAATTAAAGAAGTCATATCACGCTAAGTGGTTACAATATATCTTGGCTGTATACCCCACAAAGATTGCAAATGAGTTAATATAAGCAAATCACTATTAGTTCTGTTGATTCACAATACGGATGCTTCCTGTCGTATTAATGACCAACATCTGGACATTTTTTGGGGAGGGAGGAAGAGGTTGGGTATGTTCATTTGATTTTATTTTTTCTCTTCATGTTGTACCCAATTAGAAAATTCTGAAATGCACTGTAACATACTCTGATGTCAACATTTACAGAGTCATGATAGATCTGATTGACACATTTATTACCTCAGATGTACATGTATTTTTGCAAATATACAATAAGAATGATGTTTAAAAAAAAATAATGTATCCGTTAACATAAACATTTTTTTGCTGGACTCTGCAGAATAGAAAAGAATAGTGTACTACACTTTTGCTTTTTTTTCTTCTAACATATATGTTAAATGTAGGACACAAACACGATGTGACAGCCCCTTTGTCCATATACAATACCATGTACAATACGGTATACGTTATTCTGATTATCAATGACATACAAACTTCATGTATATAATACTGTATTTATCTTAATAAATTTTCATAATTTAAGCAGTTTAAAATACAAGTGCTTTACTTGAATGTACAGTATGCGTTAAAGCACAGAGGCAGACTTAGAAAATAAATGTTTCTCCTGTCAAATATAAGCTCTTAGAATCTGAAATTGCATTTGTCCTTGGTTATCAAAAAGACCATCACCCTGTTGTGAGGGTATATTAGCATCTAATTCAGTTTTGCTTAAGAAAAAAATGCAGACGCAGTCCCCTTGTGTACAGGGCAACACTTAAGTCTCATACACAGGTAACAGTCAATCCATTAACCTTTGCTTTTTCTTAACCTGTGTGTCGTACGCATCACAGTTGTCCTTCTTTTTAATACCTTTTCCTTAATAGTAGCTCACCCAGAACTGAAAAGGGCAGAGCAGCTTCTCATGACATTGACTGTGCTGCTACAATAATAAGCTTTCCTTTTTTCTTATCCTCTCCACCCCCACCCTCCACTTCACTACAGTGTCAGCAACCATTTTTTGGAAGGTAATCTAAAAAGAGCTGTAGAAGCAGGGGTCATGTTAAACTGTAACGCAAATGTTATTCCTCGATTATCTAGCTGGGGTAAATGTCAACTGCTTCAGGCAAAAGCAATTGGAAGAATAGAGTGTGTGAATCTAACAAAGAAGAAAAGACAGAAAAAGCAAGGTTGTGGCTGTGTTTGGCTGAAAGGCTGTGAATATGAAATAAGGAAATTCAGCCTATCGAGTTTTCGTTTTCCTTCCCTGTGGTCATGCCGCATCAGCTAGATCATACAACGATAGCTTTCACTCTTGACTCTTTCATTATGCCTGCTTGTATTAAATCCCTGTAACCAGGTCACTAGGTATCACTATGCAAAGTGATATGCTGAATACTACATTATACAAATCTGACCAGACATCATTATTATTATTATTATTATTATTATTATTATTATTATTATTATTAACCCCTTCCAAACAGAGCCAGTTTTCACCTTTCCTACCAAGCCTAATTTTCCAAATCTGATGTGTCACTTTATGTAGTAATAACTTTGGAATGTTTTTATTTATCCAAGCGATTCTGAAACTGTTTTTTTTTTTTTTTGTGACACAATGTACTTCATGTTGGTGTTAAATTTGGGTTGTTCTGTTTTACCTTTGTTTATTGAAAAAAATCCAACATTTACTGAAAATTTTCAATTCTCTAAATTTTAATTGCTCTGCTTTTAACCCCCCCAGTGCCAAGTTATTTTTCACCCTAAAGGGGGCCTTTCACAGGAATTTTCTAGCTTAATTAAATACCTTTCCTTGCTGTGTATCCTCTTCTGAGGCTGACACTTTTTTTTTTTTTTAAATACGTCACAGCCAGGGAGAAGGGGAGCTGTTTTTTCTCCCTGGCTGTGACGCTCTCCGCTGTGATTGGACCGCGGCAAAGCCAGGGAGAAGGAGACGCCCATTGAGAAACCCTGGCATCTCCTCCTCCCTGTACCGATGCTCAGGATTAACATACTGAGCAGGAAAACTGAAGGGGGGTACAACGGTGCATACGAGCGGTATTTTAAAAAAACCCTCTGTGAATCACCTTGCTAAATTTAAGCCTCCCACTAATGTACTGTAACTTAAAGCTTGCTGAAACCAATCGTCTTCTGAGGAACTGTCAAGAGAGTGTATGCTGTTTATTACTGTTTAGTAAAGTGAAGTTCTGGTTTACTATCAAAGCCTGCACCTCAATTATTCCTCCTATCAAATCGGTGTGCCACCGTTACCGGCACTGGCATCACGGACATCAGGGACACCCAGCCATAGGCACGTTAATCTACCAACACCAAGGGCACCTCACACTACACCTGGCTGTGTCCCTCAAGAACCCAGAGAGTGCCCCAGAGGATCCACGTGCCAGCCTCTCCATCACTGCCATTCCCCAGGTCAGTCCCTCATACTCCCTTGACTTGGGGATGCTACATTAACAGAATACGCATGTTTCCGCAGTAATAGTGAAGCGTGAACTTTGTGCCTTAACCATACTGCCAAGTGACACATTGCCTGTTTGGACGTTGTGGACTGAAAAACGTGAAAACAGTGTGCTTAAAACCTCAAAAAAGCGCTGTGCAGTGTTGCGCTATCAAGAGGAAGAAAATCGCCGCATCAAAGTGTATTTTTGTGGACTTTTGTGTTATTCTACTA
The DNA here is from genome assembly GCA_033119425.1 of Bufotes viridis. Lineage (NCBI taxonomy): Eukaryota > Metazoa > Chordata > Amphibia > Anura > Bufonidae > Bufotes > Bufotes viridis. The sequence goes on along the minus strand of CM065593.1, from coordinate 213,694,919 downwards.
CCTCGGCTTGCTGTCAGTGAATAGCCGCATCATGGCGCCCAAGATGGCTGCCTGAGTCTGGGGAATTATTGCTGCGCCATCACTATACTTTAATGGCGGGAAAATTTGGCGCCCATTCCCTGAGAGAGAGAGGAGAGAATTCTTCTGCGTCACCGCCTAATTTGCCTGGATTATAATATGGACGCTGCCTACCTTGGGCCTTGAAGATCGGAGAAGCCGCCCCGTTAGAGTAAGTGTGAAGCTCCGCCCCTCCGGCCCGGCATCCTTGCGGGAAGGGACTGCGCTACACTGGAGTAAGTAAAAACTCCTGGGGACTAGTGACATCAGTACCGGAGGGGGTCCGCATTGATAACTGAGGCCTGAGGGAGGCCTAAGGGAGGCCCCGGACCTTAACCAAGGACTAAACCCGCTGGTCAGTACCTCCCAGCGTGACATCGGGCCTGCACGACGCTATCTTAAAGGGGCCAAACTCATATCGGGGTTGCAGGAAGCAACGCCCAATATCCAACAGGCCCGAATCCATCACATAAGGCCTATCCTTGGTTGAGCCACGTCATCTCCGCCTCTAAGGAAGTGGGGCGGCCTGCCCCCAGTGAGCCTATGGCCACAGGTGCTACTGCAACCCCCAGCATGATGCTTGCTGCAGACCCACCAAAGATCCACAGACCGGAGAAGCTGTGTTATGTCAGGAATGTCCGGCAGGTCCCGTTTCCAGTGAAAGAAGAAGAGCTGGCCGCCGCGCAAGAGAGGCCGGTACCTGAGCGTATCGTCCACTCTGATGGTACCGTGCTATGGCCTGCCACGGCCGACCAGCTACTACGGGAGCCACCTGAGTCCTCTGAGGATGAACCAGAGGAGTATGACACCTACCTGTGAGCAGGCCTGCTAGGCCATGCTGCTGAACCTCACAGGGACGTCATGATTGTTGCAGGAGCTGTCCCCTATGTTGTCAGGCTGGTGGAGCTTGCTGCCAGTTTCCCACGGCCGGTGGCATTTTTGTGAAGATAAGTTGCCACTGTGGAACCACTGCTCCCAGCCTGCCCTATTGGTTTCCAGGACACCCTGCCTGCTTTGAGAAGTTTCTTAATCCAAGTTGTGCTTTTTATATTGCACCTTATCCCCTTTTTAACCCCCATTTCAGGTTGAAGGGGAATCAATATGTCAGCGTTCTAGGGGTACGCAGGACTTGCCAGGATAACTTGGCCCTGGTATTGTCAGAGTCCTGTGATGTAACGAAAAGTACTGTGTCTTTCTGACTATATTTATTGCTATTTCATTCAAGTCAAGGTGCCCAGAGATGGACTCCCCATGTGCGAGTCTCTGTGATATTGTTCTTATTGTGGACTTATCATACCCTGTCATGGACTATCCTGGTTTTCCCAATTTATACGCTGTGCCAGGTCAGCGCCCCAGTCCCAAATCACTATCCTGTAGAAGAGAACGACGCCATTTGTCACCGCACTTCACCTTTGCCAACTGGACCTGATATAATTCTTGTATATGCAGATGATATTGATATATATGTCCATGTGTGCCTGCATTTTCTTTTTGTCTTTCAGGTGAAAGATCCAGTTGGGCGGGCCCTGTTTGAGTACGAGGGTGTACTCATCTTAAAGCAGCGGGGTATGTAGTGTACACGACACTACAGAAGGGTCACTAGAGTGTGTACGTTCCCCTCATTTGTGGGGAGATTGGTGAATGTCATTTTCAGTAAATGCAATGTAATGTAATGCCTATTTATATATCCTATCACCCTGTTACTGCTATTATGTGCCATTGTGCAGGCCTGCTAGGGGTGTCATATAAGCTTTAGCCACTAGAGGGAGCTAGGGAGCCCTAGTTTATATAGGCCCAGTCAGGGCAAGGAAGGCAGTCTAGTTCAGGCCTTGAGCCTGTTGAAGGCAGTCCAGTCCAGGCCATGAGCCTGTGAAGGTGTTCCGTGTTCAGGTCCTGAGCCTGTTGAAGTCAGCCTAGGCCCTATAGCCTGAGAGGGTCCAGCCTAGGAAGAGTCATTCCCTGGGAGGAGCAGTCCAGACCCTAGGACTAGTGGAGAAGTGTTGCCTCCTTAGTCAAGCTGCAAACAGGATAAGGATCCCTGCAGGAGCATTACTGGTCACCAGTCTGCGTGAGCTGAGGGAAGGCAGAGCCAAGAATTCCAGAAAGCAAGAGGTACTACAAATACCAGAGGAGGTACTCAGTAATTGTTATCCCAAGGATATAAGCAGAGAGAGGGCATTGGGGCCTTGGAGAAGAATATTTTCCTAGTCAGGATCAGTCAGGAATAGTGTGAAAGCCGCCTGTACGGCAAGTCCTGTTTTTAACCCTCTGTGAATCACCTTGCTAAATATAAGCCTGCCATTAAATGTACTGTAACCTAAAGCTTGCTTAAACCAATCGTCTTCTGAGGAACTGTCAAGAGTGTATGCTGTCTCTACTGTTGAGTAAAGTGAAGTTCTGGTTTACTATCCAAGCTTGTACCTCAATTATACCTCCTATCAATCGGTGTGCCACCGTTACTGGCACTGGCATCACGGACATCAGGGACACCCAGCCACAGGCACGTTAATCTACCAGCACCAAGGGCATCTCACATTACACCTGGCTGTGTCCCTCAAGAACCCCGAGAGTGCCCCAGAGGATCCACGTGCCAGCCTCTCCATCACTGGCATTCCCCAGGTCAGTTTCTCATACTCCCCTGACTTGGGGATGCTACACTAACTGGGACTGTATCCAGTTTTAAATAGAACAATTAAAGTATATGATATTAATGTTCTGCTTATTCTGCTGGATCACTGATATTGGTTTCAAGTAACTCTACTATAATAGGTATAATATATTGCTGGACTTGTTGTTTACTTTTATGTAGTATGACCGGTTTTCTAATAGGGATGGTATTCACTGAGGCATTAATCAAGGAAGCCAGAGACATATTTTCAGACAATGATATCCCAGGGTTTACTACTTCAGTCACTTCTAAACTGTCTTTTAGATATTTGTATACAGGATACATGGAGAATATTAAATCCTGGTGGGAAATTAGGTCCCTTGAGAGCTATTTGGAAAACAAAATAGTTCCTAGGAGACTCCGTATACCTATTCGACAAGCACCACGTGTAGTTTCCCCTTCTCTGACCACTAAGTGGGAGGAAACACTTACACTGATGTTCACTAATTTGCTGAAAATTCTCCTTGAAGAGGAAAAAAGGATATTTGACATAACATCCCCTTAATTACAAGAACTAATAGAGGCAGCTTTAAAATTCAAAGACGAACCGGACTTTAACAAAAAGGAAACTTCCCTACAAACATCAGTGGAATTATTTCAACAACTATTGAAGGAACGTAAACACCGACAATTTGTAAGAGATTTGGGAGATTTTAGGGAAAACTGGGCCTATAATTTGGAAGGCAAGGACTTCCCCAATTAGGCTCGGATATCTCCTCGTCAGACATAGAGCTTTCTGACACAGAAACCCCCCATAGAATAGTGATGGGGGGCTCAATAAGGGTAGCAAGTGCACCCCGACGACAGGGAAGGCGATGGCCAAGAGGAGGGGGGAGACGAAGAGGTTAGCCACAGGGATAAAATTATTCCTCCACCTCGCCATCCTTCTCCTCGGTGAACAATGTCTCCGTACCCACTGCATCTTTTATAGAACAAAACCAGATGACATATCAACTACGGAATCGAGGCAAATTAGGAGAGACCAAATCAACCCCAATGACTTACAAATCATATATTTAACAGATAGACAACTCAGTCAGACTGAAATAAATGTATTGAGTAAGGGTTTATCCTTTGTCCCGACAACTAACTGTTGCCTCTTTACTTGGATCAAGGATCTTAATTTGTTTTGTAGAAAGCTCAGGTGGAACAACTTTTTCAGGCACTCTAATAGACAAACTTGTGAGAAATTTGGATTACAGGAGGAAGACTTTTCAGACTTTCAGACCCTCCTGGACTTAGAGGAGGAGGGAACACGAGGTCCAGGTCAGGGCCCTTTCACGGACTTAAAACCTAAAAGTACTAAGATGCCACCGGCATTTGATTATGAACATATTGACATTTTTCTTCAGTTTGAAACAAGGGAATTGGAGGGTTTAGATAGGATTCGTCCCAGGAATTTTAATCTTTCCAAGGAAGAAATGAATGCCCTTAAAAAATTAGGGCAGGACAACTCTATTATTATCAAACCTGAAGATAAGGGTGGTAATTTGGTTGTGTTACGACATGCACAATATCAACGTATGTGCCTTGACTTGTTGATGGATTAAGATGGATATGGGGTTTTATTATCAGACCCCATGGACAACTTCCTTCAGGAACTCAAGAGCATCTTGATCGATGGCCTAAATGACCGTGTGATTAGTTACGCTGAGTATAATTTTTTATGGCCAAAAAAGTGTAGTAAACACAATAGATTCATCCTTAATCTACTTAAGTTTACGTTGACTCACAATTTCTTCCTATTTAATACACAATTCTACCACCAGCTCAGGGGGACGGCGATGGGGAGCCCTTGTGCCCCCACATATGCCAATCTCTTCCTGGGCTGGTGGGAGGATATGAGTGTATTTCCGGACCACCCTGTTTGGTGGGAAGAAAAAATTGTGTTTTGGACATGTTACATAGATGACACGTTCATTATTTGGAAAGGGATGAAAGAAGAGTTTGTTGAGTTTGTCCAGGTACTCAATAACAACACAATAGGCATGAAATTCATCTTTGAGTTACAACAGGAGGCCATAACTTTTTTGGATGTGAAGATATATAAATGTGGCGATAGGTTAAAATCTACCATTTTTCGCAAAGACACGGCCACCAACTCCATCCTTCATTGGAACAGTCACCATCCCACACCACAGAAAATGGGCATACCCAAAGGGCAATACCTCCAGGCTCTGAGGAATTGCTCTGAAAATGAGACTTTTTATGAGGAAGCCAAATAATTGATGCAAAGGTTTGGCGATAAAGGTTACTCTAAACAGGTCCTGGTGGATGCTTTTAAGTATGCACAGGGACAAACTCGTGATGACCTTTTGGTCCCCAAATTGAGGGACCACACTGGCCAATCTCCAATGAGGCTTATTTCCATGTTTGATGCAGCAAATCCGCAGGTCAGGGATATTCTTGAGAGATATTGGCCAAGCTTGTCCATAGACCCTGATCTTTCGGAGGTCATAACAGATCATCCCAGTATAGCTTACTGAAGGGCAGAAGCCTTAGAGACAGGTTGACTAGTAGCCACTATACACCACCCAAGACAGTAGGAACATGGTTAGATCGTAAACCTATTGGGATGTTTAGGTGTGAGTCATGTAAAGCCTGCAAATTCATCTCGACTTCAAAAAGCATTTCGAGTTCATCCACAGGGCAGGTTATCATGATAAGGGACTTCATCAACTGCAGAAGCAAAGGAGTTATATATATATGCCAATGTCCTTGCCCAATGGACTATATCGGGAAAACAACCAGAGAGTTACGCAGAAGGATTTGTGAGCATACTAATGATGTTCTGAAGAAAAATGTCACTCCGGTGGCAACACATGTATTGGAAGTCCATAATGGTGATCCCAGGTGCCTCAGATTTTCAGTGCTTGAGGTGGTATCCCCATCTCAAAAAGGAGGGGACTGAATTCGGCAAAAAGAATGCGAATGGATTTATTGTTTTCGATCCCAGTTCCCTCTTGTTTTAAACAAGAGACTTACGTTTGGCTCTTTTCTATAGGACCAAGATTCCTTTAATACATTTTCTTCCCTTCTCTTTCCCTTTTATTCCATCTCTTCTCTCCCTCTCCTCCCCTTTACTTCCTCCATGACCACCCCCCGGGTATTATGTTTGTTGGGCCGTTCCTCAGCTATATATTTTTATATATATTTTTATATATATTATGATTAATTGCCACCAATGGAGATATATCCCCCTTCCCACCATAGTCCCTTATAAATGCCTTGGATGACCTCCCATTGAGGGGTTACCTTAATGGCAATCGTCCTTTTATCACTGTAGTGAATACTACCAGGGGACATGCTGGCTTAGTATGTAGGGGGATGCTGATTAGAGGATTGTGTATCATGAGATGATATCGAGATTCGGTACACAGTTTTCTGGTCTAGCTTGCCCATATCTAGGATGACACAATCATCAGGTCATCAATCACCATATGCCACCATATAATAGATCTCACACTGCTGCTTCCATTGGGTTGGCCGCACCGGCGCTTTATGTGCCTGTGCGGCTTGCGTTCCATGCACAGAAAGCAAGAGTGGGCCACAACGGGGCGGTGTTATCATCTCCCAGTGAGCGAATCCTTTTATGCACCCACTCGGAGGGTGGTACTAATGCCATGGCGGGAATCAGGCGTCCTGCTTAAATGGATAGCAGGTATCAGACTAGTCAGTCCATCGTGTCCATGGCAGAGTGCACACTCTTGGTGTGACGTTTTCCGCTGACCGCTCATTCCTGACTGGCATCAACATAGCCCAATAGGAATCCACTTTGTGAGGAGTGATTATAATACGGGGGAGCCGCCATTGGACGGGTCTCACAGTATCTTTCACCTGACATACATTTGGGCGTGCACATTGTTTGCACATCTTCTGGATGACTACTACTGCTGCATGTGATATAATTAAAAAGGCAGAGTAGATATTTATGATGTGTGGTTATCCATAGATTGCGGTTTCTTTACCGGTATTTTCATGTTTTATGGGTAGCCATATTGAGGTGACTCTATTATCTAAAGGGTCGCCACAGTGGTCTCACATTATACTGGATATTGTATGGAAGTGTGTATTTACAGTACATCTTTGGGAAGATGTGCACAAGATCTAATATTGCCACTGCTGCATTTAATATTATTTGACATAATACCAATGTTTTCACCTATACTTATACAATAGTGACTTAAATGAATTAACCTCCTGAGGAACCCACATTAGAGGGAGAAACGTGTCGAGGTGTCACTCATACGTATTAGATGGTCCCTGTTACTGATATCAACAGGTGGGGACATTAGATTTTTAATAAGGTTTTCACAAAAGATTATTGCATTGAGTTATATGGCTTACATATGGACAACCAGGGTTTACGTAGCCTAGGTAGGAGGACAGGGAGTCCCTACCATACAGGGCTGTCCCTGGGCTGAGGATTAGACAGGGTTAGTGTAGGGGCTGGGTAGGTTAATACCCCCCCCCCCCCGCATTCCCTTTCTGTCTTTCCTCGACAGGATCCCCTGTCATTTATATGTCTAGTTTTTGGATATATCACATTATTGGCCAATAACTATCACTAACCGGGACTGTATCCCATTTTAAATAGAGCAATTAAAGTATATGATTTTAAGGGTATGCTTATTCTGCTGGATAACTCCTATTTTAAAATTTAGCAGTGACATACTTCATGTCTGCATTTGGGGGAAATAAACCGTATTGTTGTTCCACAGAGCAGTTTGGCATACAACGCACGAAAACATACCGTATGTTTCACCCTATAAGACGCACTGACCCAGAAGACGCACCAAGGTTTTTGAGGAGGAAAATAAGAAAAATTTTTTTTGAACCAAAAGGTGTACTTTTGGTGGGCTTTTTACTAATGGTGTTCTGTGCATGACACTATTATGACACACTGTTATGGGGGATCTGTGGATGACACACTGTTATGGAGGCATCTGTGGATGACGCACTGTTATGGAGACATCTGTGGATGGCACTGTATGGGGTCATCTGGGGATGGCACTGTATGGGGGCATCTGGGGATGGCACTGTATGGGGGCATCTGGGGATGGCACTGTATGGGGGCATCTGGGGATGGCACTGTATGGGGGCATCTGGGGATGGCACTGTATGGGGGCATATGTGGATGGCACTGTATGGGGTCATCTGAGGATGGCACTGCTATGGGGGGGGATCTGTGGATCACACATAGAAGATGCTATGTGTCATCCACAGATCCCCCGAATAGCAGTGCCATCCCCAGATGCCCCCATGCAGTGGGTGTGATGATCCCCAATACAGGGGGTGGGGGTTAGCATCTTGTTTGCTAGTGACAGCGGGACTCCTGCCTGCGATCCTACATTATATTAGGTAATATAGCATGGATTTAGTGTAATGAAGATTATAGCTTTAATCAATGCCTATAACATTACTGCAGCGGGCCCGGTGTAGTAGAGTACAGTTACTACACCGGGCCCCGCTGTCATTAGCAAACAAGACTGCCGCCCCCATCCCCTCCTCCTTGATACACACACCAGCTGCTCTGTTCAGCAGCGTGGCGATGTATCAGTGTTTGCCGCATTCGCCCCATAAGACACAGCACTATTTCCCCCCCACTTTTTTTTGGTGGGGAGTGCGTCTTATAGGGCGAAAATACAGTATTTAAAAATGTAGCAGTGACATACTGCATTTCTGTAGTTTGTTCCAATAAACACTGGTTTTGTGCTACATAGCAGATCTGAGGCCTACCCTGTTTTCAGTCATTTTAAGTAACCTTTTGAACTCCGCATTTACATAGTTAGTTGCAAAAACAGAGGTTTTGTGGTAGATAACACATTAGCGGTGTACGCTGCATTTTTGACAGTCAAATTAAACCATTAACTTCTGCATTTACATTGTTGGTTTAAAAAGATCAAATTTTTGGTTAATTGTATTGAATTGCTCCGTTACACTGTTTTGTGACCTAAAGAAATTTATTTTGTTTATGACACGGGCACTGCCTTACTGTTAGTGAACTTAATTGTTGACTATTGGCAGTTAAATTTACACCAGAGATAAACCATCTGTTAGTTTGGTGGGAGAACGCAACTAATGAGAAGAACATCAAATAAGGGACTTGGCATGGTCGTGGTGGTGTTGGTGGAACTCCTGTTGCTGGAAAAGGACATGGCCATTCAGTGCCAACTACAGGTCCAAGTGAAACACCTTCCTCAGGTGTGAGTAGGTGACAGAACCTGCAGTATTATTTGATAGGCCTGAATGCCACTCTCCGAATGGTGAGGCCAGAACAAGTACAGACGCTAGTAGATTGGGTGGATGACAGTGCCTCCAGTACCTTAACATTGTCTTCCACTGCTGAAAGCTCAGAGTTGGCACCTGCAGCCCATGCCCATTAGTCTTTCTCCTCACCCCCTTGCAAATCAGCCAAGCAATCTGGGCCCCAAGTCATGCATCAGTCTCTTATGCTTTTTGATGACTCTGCTGGCAGGGTTTCCCAGGGCCATAACCATAGCCCTGTCCCAGAAGTGGAAGAGATTGAGTGCATGGATGCCCAACCACTTAGGTTTGAGGATGAGGACAGGGGAAGATCATGCAGCATGTCTCTGATGATGACGAAACACAGGTGCAAACTGCTGCGGCTTTTTGCGGTGTTCATACCAACAAAGAGGGCAGGGGTGAAGACTGGGTGGAAGAGGATATTGAGAACGATGAGGTCCTACACCCCAAAATATGCCACTTAAATCCATGTTATTCATGGGTGGTGAAAAAAATCATATTTTTTAAGGCCAGGAATTACCTTTGCGGCCTGCGCTGCATATGTGCTGGGGACAATAATATAGTTAATCCGTCTTGGAGTTCAGGTGTTGACATATTCCAATTTTTTGCTGACAAGTAACCCTGCACTGCATAGGTGACAGGGACCGAAAATTTAAAAAATCTACTTTTAAATTGTTGGGTGCAAAATTACCATTTTTGCCGGGTACAAACCCTTGCTCTGCATTGGTGACAAAGACTTAAAATTAGAAAAATCTTCTTTTACATTGTTAAGTGCAATATTACCATTTTTGCCGTGAATTAACCCCTCCTCTGCCTGGGTGCCAGGGGCCTACATTTTTAAAAATCGTCTGCTCCATTGGTGGGTGACATGAACCCTGTTTTGCTGTGAATAATGCCCTGCTCTGCATAGGTGACAGGGACCTAAATTTCTAAAAATAGCCTGTTCCATTGGTGGGTGACATGAACCCCGTTTTGCCTTGAATAAACCCCTCCTCTGCCTGGATGCCAGGGGACTACATTATTTAAAAATCACCTGTTCCATTGGTGGGTGACATGAACTCCGTTTTGCCCTGAATTAACCCCTCCTGCCTGGGTGCCAGGGGCCTACATTTTTAAAAATCGTCTGTTCCATTGGTGGGTGATATGAACCCCATTTTACCGGTGAAAACCCCTGCTGTGCATTGTTGATAGGGAACCAAATTTGATAAAAACATCTGTTAATGATCGAAAGATGCGTGACTACAAACGCACGCTGGTAGACGTGCTGCTGGTGGCATTCCCACCTGACGCTTCCTCAACCTCCTACTCCACATCCATTTCCTCCTCCTAGATCAAGATTTAGAGTTTAAATTTTTATTTATTTTATTTTAAGGCATTTCCCTATCCACATTTGTTTGCAGGGCACTTACCCACATTTTGCTGGCTTTTTCAGCTAAACACCTTCCATCGCAGAAATACCAAAATTAATGCGGAATATACAACTAGCAAGAAAACCCCCAATAAATCACCACATTAAATAAGTAATAAAAAATCAAATTTTATTTTGTAATGTTAAAAATACACAAATAACAGACCAATATATCTAAAATGGATCCTCATAGAGCAGGTGGACAGTAATCACACTCCACAGAGGTTTGTACCCATAAACCCTATTCACAATGTGCTAGTAGCCAATGTAATATGACTACAGCCATATGTCTGACCAGTGAATGTCACAATAGATGAATGGAAAAAGTAAATACAATCCATCCACAATATATCAACATAGGACAGGAACGCATGTCCCAATATTCAAAAGGTCGGTTACCAAAATACAAAGGGTAAAGATACAGACCGATGTGGAGGTAGTGCTTCCTCAACCCCAACGTACGTTTCGCTTCCCGCTTCTTCCCGCTTTTTCAGCTCTCTAGCCCTTTTCAGGACTTTATTACAGGCATTTTAGTGCCCAAAAGTTCGGGTCCCCATTGACTTCAATGGGGTTAGGGGTCAAGTCCGGGTTAAGTTCGGATCCTGAACCTGAACTTCTTTGTGAAGTTCGGCCGAACCCGTCGAACCCGAACTTCCAGGTGTCCGCTCAACTCTACTCATGTGCAAAAAAGCCGCAAAAATTTCAAAAATACAAATCATTGCCACAAAATGCCTACAGTATGTGTGTTTCCATCCTCATATAACTAACCCTTGGACCTCTTTCACACGACCGTCTGGCTTTTTCAGTGTTTTTATCGGATCTGCATTTCGGTTGGTTTCGTTGTGTTTCAGTTTCGGTTCCGTTTTTCTGTTCCGTTTGGCATATACAGTGTACAGTATTTACATAGAAAAAATTGGGCTGGGCTTAAAATTTTCAATAGATGGTTCCGCAAAAAACGGAACAGATACGGAAGACATATGGATGCATTTCCGTATGCGTTCCTTTTTGTTTGTGGACCCATTGACTTGAATGGAGCCAGGGATCGTGACTTGCGGGCAATAATAGGACATGTTCCTATGGAACGGAAAAACGGAAATACAGAAATGGAATGCACACGGAAACACTTCCATTTTTTGCGGAACCATTAAAATGGTCTTTGGAGTGTGGGAGGAAACTGGAGTATCTTCCTGAACTAATTGGGGTTTAAAAGTGTTCTAATACTACAGATTTTAGGCTGTTTGCATTCTTTGATACATAGAGTAAGTAATTCCAGTAATCATTGATCCTGTTATTGGGTGAAACTGCGGTCTGATACTACAGAATTTGGGGGGGTTCATAATCTTTTATATATAATTCAATCCGTTAATCCCCAATTGTATAATTGGGGTGAAATTGCGGTCTGATACTACAAGTTTGGGGTGCTTATATATATATATATATATATATATATATATTGTGGTAAGGTGCAAGGTGTCATATGTGATGGCAGGTACGTGTCACCGAGGTTGCTGGCCTCGGTGAGGTGAGAGCCGGGTTTTTGTCTGCAGCAGCTAGTGCTGTTTGACTTTGTTAAATAGCATGGCTGCAAAGCCGATCCGGGCCGGCTCTTACTGGGAGCAGCTAAAGAGTAGGGTGGGTGGCTGCTCCCCACGGTCCAGTCCATGTTTTGGGCTGGATATAAAACGCAGCCAGCAGCTGTGTCTGGGGAGTGTGATTATCCTGGAGCTGCTAACAGGGCTGGGAGTTCTCTGTCCAGGAGGAAAGAGCTCAGCAAGGAGGTATTTTGTTCCTGGCTAACTGAAGCTGGATTCTCCTGCGGCTGGGCCGACAGCGTGGTGCGAACCTGCACCTACACCTCCCAGGTGACTGAACCTGTGTTGGACTGTTTTTGTTTGGCTACGTTATTTCCGTTGTGTGTGAACTGTCACCAAGAGACTGTTTTTCATTTTGTGTGCAAGTGTGAATAAAACACTGTTTGTTGCACAATCTGGACTCCTTGTTTTGCCTCTAAACTGCACCCGCACCGCTGTCTACCAGAGCGACTCCCCACATTTGGTGTCGGATGCGGGCATGCGCAGTGAGGCTGGCGTGAACGCCGAAGTTTTGTTTTTCTAAAGTGTATGGAATATATTAAGCCAGCAAAGCTGCAAGCAGGAGTTTCTGGCAACATGGAGGCTGCTGTGAAGGCTCTCATAGAGGCTAACGTGCAGCAGCGGGAGACCAACCAACTACTGCTACAACATGTGATGGCGTTACAGGCGGCAGGAGCGTCCCACCACGCCCAAGATGCCCGGAAAGCGGTCCGTGCGGCGATCCCAAAATGACCCCGCAGACGACGTTGAGACGTACCTGGCGGTTTTTGAGAAGGTCGCCGTGAGGGAAAAGTTACCCCGTGACCAGTGGGCTGAGGTGGTCGCTCCGTTCCTGGCTTCCGGACCCCAGCAGGTGTTTTTCGACTTGTCGGATGACCAAGCGGCAGATTATGACACTGTGAAAGGAGAGGTCCTAGCCAGACTGGGCGTGAACGTGCTGGTCCGCGCCCAAAGAGTCCACCAGTGGGACTTTAAAACGACTGAACCCGCTAGGCCGCAGTTCTACGATCTGCTGCACAGGCTGCAAAAGTGGCTGCAGCCCGATCTACTAAGTCCCACTGCCATGCTGGATCGACTGTTGGCGGACATCTTTGGAGGGCCCTGCCTTATCCCCTCCAGCACTGGATCGGCCAGGTATCGCCCACCAATGCCCTGGAGATGGTCGACCTGGTGGAGCGCTACGAGGCCACCAGAAACCTGCAGGGGACTCTTGCGGGAAGGGGTCAGTCAAACCCCGGAGGCCTCTGCCCCAGTTCCGACGTCCGGCGACAGAGCGGCCTGCCCGGAATATACCCCTGCGAGTCCGCCTCCCGTGGTATGCTGGAGGTGTCAGGAGCCAGGCCACATCAGGGCCGACTGTCCGCATCGGGATGAGCCGATGGATATGAACTACGGGGTCGCCACTCCCTGTATGCACGGAAGCTGTGCGCAACTGGCACCCGTGAGGTGCAGGACCATAACCACCTGTGTCAGGTAGAGGTGGGAGACTCTCTGGCGGTGGCTCTGCTGGACTCCGGGAGTTTAGTCTCCTGGTAAGGGCTGCACTTGTACGGCCTGCGGAGTATACTGGCCGTAAAGTCGGGGTCCTGTGCATCCACGGAGACCTGAAAGACTATCCCACTGCACTAGTGACTTTGTCCACAGCGGCTGGTAGGTGGACCCACGAGGTGGCTGTCGCTACTAAACTCCCACACGAACTAATACTTGGGAGGGACTTCCCGGTTTTCCGGCGCTGTGGCCGGCAATAAAGGTATCTGAGGGACCCGAGACAGGGGTGACCCTAGTAGAGTGGCCTGATACCGCTGGAAGGCCAGAACCCTGGGAGCCCGAGTCTGAAGGGCCGGCGGTAGGGGTGACCACTGCTCCAGCGGTAGAGGGGGAGACAACCCCACTGAGTGTAATGGTGGGAGACACGGAGGACTTGCCACCGGGACCTGAGTTGGCAGACCTCAATGTCTCCGGGGAAAATTTTGGGACCGCACAACACCGGGACCAAACCCTAACCAGGGCCTGGGAGAATGTGCTGGAAATTGATGGGAAACCCCAGAAACCAGGGGCTGAATTAATGTTCCCACGGTTTATTGTTCTGCAGGATATGTTGTATCGGGTGAACCAAATCCGAGGCGAACCTGTTGAACAGTTGGTGGTGCCCACAGCGTATCGCAAGCTTGTCATGGAGCTTGCCCACCAACATGTTCTTGGGGGACACCTGGGGTGGCAGAAAACCCAGGACCGCATACTGCAGCGATTTTATTGGCCCAGTGTGTTCAAGGAGGTAGAGAATTATTGTAAGTCCTGTCCGACCTGTCAGATAACTAGCCCCCAGCCACATTTCCGTAGTCCCCTGGTACCTCTGCCAATTATTGAAGTACCGCTTGAGCGAATCGCGATGGATTTAATTGGGCCTGTACCAAAGTCTGCCAGGGGCCACCAACACATTCTGGTAGTTCTCGACTATGCCACTCGGTATCCGGAGGCGGTGCCTCTGCGACATACCTCAGCTAAGCTCATTGCCAAAGAGTTAATGGAGATGTTTTCCCGTGTGGGCCTGCCAAAAGAGGTTCTGACAGACCAAGGGACCCCTTTATGTCCAAAGTAATGAGGGAACTGTGTAAATTGTTGCGTATAAAGCAGTTACGGACGTCCGTTTACCATCCGCAAACAGACGGTCTTGTGGAGAGGTTTAACCAAACTCTAAAAATATGTTAAAGAGGGTGGTGTCTAGAGATGGGAAGGACTGGGATCTGCTTCTGCCCTATCTCATGTTCGCAGTGCGAGAGGTGCCCCAGGCCTCTACTGGGTTCTCGCCCTTCGAACTGCTTTATGGCAGACACCCTCGGGGCCTGTTGGATATCGCCAAGGAAGCGTGGGAACAACAGCCTGTCCCCCACAAAAGTGTCATTGAGTATGTCGCCCAAATGCAGGACCGGATGGAAAGGGTGTTGCCCTTGGTCCGGGAGCATATGGAGGCAGCGCAACAAGCCCAGAGTAGGGTGTACAATCGTCAGGCTCGGGTACGGGACTTCAATCCGGGAGATCGGGTTTTGGTTCTGGTACCCACCCTTGACAGCAAATTCCTAGCTAGGTGGCAGGGCCCCTATGAGGTGATCGAGAAGGTAGGGGAAGTAATTACAAAGTACACCAGCCAGGACGGCGCAAGCCGGAGCAGGTGTACCACGTGAATTTACTTAAGCCGTGGAAAGATAGGGACACAGCCGACGACCACAGCCCCGGCCAGGGCTTCTAGGTGAAAAGGGTCCAGCCCCACAGTTCGAGGCCTGTGAAGCAGTAACCACGGTAAAATTGCAGACAGCCTGTCTTCCAAACAAGTTCAGGAAGTCAGGAGTTCATCAGTCGGAACACGGATGTGTTCTCGGACCTCCCTGGCCGCACGTCTCTCATCCAACATGACATCGCCACTGAGCCTCAGGCCAAGATCCGGTTAAAACCATACCGGTACCCGAGGCTCGGCGACGGGCCATCGCGGAGGAAGTACAGTTAATGTTGAAGCTCGAGGTCATTGAGGAGTCGAAAAGTGAGTGGGCCAGTCCCATAGTCCTAATACCCAAGCCGGATGGGACGCTATGGTTCTGCAACGACTTTCGCAAGTTAAATGAAGTATCCAAGTTTGACGCTGCATCCCATGCCCCGAGTAGACGAGCTGGTTGAAAGTTTAGGACAAGCCCGTTATTTTTCTGTGCTGGACCTCACTAAAGGGTACTGGCAGGTACCCTTAACGGAGTCGGCTAAGGAAAACCGCATTTGTTACCCAGCAGGGCCTGTATCACTACAAGGTGTTACCCTTTGGCCTGCATGGCGCCCCGCCACTTTCCAAAGGTTAATGGACATAGTGCTGCGACCACATCGTCGGTACGCCTCGGCCTACTTGGATGATGTAGTCATCCACAGCACCGACTGGGAAAGCCATTTACCCAAGGTGCAGGCGGTAGTGGATGCCCTGAGGAAAGCCGGACTGACCGCTAACCCAAAGAAGTGCTCCATAGGGTTAGAGGAGACAAAATATCTGGGATATGTAATTGGCTGGGAGTCATCAAACCTCAGGTAACTAAGGTAGAGGCCATTCGTAACTGGCCCCGACCGGTCACCACCAGGCAGGTAAAGTCGTTCCTGGGGATTGTAGGTTACTACATGAGGTTTGTGCCCCACTTTGCCACAATAGCAGCGCCATTGACAGACCTGTTGAAGGGGCGAAAGTCTGGGAGGGTTAGCTGGAGTGAGAAGGCGGAGGAGGCTTTCTCCGCGTTGAAGTCGGCCCTGTGTGGGTCCCCGGTTTTGGTGACACCCGACTTCAACAAGGAGTTTGTCGTACAGACCGACGCCTCGGAGGTAGGCCTCGGTGCGGTACTGTCGCAGGAGGTCAACGGGGAAGAACATCCCGTTGTCTTCCTGAGCCGTAAGCTCAGTCCCGCCGAGTCCAGGTATAGTATAGTGGAGAGGGAGTGCCTGGCTATCAAGTGGGCACTCGAATCTCTCCGCTACTACCTGTTAGGGAGGAGGTTCCGTCTGGTGACCGACCATTCCCCTCAAATGGATGAGTCAGGCCAAGGAGAGGAACAGGTGGTTCCTATCTCTTCAAAATTTCAAGTTTTCCGTGGAACACAGGGCAGGCCGCTTGCAGGGCAACGCAGATGCCCTGTCCCGCGTCCACTGCCTCACGTGTGTTCACCCCTCAGGGCTGAACAAAGGGGGTATGTGGTAAGGTGCAAGGTGTCATATGTGATGGCAGGTACGTGTCACCGAGGTTGCTGGCCTCGGTGAGGTGAGAGCCGGGTTTTTGTCTGCAGCAGCTAGTGCTGTTTGACTTTGTTAAATAGCATGGCTGCAAAGCCGATCCGGGCCGGCTCTTACTGGGAGCAGCTAAAGAGTAGGGTGGATGGCTGCTCCCCACGGTCCAGTCCATGTTTTGGGCTGGATATAAAACGCAGCCAGCAGCTGTGTCTGGGGAGTGTGATTATCCTGGAGCTGCTAACAGGGCTGGGAGTTCTCTGTCCAGGAGGAAAGAGCTCAGCAAGGAGGTATTTTGTTCCTGGCTACCTGAAGCTGGATTCTCCTGCGGCTGGGCCGACAGCGTGGTGCGAACCTGCACCTACACCTCCCAGGTGACTGAACCTGTGTTGGACTGTTTTTGTTTGGCTACGTTATTTCCGTTGTGTGTGAACTGTCACCAAGAGACTGTTTTTCATTTTGTGTGCAAGTGTGAATAAAACACTGTTTGTTGCACAATCTGGACTCCTTGTTTTGCCTCTAAACTGCACCTGCACCGCTGTCTACCAGAGCGACTCCCCACAATATATATATATATGTTCATCCATTCACTTTTATTTTGGGGGTGAAATTGTGGCCTGCCACTACTGCTTTTTTACACTTACAGTTACAGTACTGTATCTTCAACATACAGATGACAGGCCCTTCTAAGAGAACATGCAGTAGCCAAAATGTTTCTGGAGCTGGCAGTAGTATCAGCAGGTGAAGAGGGGGGTTGTAGCAGCGACAGGCCAGAGTGGTCAGTGTCATCCAGTGGTCGTGTTTTGACCAGCAACCCAGCTATCCTTGAATGGTTGACTCTGTCTTCAACTTTATCTCAAGTGACATCAGACACCCCCAGTCAGGAGTTGGTGGGTTCCTCTGACACCACACTTAGTTGGCATGGCAGGGAAACCAGCTCTGTGCCCCCACCTGTCCTGAACCTGCCTCTTTCATTTTCTGTTCCTTCTACTTGAGAATTATTGTATGCCATAGGCTTGCCGCTGCCCAGCCAAGATATGGAGAAGAGATCTTCTGCTTCCTCTGGTAGGCGGTCAAGTAGCGACGATGAGAGTCGCCATGGGAGCTGATGTTGCAAGTGGTTAGGAACGTGGCACTGAGACTAGTGAGGGTAACATCAGTGACGTGCAGACAGCAGAGGATGATGATGTAGTCGATCGCATGTGGGAGCAGGGTAAAGAGTTGGCTTCATCATCATCAGGAGAGGTCGGTGGCAGCTTGCGTGTGAGGCAGCGGCTGAGCCAGCAGGGTGGTAGCGTGGCCATGAGGCAGCAGTGTGAAGTCTGTAGCCAAACGTACCTGGGTAGACCGTCTGCTATGCAGGAGCTAACCTTTCCGGAAAGAACTAGCGGTGCACGAGTTCACGGAGGTAGCAGTAGCAGGCAGTCAGCACGGAGTGGTGGGGGGAAAATACCCTACTATGCTGTGTGGGAATTTTTCATCAAGCTGCCAGCGGACTTCAGCATAGTCATCTGTAGAATCTGTGGGCAGAAGGTGAAGCGTGGCCAGGGAGACAATTAGAGATTAGCGAATTAAAGCTGACGAAGTGGAATTTGGTCCGAATTTCAGTAAAAATTTGATTTGCACCGAAGCTGAATTTGTTCTCGATTTGTGGTAACGAATCACAATTTTTTCTAAAATGGCTTCTGCACGTGTGAAGACATGGGAAAAGGAACTCTGGGAAGGCAGGATCACCCATACTGACATGCATGCAGCCAATCAGCAGCCAGCAAGCCCTGTGATGTCAGGGCGCCAATAAAAAGCGGCAGCCATGTTAGATTCTGCCATTCACCAGCGTACTTAGTGCAGGGAAAGACATGTCTGCAGGCGCTAGGGACAGTGATAGGAAAGACTTGATTGTGGTGAGAAAAAAAAAACAATTTACAAAGGCAGGGAAAGATTATTCATGGTGTAGGGAAAGGATAGGGAGGAATCATTCCAAAGAATTTATGTTGAACAGGGTTCAGTAGGGGATGTTAAACACTGGGTAATAGATTACACCTTGCTCCACTGACTGGGGATCCAAATTTCCATTATACAGCTCTGCAATTCCAGCAAATCGTTCTTATTAGGGTGCAAGTCCTGTTTGATACAGGCATTAAGAGGGTTTATTACAAGGAAATATTTCTATATTTTATTTGCCTGCCACAGGGCGCCGACTACGAGCCCCTTCCCTCCTGCGCCGCGGGCGCCCTGCTGTGTCTCAGCAGCACGGACGCAGGCCGCGTCCTGCTGCGAGCGCTGAGCGGAGAGCCGCTCGGTGTCCAGGGCATCGGGGGGCGGTGTGCGCCCGGCTGCATGCTTCCTCTCTGTGGGGCCTGTGTTCACCATTTCCAGGAAACACTGTAGGGGCTGAGCGCCGAGCTGGGTATTCGGCGCTCGGCTGCAGAGGTCTGAGCAGGTCATGTTACGCTGGCCATGTCACATGACCTCTGCCCTGCAGTATTTAAACAGGTAACTTGCTGGCCACAGGTTGCCTGTGATCAATTGTCTAGGGCTCTCTGATACTGCTACTTCTGTGCTATTTGGATTTGGACCTTTGCTAGTTTTTGACCCGCTACTTCTTGTTCCCTTCAACCTGACGCGACCTCTTGGATTGACCTTTGGCTTGTTACCTGACCTGACTTCGTATTTTCCCTGTGTACTGACGTGACCTCCTGGTTTGACCCTTTGGCTCATTTACGGACTTGTCTTGTCTCGCTTCTCTGTATTGACACTACCTCAGTGTTTTTACCCCGCTAGTGAGTCACCATATAGCTTTGCTCTATCTGCTACTATTCCCACTACGCCGCCCGCCTATCTGTCTCTGTCCTCCTTCTCTCCTCCACACTTACTGAGGTTAGGGACCGCCGCCCAGTTGCGCTCAATTATCTAGGATGGGCAAGTGCAAGTAGGCAGGGCAGAGGCTTGGGTGGCAGACAAGGGGGTGCATGAAATCTCTTCCCCTTGAGCGGCGTGACATTGCTCTTGTGCGGTGCAGTTATATGTTCTAAAGCATTTTTGGCTTGTATTAGAGGGGAAAAAAAAGGGCTTATTAGCCGTTGTATGGTGAAGTGCGAAAAATTACAGCCCTTTTTGTGTGTATTAGTGGCAAAAGTAAAATGTATTTGCCGTTCAGCAGTGCAGTTATCTGTTTCAATGACCTTTTTTGCGTGTATTAGTGGAAAAAGAAAAAATATATAGAGATGTCCCGAACTATTTGCCGGCGAACAGTTCTGGGCGAACATATGCGATGTTCGATTCGCCCCCTATGCGTCACCATTGAGCAAGCTTTGACCCTGTACCTCACAGTCAGCAGACACATTCCAGCCAATCAGCATACCCTCCCACCCAGACCCTCCCACCTCCTATCAAAAAGCAAGGACAGCATCCATCTTAGATTCATTCTGAAGCTGCAGTGTTAGTTAGAGCAGGGAGAGTGCTGTTGCTGCTGAATTAATAGGGAAAGCGTTAGCTAGGCCAGTGTTCTGTGTCCACTCCAGTCCTCAAAGACTCATTGGCCTCTTTCACACGATTAGGCCCCATTCACACGTCCGTAGTGTTTTGCGGATGCGCAACACACCATGCCAGCACTCCCCATAGAGATTCTTATTCTTGTCCGCAGGCTGCGGACAAGAATAGGACATGCTCTATTGCAGAGCCGTGGCCGGATGTTTCAGGGCCCACAAATGCGGAAGCGGAGAGCACATAGTGTGCACTCCGTATCACGTCCGGCCCCATTCACAATGAATGGGTCCGCATCCATTCTGCAGAATTGTGTGAATGGGGCCTTAGGTCCGGTTGCATTGCGGATGCGTTCAGTGAAAACTGTGCGATTTGACAGGCAAAGCCATTCAGTTTTGCCTGTGATTGCGTTCCGTTCAGTTGATCAGTTTTTCTCTGCGTGGGTGCAATGTGTTTTGATGTGTTTTTCACGTGCGTGATAATAAACTGAAGGTTTACAAACAACATCTCCTAGCAACCATCAGTGAAAAACGCAACACACCGGCACTTGCTTGCGGATGCAATGCGTTTTTCATGCAACCCCATTCACTTCTATGGGGCTAGGGCTGCGTGAAAAATGCAGAATATAGAACATGCTGCAATTTTAATGCAACGCACAAGTGATACGTGAAAAAAAAACGCTTATGTACACAGACCCATTGAAATGAATGGGTCAGGATTCAGTGCGGATGCTATGCGTTCACATCCCGCATTGCACCCACGCGGAAAACTCGCTCGTGTGAAAGGGGCCATCTGCTGTAAGGCCCACAGACTGTACTGTGCCCATTGCCAGTGCCCACCACTCATATCGGGTGGCAGAATACCTTGCAGATAAAAAAGTCATTTCATTTTTACCCTTTAATATAATTGCAGTTGCTTGCCATTGTGTGTCAGGCCCACAGACTGTTCTGTGCCCACTGCCCACCACTCATATAGGGTGGCACAGTACATTGCATGGCGCACGCGCAGTGACCTCACATTCAAACGAAGCGCACCGAGCATGGGTCTTTTTCCATCTCCCGGTTCCAAAAATCTATTCTCTACACCGGCCCTGGCCCTGATAAGGGACAAAACCGAGATTAAACTGATATGAATAATACTTAGTTAACACTAGTTGCATTGGTGGCAAATTCCATTGCAAGTGCCCAAAATTAGAAGGAAGAGGACAGAGCAAGCTTTTTTCTCTATCTCCCCATGCAAGGATTCAATTCAATACACTTCCCCTGATAGGGGACTTAAGATTAAAATGGTAAGAATAGTAGTTCACACTATTTGTATTGGTGGCACAGTACATTGTGCGGCGCACGCGCAGTGCCCCAAATTGGAAGTAAGAGGACCGACCAACCATCTTTTTCCATCTCCCGGTTCCTAATATCT
The DNA here is from genome assembly GCA_033119425.1 of Bufotes viridis. Taxonomy (NCBI): domain Eukaryota; kingdom Metazoa; phylum Chordata; class Amphibia; order Anura; family Bufonidae; genus Bufotes; species Bufotes viridis. The sequence continues at coordinate 213,673,282 of CM065593.1, read as the reverse complement.
ATTCGATACTAGTGATGTCGCGAACATAAAATTTTCAGTTCGCGAACAGCGAACGCGAACTTCCGCAAATGTTCGCGAACGGGCGAACCGGGCGAACCGCCATAGACTTCAATTGGCAGGCGAATTTTAAAACCCACAGGGACTCTTTCTGGCCACAATAGTGATGAGAAAGTTGTTTCAAGGGGTCTAACACCTGGACTGTGGCATGCCGGAGGGGGATCTATGGCAAAACTCCCATGGAAAATTACGTAGTGGACGCAGAGTCAGGTTTTAATCCATAAAGGGCATAAATCAACTAACATTCCTAAATTGTTTGGAATAACATGCTTTAAAACATCCAGTGTGTGTATACGATCAGGTATGATGTTGTATCGATCAGGTAGTGTAAGGGTTACGCCCGCTTCACTGACATTGACAGACCAAACTCCCCTTTTAATGCACCGCAAACAGTTCATGTGCACAACCGCAAACTCCCCATTTGCACAAGGTTGGATACCAAGCTAGCCACGTCCCGGTGATGTCATTGAAGGTTTCTTCCTCCACCCAGCCACGTACAACACCAAGGGTCCCCAAAAGAGGAATTGAATTGATTTTTCGAACGGTGAGATGGTTAAAAAAATGCTGGCTCCCTCCACTCTGTTTTAAACCACGGTGACTGCGTCTGCGCCGTGCAATTTACTGTCACACCCGATATGAGTGGTATTTTCTGTAGTACTATTCTCATCAGTTTAATCCTCTAACGTCCCCAATCTGGGGGCCATTTATTGAATAGATTTTTCGAACGGGGAGATGGTTAAAAAAACGCTGGCTCCCTCCACTCTGTTTTAAACCACGGTGACTGCGTCTGCGCCGTGCAATTTACTGTCACACCCGATATGAGTTGTATTTTCGGTAGTGCTATTCTCATCAGTTTAATCCCTCTAACGTCCCCAATCTGGGTGCCATTTATTGAATAGATTTTTCGAACGGGAGATGGTTAAAAACGCTGGCTCCCTCCACTCTGTTTTAAACCACGGTGACTGCGTCTGCGCCGTGCAATTTACTGTCACACCCGATATGAGTTGTATTTTCGGTAGTGCTATTCTCATCAGTTTAATCCTCTAACGTCCCCAATCTGGGTGCCATTTATTGAATAGATTTTTCGAACGGGGAGATGGTTAAAAAAACGCTGGCTCCCTCCACTCTGTTTTAAACCACGGTCACTGCGTCTGCGCCGTGCAATTTACTGTCACACCCGATATGAGTGGTATTTTCTGTAGTACTATTCTCATCAGTTTAATCCCTCTAACGTCCCCGACTCCCCAATCTGGGGGCCATTTATTAAATAGATTTTTTGAACGGGGAGATGGTTAAAAAAACGCTGGCTCCCTCCACTGATATGAGTGGTATTTTCTGTAGTATTATTCTCATCAGTTTAATCCCTGTTACGTCCCATATCAGGGATTGCCTTTTGTGAAAAGAAATTTAGGCCGCGTACCTTCGACTGCTTTCACAGTGACAGACCAAACTCTCATACACTAAACTGAATTGATTTCAGGAACCGGGAGATGGAAAAAGCAGCTTGGTCGGTCCTCTTACTCCCAAATTGGGGCACTGTGCGTGCACAGAGCAATGTGCTGTGACACCCTATATGAGTGGTGTCTTAACTAGTACTATTGCTATCAGTTTAATCCCTGTTACGGACCCTATCCGGTCGAATTGATTAACCATTGTCGAATCCCCCATTGACATCCCCTTATAAGCTGTGTAAAGCATATTTTTTAGTTTGGTTTTGAACTGCTGCATTCTTTCCGACTTTCGGTAATTTGGTAACATTTCTGCCACTTTCTGCTTATACCGGGGGTCTAGTAGCGTGGCCACCCGATCGCTTTTGGTCTGACCATAATGAAGCAACGGCCTTATCATCTGGGGTGTGGCAACATTGCCAACACACTTATAGAGGTGATGATGATTGCTTCATTGTGATACGCAAGCCCCTTCACCACAACAAGGTAACGATCACGAAGGGGAATTGACACTTGTATGTGCCTTTTTTTTGGTTTGTTTTTGCAGCCACAGTGCTGCACCATAGGACAGAAAAATTAGGCATGTACACATGCCTGAAAAATAATGGCACTGTTGCAGCCGCTATTGTAGCAGCGGCCGGAAAAATTTATGTTTTCCAGGCAGAAAAGTGACTAAAACATTGCGGCTTGAACCCTAGTTGGTGGTGGAGAATTCACGAAAGTCATCCGGTATGCAGACATTAAATAGAGCAGCGTGGGGACCATTTTGAGGCCATGGCATGTAATCAGGCCTTTTGTTAGTCAAACGTATCCCCCACTGTCAGTCCCTTCGGGATCCATGCCTCATTCATCTTTTTGAAGGTGAGGTAATCAACACTTTTTTGACCGAGGCGACTTCTCTTGTCAGTGACAATGCCTCCTGCTGCACTGAAGGTCCTTTCTGACAGGACACTTGAAGCAGGGCAGGCCAGAAGTTCTATCGCAAACTGGGATAGCTCAGGCCACAGGTCAAGCCTGCACACCCAGCAGTGAAGGGGTTCATTGCTCCTCAGAGTGTCGATAACTGCTGTTAAGGCGAGGTAGTCTGCTACCTGTCGGTCGAGTCGTTCTCTAAGGCTGGATCCCGAAGGGCTGTGGCGATGAGTAGGACTGAAAAAGCTCCGCATGTCCTCCATCAACAACACATCTGTAAATCGTCCAGTCCTTGCCGCCGTGGTAGGAGGAGGATTACACTCACCTCTTCCCCTGTTAGATTCCCGTTGTGCTGTGACATCCCCTTATAAGCTGTGTAAAGCATATTTTTTAGTTTGGTTTTGAACTGCTGCATCCTTTCCGACTTTCGGTAATTTGGTAACATTTCTGCCACTTTCTGCTTATACCGGGGGTCTAGTAGCATGGCCACCCAGTACAGATCGTTCTCCTTTATCCTTTTTATACGTGGGTCCCTCAACAGACATGACAGCATGAAAGACCCCATTTGAACAAGGTTGGATGCAGAGCTACTCATTTCCCGCTCTCGTCCTCACTGATGTCATTGACGGTCTGTTCTTCCCCCCAGCCACGTACAACACCATGGGTCCCAGATAAGTGACAACAACGAGCACCCTGGGGTGCCTGCTGTGGTTGGTCTTCCTCCTCCTCAAAGCCGCCACATTCCTCCTCTGACTCCTCTTCCTCATATTCCTCTTCCAGCGTTGCTGCAGGTCCGGCAAGCGATGATGACAAGGCTGTTTCTGGTGGTGATGGTGACCACAACTCTTCCTCTTCCTCTTCACGCTCATCTACAGCCTGATCCAGAACTCTTCGCAGGGCACGCTCCAGGAAGAAAACAAATGGGATGAGGTCGCTGATGGTGCCTTCGGTGCGACTGACTAGGTTTGTCACCTCCTCAAAAGGACGCATAAGCCTACAGGCATTGCGCATGAGTGTCCAGTAACGTGGCAAAAAGATTCCCAGATCCGCAGAGGCTGTCCTAGCACCCCGGTCATACAAATACTCGTTGACGGCTTTTTCTTGTTGGAGCAGGCGGTCGAACATTAGGAGTGTTGAATTCCAACGTGTCGGGCTGTCGCATATCAAGCGCCTCACTGGCATGTTGTTTCGCCGCTGAATATCGGAAAAGTGCGCCATGGCCGTGTAGGAACGCCTGAAATGGCCACACACCTTCCTGGCCTGCTTCAGGACGTCCTGTAAGCCTGGGTACATAGACACAAAACGTTGTACGATGAGATTCAACACATGTGCCATGCACGGCACATGTGACAACTTGCCCAAATTTAATGCCGCCAACAGATTGCTTCCATTGTCACACACCACTTTGCCGATCTCCAGTTGGTGCGGGGTCAGCCACTGATCCACCTGTGCGCTCAGGGCGGACAGGAGTGCTGGTCCTGTGTGGCTCTCTGCTTTCAGGCAAGTCAACCCCAAGATAGCGTGACACTGTCGTATCCGGGATATGGAATAGCCCCTGGGGAGCTGGGGGGAATCAGTTGATGTGCAGCCAGACGCCGCAGCAGAAGAGGACTCAGCCGAGTAGGATATTGAAGAGGATGGAGTAGGAGTAGAGGAGGTGGCAGTAGGTCTGCCTGCAAGTCGTGGTGGTGTCACCAACTCCGCTGCGGAGCCACGCATTCCATGCTTGTCAGCCGTCAGCAGGTTGACCCAATGCGCAGTATACGTGATATACCTGCCCTGACCGTGCTTTGCAGACCAGGTATCAGTGGTCAGATGGACCCTGCCCCAACACTGTATGCCAGAGATGCCATGACTTCCTTTTCAATGACATGGTAGAGGTTTGGGATTGCTTTTTGAAAAAAATTTGTCCGGGTACCTTCCACTGTGGTGTCCCAATAGCGACAAATTTTTTGAAGGCCTCAGACTCTACCAGCTGGTATGGTAAAAGCTGGCGGGCTAAGAGTTCCGTCAAGCCAGCTTTCAGTCGCCGGGCAAGGGGTGACTTTGTGACATTGGCTTCTTATGCTCAAACATGTCCTTGACAGACACCTGACTGTGGGCAGATGAGCAGGAACTGCTGAAGGTGAGATATGGAGTGGCGGGTGGTTGAGAGGGGGCAGGGAGGACAGCAGTGGTTGACGTGGCTGAAGATGCTGGACCAGGAGGAGCATGGTGGCTTTGAGTTTGTGTGCTGCTTGTACTCATGTGTTGATCCCATAGGCGCTTGTGATGTGAGATCATGTGCCTTCGCAAAGCAGTTGTACCAAGGTGGGTGTTGGACTTCCCACGACTCAGTTTCTTTTGGCACAGGTTGCAAATGGCATTGCTTTTATCAGAGGCAGACACACAAAAAATGCCACACTGCTGAGCTTTGCAATGACGGCATTCTAGTGGTGGCAACAGCATGCGTTGACTGGCGTGCTGTCTGGCTGACCCCAGGTGCCGATACATGCTGTCTGACTGTGCCACTAACTCCTTGCGACGACCTCCCCTGCTTCCAACTCGTCTCCTCATTCTCTCTGTCTCCCCTTCTGAACTTTCCCTTCTTCTCTCTTCGAGCAGGCACCCACGTGGCATGCGTGGACACATCGTCATCATCAACCGCTTCACTTGTATCTGACACCTCAGCAAAGGAAGCAGCAGCGGGTACAACATCATCATCATCATCATCACACTGTACGTCCATGTGTGTAATCCTGCCTGACTGAGACATATCCCCGTAATCTACATCATCTGGCAATAATGGTTGCGCATCACTAATTGCATCCAACTGATATGTAAATAACTCCTCTGACGGATCAAGTGAAGCGGCTGTGGTGGCTGTGGTGGTAGTGGTGGTGGTGGCGACGGGCGGGTGCGTGGTAACTTGAGAGCAGGTGACCGAAGCTGAGCTGGAGGAGGATGGTGCGTCAAGGTTCTTAGCGAAAGCTGTTGAAGATTGGGTGTCCTGTCTAAGCCAGTCAACTACGTCCTCAGAATTTTTCGGGTTTAGGGTACGTGGCCTCTGAAAACTGGGCATTATTCCAGGGACAGTGGAAATCACAGCACCACGACCACGACGGCCCCTGCGGGGTGGCCTGCCTCTGCCTGTCATTTTTTTAGATAAGTGGTACTACGCGTGCTAGGTACTGTGCCACCCGGTATGAGTGGTTGGCACTGGCAGTGGGCACACTACAGTCTGTGGAAGTGGGCCTGACACACACTGGCAGCAGGCAAGCAACTGAATTTAGACTACTGTCTAAAAATTAAATGCCTTATTTATCGGCAAGCTACTGTGCCACCCGGTATCAGTGGTTGGCACTGGCAGTGGGCACACTACAGTCAGTGGAAGAGGGCCTGACACACACTGGCAGCAGGCAAGCAACTGAATTTAGACTACTGTCTAAAAATTAAATGCCTAATTTATCGGCAAGCTACTGTGCCACCCGGTATCAGTGGTTGGCACTGGCAGTGGGCACACTACAGTCAGTGGAAGAGGGCCTGACACACACTGGCAGCAGGCAAGCAACTGAATTTAGACTACTGTCTAAAATTAAATGCCTTATTTATCGGCAAGCTACTGTGCCACCCGGTATGAGTGGTTGGCACTGGCAGTGGGCACACTACAGTCAGTGGAAGCGGGCCTGACACACACTGGCAGCAGGCAAGCAACTGAATTTAGATTACTGTCTAAAAATTAAATGCCTTATTTATCGGCAAGCTACTGTGCCACCCGGTATCAGTGGTTGGCACTGGCAGTGGGCACACTACAGTCAGTGGAAGCGGGCCTGACACACTGGCAGCAGGCAAGCAACTGAATTTAGACTACTGTCTAAAAATTAAATGCCTTATTTATCGGTAAGCTACTGTGCCACCCGGTATCAGTGGTTGGCACTGGCAGTGGGCACACTACAGTCAGTGGAAGAGGGCCTGACACACACTGGCAGCAGGCAAGCAACTGAATTTAGACTACTGTCTAAAAATTAAATGCCTTATTTATCAGCAAGCTACTGTGCCACCCGGTATCAGTGGTTGGCACTGGCAGCTGGCACACTACAGTCAGTGGAAGAGGGCCTGACACACACTGGCAGCAGGCAAGCAACTGAATTTAGACTACTGTCTAAAAATTAAATGCCTTATTTATCGGCAAGCTACTGTGCCACCCGGTGTCAGTGGTTGGCACTGGCAGTGGGCACACTACAGTCAGTGGAAGAGGGCCTGACACACACTGGCAGCAGGCAAGCAACTGAATTTAGACTACTGTCTAAAAATTAAATGCCTAATTTATCGGCAAGCTACTGTGCCACCCGGTATCAGTGGTTGGCACTGGCAGTGGGCACACTACAGTCAGTGGAAGCGGGCCTGACACACACTGGCAGCAGGCAAGCAACTGAATTTAGACTACTGTCTAAAAATTAAATGCCTTATTTATCGGCAAGCTACTGTGCCACCCGGTATGAGTGGTTGGCACTGGCAGTGGGCACACTACAGTCAGTGGAAGCGGGCCTGACACACACTGGCAGCAGGCAAGCAACTGAATTTAGATTACTGTCTAAAAATTAAATGCCTTATTTATCGGCAAGCTACTGTGCCACCCGGTATGAGTGGTTGGCACTGGCAGTGGGCACACTACAGTCAGTGGAAGCGGGCCTGACACACTGGCAGCAGGCAAGCAACTGAATTTAGACTACTGTCTAAAAATTAAATGCCTTATTTATCGGCAAGCTACTGTGCCACCCGGTATCAGTGGTTGGCACTGGCAGTGGGCACACTACAGTCAGTGGAAGAGGGCCTGACACACACTGGCAGCAGGCAAGCAACTGAATTTAGACTACTGTCTAAAAATTAAATGCCTTATTTATCAGCAAGCTACTGTGCCACCCGGTATCAGTGGTTGGCACTGGCAGTGGGCACACTACAGTCAGTGGAAGAGGGCCTGACACACACTGGCAGCAGGCAAGCAACTGAATTTAGACTACTGTCTAAAAATTAAATGCCTTATTTATCGGCAAGCTACTGTGCCACCCGGTATCAGTGGTTGGCACTGGCAGTGGGCACACTACAGTCAGTGGAAGCGGGCCTGACACACACTGGCAGCAGGCAAGCAACTGAATTTAGACTACTGTCTAAAAATTAAATGCCTTATTTATCGGCAAGCTACTGTGCCACCCGGTATCAGTGGTTGGCACTGGCAGTGGGCACACTACAGTCAGTGGAAGCGGGCCTGACACACACTGGCAGCAGGCAAGCAACTGAATTTAGACTACTGTCTAAAAATTAAATGCCTTATTTATCGGCAAGCTACTGTGCCACCCGGTATCAGTGGTTGGCACTGGCAGTGGGCACACTACAGTCAGTGGAAGAGGGCCTGACACACACTGGCAGCAGGCAAGCAACTGAATTTAGACTACTGTCTAAAAATTAAATGCCTTATTTATCGGCAAGCTACTGTGCCACCCGGTATCAGTGGTTGGCACTGGCAGTGGGCACACTACAGTCAGTGGAAGCGGGCCTGACACACACTGGCAGCAGGCAAGCAACTGAATTTAGACTACTGTCTAAAAATTAAATGCCTTATTTATCGGCAAGCTACTGTGCCACCCGGTATCAGTGGTTGGCACTGGCAGTGGGCACACTACAGTCAGTGGAAGAGGGCCTGACACACACTGGCAGCAGGCAAGCAACTGAATTTAGACTACTGTCTAAAAATTAAATGCCTTATTTATCGGCAAGCTACTGTGCCACCCGGTATCAGTGGTTGGCACTGGCAGTGGGCACACTACAGTCAGTGGAAGAGGGCCTGATACGCACTGGCAGTAGGCAAGCAACTGAATTTAGACTACTGTCTAAAAATTAAATGCCTTATTTATCGGCAAGCTACTGTGCCTCCCGGTATCAGTGGTTGGCACTGGCAGTGGGCACACTTCAGTCTGTAGAAGTCAGCCTGACACACACTAGCAGTAGGCAAGCAACTGAAATTACACTAAAGTGTAAAAATTAAATGCCTTTTTTTGATGCAAAGTCCTGTGCCACACGGGATGACAGGGGTGGGCACTGGCAGTGGGCACACTACAGTCAGTTGAAGTCGGCCTGACACACACTAGCAGCAGGCAAGCAGCTGAAATTACACTAAAGTGTAAAAATTAAATGCCTTTTATGCAAAGTCCTGTGCCAGCCGGGTATGAGTGGTGGACACTGGCAGTGGGCACACTACAGTCAGTGGAAGTCAGCCTGACACACACTGGCAGGCAACTAACCTTAGATTAAAGTGTAAAAATGAAGTGCCTTTTTTTAAGCAAAGTCCTGTGCCACACGGGATGACAGGGGTGGGCACTGGCAGTGGGCACACTACAGTCAGTTGAAGTCGGCCTGACACACACTAGCAGCAGGCAAGCAGCTGAAATTACACTAAAGTGTAAAAATTAAATGCCTTTTTATGCAAAGTCCTGTGCCAGCCGGTATGAGTGGTGGGCACTGGCAGTGGGCACACTACAGTCAGTGGAAGTCAGCCTGACACACACTGGCAGGCAACTAACCTTAGATTAAAGTGTAAAAATTAAGTGCCTTTTTTAAGCAAAGTCCTGTGCCACACGGGATGACAGGGGTGAGCACTGGCAGTGGGCACACTACAGTCAGTTGAAGTCGGCCTGACACACACTAGCAGCAGGCAAGCAGCTGAAATTACACTAAAGTGTAAAAATTAAATGCCTTTTTATGCAAAGTCCTGTGCCAGCCGGTATGAGTGGTGGGCACTGGCAGTGGGCACACTACAGTCAGTGGAAGTCAGCCTGACACACACTGGCAGGCAACTAACCTTAGATTAAAGTGTAAAAATTAAATGCCTTTTTTTGATGCAAAGTCCTGTACCACACGGAATGACAGGGGTGGGCACTGGCAGTGGGCACACTACAGTCTGTGGGCCTGCAGCTCCTCACACACAGGCAGGCCAGGCAACTGCAATATGTATATAAAGGAAAAAAAAAAGCAGACTAATGCTGCAGCCCTAAAAAGGGCTTTTTGGGGTGCTGTCAGGACGCTGTCTTTACAGCAGAGATCAGATGAGTCTTTCAGGACTGGAGTGGACACTGAATTCACTAGCCTAGCTATCAATTTCCCAATTAAATCAGCAGCAATTACACTCTCCCTCCTCTCACTAAGACTGCAGCTTTAGAATGAATCTAAAATGGATGCTGTTCAGGAGGTGGGAGGGTCTGGGAGGGAGGGTATGCTGCTGATTGGCTTGAATGTGTCTGCTGACTGTGAGGTACAGGGTCAAAGTTTGCTCAATGATGATGTATAGGGGGCGGACCGAACATCGCATGTGTTCGCCCGGCAGAGGCGAACGCGAACAAGTTATGTTCGCCAGGAACTGTTCGCCGGCGGATAGTTCGGGCCATCTCTATTCGATACACGTCCCCTGATACGGGATGTAACAGGGATTAAACTGATAGGAATAGTACTACTTAACACACCACTCATATAGGGTGGCACAGTACATTGCACGGCGCACGCGCAGTGCCCCAAATTGGAAGGAAGTGGACCTTTTTCCATCTCCCGGTTCCTAAAATCTATTCCATACACCGGCCCCTAATAGGGCACAAAACAGAGATTAAACTGGTAAGAACAGATTTTTTTTAATAAAAAAATAAATATGAGGACAGCCTCTGCGGAGCTGGGTATTTTTTGGCCGCGTTACTGAACGCTCATGCACAATGGCTGTAGGCTCATGCAACCTTTTGCTGAGGTGACAAACCTGGTCAGTCAAACCCAAGGCAACATCATCGACCTCAGCGTTTTTTCTGGAGCGTGCCCTGCGAAGAGTGCTGGATCAGGCCGTAGATGAGCATGAAGAGGAAGAGTTGTGGTCACCATCACCACCAGAAGCAGCCTTTTCATCGTCGATTGCTGGACCTGCGGCAACGCAGAGAGAGGAGTCTGAAGAAGAGGAGTCAGAGGAGAAAGGTGGCTTTGAGGAGGTGGAAGACCAACCACAGCAGGCGTCCTAGGGGGCTTGTTGTCACCTTTCGAGGACCCTTGGTGTTGTACGTGGCTGGGTAGAGGAAGAGACCTTCAATCATGTCAGTGAGGACAAGGAACGGGACATGGCTAGCTTGGTATCCAACCTTGTGCAAATGGGGAGTTTGCGGTTGTACAAATGGACTGTTTGCAGTTGTTTGCGGTGCGTTAAACGGGAAGTTTGGTCTGTCAGAGTTTGGTCTGTCACTGTGAAGCGGGCGTAACCCTTACACTACCTAATCGATACAACATCATACCTGATCGTATACACACACTGTATGTTTTAAAGCACGTTATTCCAAACAATTTAGGAATGTTAGGTGATTTATGCCCTTTATGGATTAAAACCCGACTCTGCATCAACTACGTAATTTTCCATTGGAGTTTTGCCCTGGATCCCCCTCCAGCATGCCACAGTCCACGTGTTAGTCTCCTTGAAATAACTTTTCCATCACTATTGTGGCCAGAAAGAGTCCCTGTGGGTTTTAAAATTCACCTGCCTATTGTAGTCTATGGCGGTTCGCCCGTTCGCGAACATTTGTGGAATTTCGCGTTCGCCGTTCGCAAACGGAACATTTTATGTTCGCAACATCTCTAAAAATATGTTTTCCGCTCAGCGGTGCAGTTATCTGTTTTAATGCCCTTTTTTGCATGTGTAAGTGGAAAAAGCAAAAATATATTTGCTGCTCAGCGGTGCAGTTATCTGCTCTAACGCCTTTTGTGGCCTGTATTAGTGAAAAACGGAAGAATATCTTTACTGTTGAGTGGTGCAGTGATATATTCTAAAGCCCCGTTTGCCGTGTATTAGTAGCGAAATAAAAAAATATTCGCTGTTCATCGTTGCACTTCTGTTGAAAAGCCTTTTGAGTAAGAGAAGAAAAAAAATTTGGCCTAATTGCCGTTCTGCGATGCAGTGATCTATTCTGAAGCCATGTATTAGTGGCAAAATAAAAATATAGTTGCCGTTCATCGTCACATTTTGTGTAAAAGTTGAAAAAAATTAGGGCCTAATTGCAGTTCTGCGATGCAGTGATCTATTCTGAAGCCCTGTTTGCCGTGTACTGTATTAGTGGCAATATAAAAATATATTCTCCATTCAGCATTGCACTTATCTGTTAAAAAGCCTTTTGAGTAAGAGAAGAAAATAATTAGAGCCTAATTGCCATTCTGCGGTGCAGTGATCTATTCTGAAGCCATGTATTAGTGGCGAAAAAAAAATATAGTTGCCGTTCATCGTTGCACTTAACTGTTGAAAAGCCTTTTGTGTTGTGTAAAAGTACAAAAAAATTAGGTCCTAATTGCCGTTCTGTGGTGCAGTGATATATTCTAAAGCCCAGTTTGCCGTGAACAAGTGGCGAAATAAAAAATATCTGATCTAACAGTATGTCAGACAGAGAAGTACCAGGCCCTGCACAAGGGTGTGGCAGAGGCCTAAATGTTTCTGGCACAAGCAAAGGTCACAGCAGAGTAAGGGGGTGTGGCAGCAGGGATCACAGCGTGAGGCCTGGGTTCTCGGTGTCATCTAGCGGTTGTGACTTGACCAGCAATCCAGCGGTTCTTGAATGGTGGACTCGGTCATACACTTCGTCCAAAGTGACATCAGACACCCCCAGCCAAGAGTTGGTGGGTTCCTATGACATGACGCCAACCTGCCTCTGTCCTTTTCTGTTCCCTCAGCCAGAGAAGTCATAGTTGCTGTGGGCTCGGCTCCACTCGGCGATGATGAACTACTAGAGGACAGTCAGCAGCTACTGCCCAGTAGTGATGTCGCGAACATAAAATTTTCCGTTCGCGAACAGCGAACGCGAACTTCCGCAAATGTTCGCGAACGGGCGAACCGGGTGAACCGCCATAGACTTCAATTGGCAGGCGAATTTTAAAACCCACAGGGACTCTTTCTGGCCACAATAGTGATGGAAAAGTTGTTTCAAGGGGTCTAACACCTGGACTGTGGCATGCCGGAGGGGGATCTATGGCAAAACTCCCATGGAAAATTACGTAGTGGACGCAGAGTCGGGTTTTAATCCATAAAGGGCATAAATCAACTAACATTCCTAAATTGTTTGGAATAACATGCTTTAAAACATCCAGTGTGTGTATACGATCAGGTATGATGTTGTATCGATCAGGTAGTGTAAGGGTTACGCCCACTTTACAGACATTGAGAGACCAAACTCCCCTTTGTAACCGCTACAGGACCGCCTAACGCAGGGATGCGTCCTGCGGGCGGCCCTGTAGCTCTGTTCCGACGCATCGGCGCGTCATCTCGCGAGAGGCGAGATTTCCTGTGAACGCGCGCGCGTTCACAGGGAAGCGCGGCACAGCAGTTCGGCTACAGCCTGCCAGCGATGATCCATCGCTGGCAGGCTGTAGATGCGAATAAAATCGCATCAAACTGCTATATCAGACGCTGTTTTATGATATAGCTGCTACCTGGTCCTCTGGTGGTCCCATTTACTGGGATCGACCACCAGAGGACCAGGTAACACAGTAAAGTTGCACCAAACACTACACTAACCCCCCACCCCCTCACCTATTAACCCCTTGATCACCCCATCTAGACCCCTGATCACCCCCTGTCATTGATCACACCCCTTGTAAGGCTCCATTCAGACGTCCATATGTGTTTTGCGGATCCGTGGATTCACGGATCCGAACCGCGGATCCGATCCGCGGATCCGATCCGCAGATCCTCAAAACACGGACACCGGCAATGTGCTTTCCGCATTTTGCAGATCCGCACATTGCCAGAACTATATAGAAAATGCTTTTTCTTGTACGCAATTGCGGACAAGAAAAGGACATGTTCTATATTTTTGCAGAACGGAAGTGCAGACTCGGAAGTGCGGATCCGTAATTCCGATCCGAGCGGGACAAAGTCTGTCCCCATAGAAATGAATGGGTCCGCAATTCCGCTCCGCAAACAGAATTGCGGACGTGTGAATGGGGCATAAGGGTCCCCTATCACCACCAGTTAGTTAGCGCCCAGCCCACTGCACCGCAGTCACTGATTTTGGCAGAGATTTTTCATCCACATTGACCGATGCAAATTAAAAATCTGTGCCGCTTCATTTTTTTTTTTCAGCGCAGAGGCTGAACGGAAAAAAAAAATCTCATTACCCGTATGCTCAATATACGCAGAATCGCAGAAACTCCTAATGCTGGCCATACGTGTAATGACTGCGGAGACCCTCAAATGCCAGGGCAGTACGAAAACCCCACATGTGACCCCATTTTAGAAAGAAGACACCCCAAGGTATTCCGTGAGGGGTATGGTGAGTTCATGCAAAATTTTATTTTTTGTCACAAGTTAGTGGAATATGAGACTGTAAAAAAAAAAAAAAAAACAATTTCCGCTAACTTGTGCCAAATTTTTTTTTTCTGTGAACTCGCCATACCCTCACGGAATACCTTGGGGTGTCTTCTTTCCACAATGGGGTCACATGTGGGGTATTTATACTGCCCTGGCAATTTAGGGGTCCTAAAGCGTGAGAATCCAAATGCGTAAAAATGGCCTGTGAAATCCTAAAGGTACTCATTGGATTAGGGCCTTTGCGCATCTTGGCTGCAAAAGTGGCACACATGTGGTATCGCAGTACTCAGGAGAAGTAGGGCAATGTAGTTTGGGGTGTATTTTACATATACCCATGCTGGGTGTGAGAAATATCGCTGTAAACGACAACTTTTTAAATTTTTTTATTCAAAGTTGTCAATTTACAGAGATATTTCTCTCACCCAGCATGGGTATATGTAAAAATACACCCAAAACACATTGCCCTACTTCTCCTGAGTACGGCGATACCACATGAGTGACACTTTTTGCAGCCAAGATGCGCAAAGGGGCCCAAATTCCAACGAGTACCTTATAGGAGGGCATTTTTACGCATTTTCTTCTCACGCTTTAGGGCCCCTAAAATGCCAGGGCAGTATAAATACCTCACATGTGACCCCATTTTGGAAAGAAGACACCCCAAGGTATTCGCTGAGGGGCATAATGAGTCCATGAAAAATTAAACTTTTTGTCAAAAGTTAGCGGAAAGGGAGACTTTGTGAGAAAAACAATAAAAATCTATTCCACTAACTTGTGCCAAAAAAAATCTTCTATGAACTCGCCATGCCCCTCATGGAATACCTTGGGGTGTCTTCTTTCCAAAATGGGGTCACATGTGGGGTATTTATACTGCCCTGGCATTTTAGGGGCCCTAAAGCGTGAGAAGAAAAATGCGTAAAAATGCCCTCCTAAAAGGTACTCATTGGTTTAGGGCCCCTTTGCGCATCTTGGCTGCAAAAAGTCACACATGTGGCATCGCCGTACTCAGGAGAAGTCGGGCAATGTGTTTAGGGTGTATTTTACATATACCATATTGGGTGAGAGAAATATCTCTGTAAATTGACAACTTTGAATAAAAAATGTAAAAGATGTCGTTTACAGAGATATTTCTCACACGCAGCATGGGTATATATAAAAATACACCCCAAACCACATTGCCCTACTTCTCCTGAGTACGGCGATACCACATGAGTGACACTTTTTGCAGCCTGGTGCGCAAAGGGGCCCTAAAACCAATGAGTACCTTTAGGATTTCACAGGCCATTTTTATGCATTTGGATTCTCACACTTTAGGGGCCCCTAAAATGCCAGGTGAGTATAAATACCCCACATGTGACCCCATTTTGGAAAGAAGACACCCCTAGGTATTCTGTGAGGGGCATGGTGAGTCCACAGAATTTTTATTTTTGGCACAAGTCAGCGGAAATTGTTTTTTTTTTTGTTTTTTTTTTTTTTACAAAGTCTCATATTCCACTAACTTGTGACAAAAATAAAATTTTACATGAACTCACCATACCCCTCACAGAATACCTTGGGGTGTCTTCTTTCCAAAATGGGGTCACATGTGGGGTATTTATACTGTCCTGGCATTTTAGCGGCCCCTAAAGCGTGAGAAGAAGTCTGGAATCCAAATGCGTAAAAATGCCCTGTGAAATCCTAAAGGTACTCATTGGTTTTAGGGCCTTTGTGCACTCAAGCTGCAAAAGTGGCACACATGTGGTATCGCCGTACTCAGGAGAAGTAGGGCAATGTGTTTTGGGGTGTATTTTATATATACCCATACTTTGTGTGAAAAATATCTCTGTAAACGACATCTTTTAAAATTTTTATACAAAGTTGACAATTTACAGAGATATTTCTCTCATCCAACATGGGTGTATGTAAAAATACACCCCAAAACACATTGCCCTACTTCTCCTGAGTACGGCGATACCACATGAGTGACACTTTTTGCAGCCTGGGTGCGCAAAGGGGCCCAAATTCCAACGAGTACCTTTAGGTTTTACATGGCGGCTCACAATTTAGCCCCGCCCAAAATGCCAGAACAGTAAACACACCCCACAAATGACCCCATTTCGAAAGTAGACACCCCAAGGTATTCACTGAGGGGCATAGTGAGTCCGTCTGAGATTTTTTTTTTTTTGCCAGAAGTTATCAGAAATTGAAACTTTTTTTTTTTTTTTTTCTCAGAAAGTGTCATTTTCCGCTAACTTGTGAAAAAATGAAATGATACATGAACTCACCATGCCCCTCCGTGAATACTTTGGGGTGTCTTCTTCTAAAATGGTGTCATTTGGGGGTATTTATACTATCCTGACATTCTAGCACCTGAAGAAACATGACAGGCGCTCAGAAAGTCAGAGCTGCTTCAAAATGCCGAAATTCACTTTTTGCACCATAGTTTGTAAACGCTATAACTTTTACCCAAACCAATAAATATATACTTATTGGATTTTTTTTTATCAAAGACATGTAGAACAATAAATTTAGAGAAAAATTTATATAGAAATGTAGTTTTTTTTGAAAAATTTTACAACAGAAAGTGAAAAATATCATTTTTTTGCAAAAATTTCGGTAATTTTTGATTAATAGCAAAAAAAGTAAAAATGTCAGCAGCAATGAAATACCACCAAATGAAAGCTCTATTAGTGAGAAGAAAAGGAGGTAAAATTCATTTGGGTGGTAAGTTGTATGACGGAGCAATAAACGGTGAAAGTAGTGTAGTGCGGAATTGTAAAAAGTGGCCTGGTCATTAAGGGTGTTTAAGCTAGGGGGGCTGATGTGGTTAATGCACCGCAAACAACCACAAACAGTTCATTTGCACAACAGCAAACTCCCCATTTGCACAAGGTTGCATACCAAGCTAGCCACGTCCCGGTGATGTCATTGAAGGTTTCTTCCTCCACCCAGCCACGTACAACACCAAGGGTCCCCGAAATGTGAATTGAATTGATTGTTCGAACGGGCAGATGGTTAAAAAAACGCTGTCTCCCTCCCCTTTGTTTTTATCCACAGTCACTGCGTCTGCGCCGTGCAATTTACTGTCACACCCGATATGAGTGGTATTTTCTGTAGTACTATTCTCATCAGTTTATTCCCTGTTACATCCCATATCAGGGATTGCCTTTTGAGAAAAAAAAAATTCGTCCGGGTACCTTCCACTGTGGTGTCCCAATAGCGTCAAATTTTTTGAAGGCCTCAGACTCCACCAGCTGGTATGGTAAAAGCTGGCGGGCTAAGAGTTCCGTCAAGCCAGCTGTCAGTCGCCGGGCAAGGGGGTGATTCTGTGACATTGGCTTTTTACGCTCAAACATGTCCTTGACAGACACCTGACTGTGGGCAGATGAGCAGTAACTGCTGAAGGTGAGAGGAGGAGTGGCGGTTGGTTGAGAGGGGGCAGGGAGGACAGCAGTGGTTGACGTAGCTGAAGATGCTGGACCAGGAGGAGCATGGTGGCTTTGAGTTTGTGTGCTGCTTGTACTCATGTGTTGATCCCATAGGCGTTTGTGATGTGAGATCATGTGTCTTCGCAAAGCAGTTGTACCAAGGTGGGTGTTGGACTTCCCACGACTCAGTTTCTTTTGGCACAGGTTGCAAATGGCATTGCTGTTATCAGAGGCAGACACACAAAAAAATGCCACACTGCTGAGCTTTGCAATGACGGCATTCTGGTGGTGTCAACAGCATGCGTTGACTGGCGTGCTGTCTGGCTGACCCCAGGTGCCAATACATGCTGTCTGACTGTGCCACTAACTCCTTGCGACGACCTCCCCCTGCTTCCAACTCTTCTCCTCATTCTCTCTGTCTCCCTTCTGAACTTTCCCCCTCTTCTTCTCTTCGAGCAGGCACCCACGTGGCATCCGTGGACACATTGTCATCATCAACCGCTTCACTTGTATCTGACACCTCAGCAAAGGAAGCAACAGCGGGTACAACATTATCATCATTATCATCACACTGTACGTCCATGTGTGTAATCCTGCCTGACTGAGACATATCCCTGTAATCTACATCATCTGGAAATAATGGTTGCGCATCACTAATTGCATCCAACTGATATGTAAATAACTCCTCTGATGGATCAAGTGAAGCGGCTGTGGTGGCTGTGGTGGTAGTGGTGGAGGCGGGCGGGTGCGTGGTAACTTGAGAGCAGGTGACTGGAAGCTGAGCTGGAGGAGGATGGTGCGTCAAGGTTCTTAGCGGAAGCTGTTGAAGATTGGGTGTCCTGTCTAAGCCAGTCAACTATGTCCTCAGAATTTTTCGGGTTCAGGGTACGTGGCCTCTGAACACTAGGGCATTATTCCAGGGACAGTGGAAATCACAGCACCACGACCACGACGGCCCCTGCGCGTGGCCTGCCTCTGCCTGTCATTTTTTTAGATAAGTGGTACCACGCTGTGCTAGGTACTGTCACACCCGATATGAGTGGTATTTTCTGTAGTACTATTCTCATCAGTTTATTCCCTGTTACATCCCATATCAGGGATTGCCTTTTGAGAAAAAAAAAATTCGTCCGGGTACCTTCCACTGTGGTGTCCCAATAGCGTCAAATTTTTTGAAGGCCTCAGACTCCACCAGCTGGTATGGTAAAAGCTGGCGGGCTAAGAGTTCCGTCAAGCCAGCTGTCAGTCGCCGGGCAAGGGGGTGATTCTGTGACATTGGCTTTTTACGCTCAAACATGTCCTTGACAGACACCTGACTGTGGGCAGATGAGCAGTAACTGCTGAAGGTGAGAGGAGGAGTGGCGGTTGGTTGAGAGGGGGCAGGGAGGACAGCAGTGGTTGACGTAGCTGAAGATGCTGGACCAGGAGGAGCATGGTGGCTTTGAGTTTGTGTGCTGCTTGTACTCATGTGTTGATCCCATAGGCGTTTGTGATGTGAGATCATGTGTCTTCGCAAAGCAGTTGTACCAAGGTGGGTGTTGGACTTCCCACGACTCAGTTTCTTTTGGCACAGGTTGCAAAATGGCATTGCTGTTATCAGAGGCAGACACACAAAAAAATGCCACACTGCTGAGCTTTGCAATGACGGCATTCTGGTGGTGTCAACAGCATGCGTTGACTGGCGTGCTGTCTGGCTGACCCCAGGTGCCAATACATGCTGTCTGACTGTGCCACTAACTCCTTGCGACGACCTCCCCCTGCTTCCAACTCTTCTCCTCATTCTCTCTGTCTCCCCTTCTGAACTTTCCCCCTCTTCTTCTCTTCGAGCAGGCACCCACGTGGCATCCGTGGACACATTGTCATCATCAACCGCTTCACTTGTATCTGACACCTCAGCAAAGGAAGCAACAGCGGGTACAACATTATCATCATTATCATCACACTGTACGTCCATGTGTGTAATCCTGCCTGACTGAGACATATCCCTGTAATCTACATCATCTGGAAATAATGGTTGCGCATCACTAATTGCATCCAACTGATATGTAAATAACTCCTCTGATGGATCAAGTGAAGCGGCTGTGGTGGCTGTGGTGGTAGTGGTGGAGGCGGGCGGGTGCGTGGTAACTTGAGAGCAGGTGACTGAAGCTGAGCTGGAGGAGGATGGTGCGTCAAGGTTCTTAGCGGAAGCTGTTGAAGATTGGGTGTCCTGTCTAAGCCAGTCAACTATGTCCTCAGAATTTTTCGGGTTCAGGGTACGTGGCCTCTGAACACTAGGCATTATTCCAGGGACAGTGGAAATCACAGCACCACGACCACGACGGCCCCTGCGCGGTGGCCTGCCTCTGCCTGTCATTTTTTTTAGATAAGTGGTACTACGCGTGCTAGGTACTGTGCCACCCGGCATCAGTGGTGGGCACTGGCATTGGGCACACTACAGTCAGTGGAAGTGGGCCTGACACACACTGGCAGCAGGCAAGCAACTGAAATTAGACTAATGTGTAAAAATGAAATGCCTTATTTATCGGCAAGCTACTGTGCCACCCGGTATCAGTGGTTGGCACCGGCAGTGGGCACACTACAGTCAGTGGAAGTGGGCCTGACACACACTGGCAGCAGGCAAGCAACTGAATTTAGACTACTGTCTAAAAATTAAATGCCTTATTTTTCAGCAAGCTACTGTGCCACCCGGTATCAGTGGTTGGCACTGGCAGTGGGCCCACTACAGTCAGTGGAAGTGGGCCTGACACACACTGGCAGCAGGCAAGCAACTGAATTTAGACTACTGTCTAAAAATTAAATGCCTTATTTATCGTCAAGCTACTGTGCCACCCAGTATCAGTGGTTGGCACTGGCAGTGGGCACACTACAGTCAGTGGAAGTCGGCCTGACACACACTAGCAGCAGGCAAGCAACTGAAATTACACTAAAGTGTAATTTTTAAATGCCTTTTTTTTATGCAAAGTCCTGTGCCACACGGGATGACAGGGGTGGGCACTGGCAGTGGGCACACTACAGTCAGTGGAAGTCGGCCTGACACACACTAGCAGCAGGTAAGCAACTGAAATTACACTAAAGTGTAAAAATTAAATGCCTTTTTTATGCAAAGTCCTGTGCCAGCTGGTATGAGTGGTGGGCACTGGCAGTGGGCACACTACAGTCAGTGGAAGTCAGCCTGACACACACTGGCAGGCAACTAACTTTAGATTAAAGTGTAAAAATTAAATGCCTTTTTTTGATGCAAAGTCCTGTGCCACATGGGATGACAGGGGTGGGCACTGGCAGTGGGCACACTACAGTCTGTGGGCCTGCAGCTCCTCACACACAGGCAGGCCAGGCAACTGCAATATGTATATGGACAAAAAAAAAAGCAGACTAATGTTGCAGCCCTAAAAAGGGCTTTTTGGGGTGCTATCAGGACTCTGTCCTTACAGCAGAGATCAGATGAGTCTTTCAGGACTAGAGTGGACACTGAATTCACTAGCCTAGCTATCGATTTCCCTATTAAATCAGCAGCAACTGCACTCTCCCTCCTCTCACTAAGACTGCAAATTCCGAATGAATCTAAAATGGATGCTGTTCAGGAGATGGGAGGGTCTGGGAGGGAGGGTATGCTGCTGATTGGCTGGAATGTGTCTGCTGACTGTGAGGTACTGGGTCAAAGTTTGCTCAATGATGATGTATAGGGGGCGGACCGAACATCGCATGTGTTCGCCGGCTGCGGCGAACAAGCTATGTTCTCCGGGAACTGTTCGCCGGCGGATAGTTCGGGCCATCTCTACTGCCCAGCCAAGACGTGGAGGAGACATCCGCCGCTTCCTCCACTAGGCGGGCCAGTAGTGATGAGGAGGGTAGCTTGGAAGCTGGTGTTGTGAGCGGTCAGGCTCCTGACCCAGAGACGGTTGAGGAGTACATCAGTGACGTACAGACAGTACTCTATGATAATTATGTAGCTGATCGCTCTTGGGAGCCGGCTGTTGAAGGGGCTTCATCATCATCAGGAGAAGAGGGGGGCAGCTTGCCTGTGAGCCAGCAAGTTGCTAACGTGGCCGGGAATCAGCAGGGTGGCAGCAGTGGGAGGTCGAGAGTGAAAAGTGCCCGGGGTCCACCACCCACATCGAACGGGTTCACTGAGGCAGCAGCGGAAGCAGTCAGTCAGTGCGTAGTGTTGGGGGTAAAATCACTTACTCGGCTGTGTGGCAGTTTTTTGTTAAGCCACTGGAGGAGGTGAACATGGCCATATGTAGAATATGTGGACTGAAGGTGAAGCGTGGCCAGGGTGCCAATGTTGGCACCCTGGTCCTGCATCAAAATATGCAGCGTCACCATAAAGTGGCCTGGGACAACCGTGGCTCTGATGTGGTGGTCCAGCCTGCCGCAGCAACCGCTGCAGCCCCCATTGGCACGCACCCGGTTTAAGGCAGTCAAGGCTTCAGCCGAAGGGAGCTTCCTGTCCTTCCCATCATCTGCTGGTCCTGATGCTCCTGCTGCTCCTCCTACTCCTCATCAGTCATTCCATCAGCAATCGATCACTGAAGCGATTGCCAAGAGACAACAGTATGTGTGCACGCCTCCAATGGCTGAATGTGCTCCTGTCCAAGTTGCTGGTGCTGCAGTCCCTCCCTTTCCAAATGGTGGACTCTTCACCTTTCAGAGAACTGATGGTTTGTGCTGAACCGAGGTGGAGAGTCCCAAGATTTAATTTCTTTGCGGAAAAGGCAGTATCAGTCCTGCACATACATGTTGAACAGAAGGTGGGCAAGTCCTTGAGCCTGCCGGTGTCTGCAAAAGTGCCCGGCAGTGCCGATGTGTAGATCTGTAACTACGGGCAGGGACAATACATGTCTTTTACGGCCAACTGGGTGAATGTGGTTCCTGCACTGCCACACCAGCAACTTGGCCAGGTGATGCCGCTTCCACGTTGCAACGCTGTGACAATGTCCGCCTCTGCCTCCTCATTCTCCACCGTGTCCATAGCCTCCACTGCAGGGATAATTCACATGGGCCCTCCAGCATACCACATGTACAGGGCACGGTGGTGTAGCTCTGTTCTGCACCTTGTTTCCCTGGGAGAACAGAGTCACATAGGGGAGAAACTGCTCTGTGTCCTTCGTCAAGAAATCGAATCCTGGCTTTCTCTGTGACAACTGAAAATCGGAAGCATGGTGACAGATAACGGGAAGAACATTGTGTCGGTGCTGCATGGCACAAGTGTTCAATCTGGTTGTCAAGCGGTTCCTGAAGTCTTCAACCCATCTGCAAAGCATCCTAAAAATGGCCAGGAAACTTTACAAGCACTTCAGACACTCGTACACCGCAAAGCACACCCTACTTGAGCTGCAGCGGCATAACGGCATCCCCCAACATAGGCTGATATGCAACGTTTCCACCCGTTGGAATTCCACCCTCCATATGTTGGACCGACTATACAGAGAAAGGCCATCAACAATTTCATTGATGATCCAAGCGGACAGGAGTGCTCCCCTGTGTAACTTAGATGTCAGCCAGTGGCAGCTCATGTGTGACACCTGCCATTTGCTCAGGCCTTTTGAGGATGCCACGTTATTTGTCAGTTGCCAGGACAACGGGATGAACAACATCATTCCACTGCTTCATGTCCTGGAACAGATGCTGGTAAATATGGCTGGTCAGGGGACTGGAGATGTGGCGCCTAGATCTCATGGCCACATGACTCCTGTGGGGGCAGAACTGGAGGAGGAGGACGACGACATTGGAGCACAAGCAATGTGTAGCGAAATGGGTTGTTTTTCTACATAGGTGATAGGATAGGAGGAGCAAGAGCAGCAAGAGGAGCTATAGGGCGATGAGGAAGATGAGGCAGATGACCCAGACACACTATAGCAGTATGCAGTGGAGATAGAGGTAGGGAGTCCCTCCGAGTCACTAGCACAAATGGCCCGATGCATGCTCACTTGCTTGCTTAGTGACAGCCGAATTGTCACTATAGGGATGACTTCTGGCTCTCCACCTTGTTGGATCCTCGCTACAAGCCCAAAATGGGGGCATTTTTTACACCTGCTGAGAGGGAGGACAAACTGAGATACTATAGAGACATTCTATGTAGACAGTTTCCCACTGCCTATCTGCGCCATCGTCCATCCTTTCACAGGCCTGACCGGGGGGGGGGGGGGGCGCTCTGCGCTCACGTTCAACTGTCATGGCTGCTGGAGAGGAGTGGAGTGGCAGAAGCAATACCAGCTCTATCAGCATCAGCCTGAGTCTAGAGTCGCTGATGAGCAGCTTTCTTCATCTGCATAGTGAAGTAACTACTCACCAGCAGAAGCAGCTCGACCTGGAGTAAGACCTGAACCAGCAGGTGGTGGCATACTTGGACAGCACCCTGCCACCCCACATTGAAGATATGCTGGACTACTGGGCTGCCAAACTGGATTTGTGGCCGCAACTGGCAGAGTTTGCCCTGGAAAAGCTGTCCTGCCAGGCCAGTAGTGTGGCATCAGAGCTGGTGTTTAGTGCGGCGGGGGCCACAGTTACCCCAAGAAGAACTCGCCTGTCTACCAAAAATGTGGAGAGACTGGCCTTTGTCAAGATGAATCCGGCGTGGATCAGCTAGGATTTCCACCCACCAATGCCTGATGCATCAGATTAGATCATCCATGCAGCCTCACCCAAACCTTGAGAAAAGAAACCAGTTTCTTGTGACTACCTGCCTCAGCTACTATTCTGGCTGCAGCAGTGCCCTCCTTGAACTAACATCCCTCTCATCTGCCAGATCAGGGCTAGTTTCATGACCATAGGCAGGGACACACACTCATACAGTGAGCCCTAACTTGAAATCAGCCCACTGACCCTGCCTACTTCCAGATCAAGTCCTAGGCGACAAGTCCACAACTAGCCGATTGTCCCTATACTGGTAAGTGCAGAGATTCAACCCAAGCGCCCGCGGTAAAACCGCAGGCATCTGTTTGCAAACAGGACAGACAAACAAACACCAAGAGGAAGTCGTGTCAGAAACAGTCAAACCAGGAGATCAATGCCAAACACAATCACTAAGCGGAAGAAAGTATCAATAACAAGCCAAGGGTCAATACCGGACAGGAAGCAAGTACCGAATCGCTGAGCAGAGGGAGAGGTCAAAGAAGTAGCTGAGCTCAAGTCCAAAAACATCAGTCCAATTCACACAAAGGCAGCAGAGCACAGCAAGGAAAACCTATAACTGGCAAAGGATGATTGCCAGTAGCTGCCTTAAATAGGGAGCTAATTAACTGAGCGCTGACATCACCGGGGCCGTGACTCAGCTGTGACATCATCAGGGGTGTGGCCGCCGAGAGGGGAATTTATGGGGTGTGGCCTAAGCGCTAGGTCACCAATGGGAGTGTCCGAACTCCATACTGCAGCGCTGGAGCTCAGACAGGCAGGTTGGTGACAGCTAGCCTCCCTGGCACTCTTCCCTCTAGCCTGCTTTCTAACTGTTATCCAGCTACCTACCTCACTTTCCTGAGCCTCCAAGCTACCACCCTTTCTTGCATCTACCCCACAGAGAGCCTGATCAGTGAGCAGCAAACTCTGTTCCAAATTGCTAACGCTCCTCAGTATTGAAATTCGCTAGTTTAGATACAGGATGTGCCATTTCAAACAAGTAATTTGCTTACATTTTTAACAAAGATATGCACCCTCAAATGGCTGTTTCAGGACTGCATACATTAGACAAGATGTGCACTGGATTGTGCTGTCAATAATGGAACTCATACTTACTAATAGGGATTACACAAGGAAAGAGAGAAAAAAGAAATAAACATTACAACAGTGCAATGATAAGCAAATTACTTGCTGTAGTCCTCAGCTAAAGTCCCTGAATGTCAAGTCACTTAATCTAAAGTCACACACTTAATACAAACACACACTTGTTTTAAATCTATTAGTAATGGCATCTGTAATAATAATCTCATAGTAGTTTAAGAACTTGTGTTTTAGCCTAGTCACTAAGAGGAAGCTTTTTTTCCTGAATCTGGGTATTTGAACGCACATAAGACATTATCCCCAAATCTGTTAGTGGTGCCAATACTGGATTATTCCCAAAGTAAATTGTCAGTAGCAGTGTCTACAGTGTGCTTATAGAAATAGAAGGACATTGTATTGCACTTCTGTCTTTAAGTTCCAGAAAACAGTTCTTTGCTTTTGTGTGACTGTGTACATTAGGCCACAAAAATGTCAGGAATACAGAATACAGAAGGGTTCCAAATGAAAGATCCAGGGCCATGCCTTGTTCTTCCAGAGCAAGAATGTGAGTAGTAGCAGTACTAGCTATTAGTGTTGAGCGCAAATATTCGAATAGCGAATTTTTTACATGAATATCGGCACTTTGCTAATTCGCAAATATTTTGAATATAGTGCTATTCGTTTTTTTTGTTTGGTTTTGTTTTTTCAATCTGAACCCAAGATACCATTAACGAAGATAGAGAATATATAGCGCTATATTCTCCATCTTTGCTAATTCTAGCAAGCCAACCAATAGGAAAGTTATAACCCGTTCAAAGTTCCACTCGCAGTATGTGAATATTACATTACGTAATATTTGCGTAATGCGAATAAAACTTTGAATGGGGTATAACTTGCCTATTGGTTGGCTTGCTAGAATTAGCGAAGATAGAGAATATAGCGCTATTTCTGTTATTTTCGTTAAGAACAAAGAGAGCAAAATATTCTCTATCTTCACTATTAACGAAGACAGCAGGATGACATGGAGGTGACTTTTGAGTCTGACACTGTGCCTAGTGGTTTCCCTTCCTTTTTTGACTTCCTTGACAACAAAACTCCACCATGGTTTATGGCAGATTGTCAACCGGGAGACTCTCTTGACTACTTGTGTGAGAGCAGTTAGCGTTTGGACTGCCCTGAGGAGGAGGTTCAGGAGGAGGCAGGAGACCCCTAGCATAGCTGGGGAGGTTGTTGTAATAGAGGCACCCATAGCCACAATATTGTTACTGGGGGCAGTGACAGTGGCAGTCAAGGCAAATACAAAGCAGCAAATTGAGAAGAGGGCCAAGGAACACACCAACATGATATATCCCAGTTTGATAAAACTGACAGGGATTCTGAGGACTCCGATGATCATTGTATGTCTGACAGGACCTGGGAGCTGGATCGGGGTGCTGAGGAAGTAGTAACAGACACAATAAAGAGCAGAGGTGACATAGCCAGAAACGCCCAATGAACTGCTAGGGCCAGATCTGCTTTGGGAACTGGTGATGCCACTGACACCATGGATGCATTAGGCCCAAAACATGCCAGAGCTTGGCTGCCTTTAGCTCTGCATAAGTATCTCCCATCTGGAAGTTTTTCTCCACGCTGCAAGAAGACAGCATTGCCCTGTGCAATTTCTGCAAGAGTAAAATACCATGAGCAGTCAAACACAAACATAGGCACTACAGCTCTGTTAAACCACATGAAGCATCATCACCCTATCCCATGGGCAAACAAAGTTGTCACCCAGCAACTGCAACAAGTTTCCTTCTTCTGCTCCGTTCCCTTGTGGCTGCCGAGCCACATACACAGGCAGTATCGTGTCTTTCACATTGTTGTCACCTCTTTTTACTTCTGCTCAGACTCCTCCTCCTCCTCTGCTCAGTCCTCCGCCATTAATAATGGAATGTATTACCAGGAAACAACTTTATGCTACAGAGGTTTAATTCCCATCTGGCCAAGTTGCTGGCAGTGCCAAACCATTTACTAGAGTCTGCTACCTTTAGGGAGCTGATGGAGTGTGCACAGCCTCCATGGAAGATACCTAGCTGCCATTTTTTTTCTCCCAAAAAGCCATCCCTGTACTCAGGAGCGTAGTTAAAGGCTCATGGGCCCTGGTGCAAGAATTCAGCTTGGACCCCCCTTCCCTCCGTGCCTTGTGGCCAGGGCCAGGTAAGCACATAGCCTTCATGCTGCCTGAGGCAAAAATTTAAACTGCATCCCCCCAAGCCAAAATATTGACCTAACTCCTTCCCTCCAGCCACAAGTGTAACTTGACAAGCATGCACTTTCTATAATACTGGTGGCTTCTTATGCGGCACAAAGGTATTTTGGCCCCCTCAGGATCCTGGGCTAGGTAGTGACTGCTACCTCTGCAACCCCTATAGCTATGCCCCTGCCTGTACTCTCACATGTCGGGGAATGCATCATTCATACATCAGTGTTTTGATCAGTGATTTCCATAAGTGATTAGGAGCTAAAACCAGTGTGATCTAAACACTGAACAGGTGTAGACCTTAAGTCTGTGAAAGCTCTATTCCTTGTAAATCCTGGTTTTGTCTCACAATCACTGATAGAAATTACTGAACAAAACACTGAAGTGTGAATGAGGCTGAATATGGGCTGCTCCAAGCAATTGTCACTGTTCCAACTAGACAAAGTGGTCAGCAACAATGGCCACAACATTGTGGTCACACTGAATGTGGGGAAATAACACATGTTCTCTACATGGCGCATGTAATTTACCTAGTCGTGCAATGTTTTTTAAAAAAGTACGTTGGCTAGTACAAGGTGTTGGCATAGTCCAGGAGACTTTCCTCATTCAGTCACTTATGTGACAAGGAACACTTTCCTGTACTTGCAATGATAGAATGGTCTACCATTATCCCGCTTAATCCGTGACATTCCAACTTCCTGGAAATCAACATTACATGCAGTGGAAAGCCATGAGTTATAAATGTCTATTCTGCACAAGGGATGGACAGGTCCTGTGGGATCCATGCCTGGTTCAGTTTTATGAATGTCAGCTTGTCCACATTGGCTGTGGACAGGTGGATGCGTTTGTCTGTAATGACGCCGTGCTGAATACTCTCACTCCTCCTCTGCCTTCGTCTTGGGCTTCCACTTGTTCCCCTGTGATATTTGGGAATGCTCTCAGTAGCGCGTCTACCAACGTGCGCTTGTACTCGCGCATCTTCTTATCACGCTCCAGTGCAGGAAGTTAGGTGGGCACATTGTCTTTGTACCGGGAATCCAGCAGGGTGGCAACCCAGTAGTCCGCACACGTTAAAATGTGGGCAACTCTGCTGTCGTTGTGTGCAGGCACTGCAGCATGTAGTCGTTCATGTGTGCCAGGCTCCCCAGAGGTAAGGACAAGCTGTCCTCTGTGGGAGGCGTATCGTCATCATACTTTGTTTCCCCCCAGCCACGCACCAGTGATGGGCCCGAGCTGCGTTGGGTAAAACCCCGCTGTGAACATGCTTCATCCTCATCCTCCTCGTCCTCCAGTAGTGGGCCCTGGCTAGCCACATTTGTACCTGGCCTCTGCTATTGCAAAAAACCTCCCTCTGAGCCACGTCTAATAGACTGGACTGAAAGTGCTAAAGATGACCCCTCTTTCTCCTCCTCCTCCTCCTCCTGGGCCACCTCCTCTTCCATCATTGCCCTAAGTGTTTTATCAAGGAGACATAGAAGTGGTATTGTAACGCTCATAACGGCGTCATCGCCACTGGCCATGTTGGTGGAGTACTCGAAACAGCGCAGCAGGGCACACAGGTCTCGCATGGAGGCCCAGTCATTGGTGGTGAAGTAGTCCTGTTCCGCAGTGCGACTGACCTGTGCGTGCTGCAGCTGAAACTCCACTATGGCCTGCTGCTGCTCGCACAGTCTCTCCAGCATGTGCAAGGTGGAGTTCCACCTGGTGTGCACGTCGCATATGAGGCAGTGAGCGGGAAGGCCAAAGTTACGCTGTAGCGCAGACAGGCGAGCAGCAGCAGGATGTGAACGCCGGAGGCGCGCACAGATGGCCAGCACTTTATGCAGCAGCTCTGACATATCGGGGTAGTTGTGAATGAACTTCTGCACCACCAAATTCAGCACATGCGCCAGGCAAGGGATATGCGTCAAACCGGCTAGTCCCAGAGCTGCAACGAGATTTCGACCATTATCGCACACCACCAGGCCAGGCTTGAGGCCCACCGGCAGCAACCACACAGATGGTGTTGCGCAGTGCACACTTGATTTTATCGGATACTTGGTTTTGCAGGGAAGGCACGGCTCTCTTGGAGAAGTAGTGGTGGCTGGGAACAACATACTGTGGGACAGCCATCACCATCAGCTGTTTCAAGCTGTCTGTGTCCACCAGCCTGAATGACAGCATTTCAAAGGCCAGTAGTTTAGAAATGCTGGCATTCAAGCACAGGGCTCGAGGGTGGGAATTTACGCTTTCTCCCCAATGTTTGGGAGATGGAGAGCTGAACGCTGCCGTGTGACATGGTGGAGATGCTTGGTGACAGAGGTGGTGGTGTTGGTGCCACATCCTCTGTTTGGTGGACAGCAGGTGCCAACATCCCTCCCGAGGCAGAGGAAGAGGCCGAGGCAGCAGCAGAAGAGGGAGCTTGAGTGAGTTTCTTGCTTTTAAGGTGTTTACTCCACTGCAGTTCATGCTTTGCATGTAGATGCCTGGTCATGCAGGTTGTGCTAAGGTTCAGAACGTTAATGTCTCGCTTCAGGCTCTGATGGCACAGCGTGCAAATCACTCGGGTCTTGTCGTCAGCACATTGTTTGAAGAAGTGCCATGCCAGGGAACTCCTTGAAGCTGCCTTTGGGGTGCTCGAATCCTGGTGGCGGTGGCCAGTAGCAGGCAAACTCTCTTGGAGGCGGCTGTTCTGCTTTTGCCCCCTGCTCCCTCTTTTGCTACGCTGTTGGCTCGGTCTCACCACTGCCTCTTCCTCTGAACTATGAAAGTCAGTGGCACGACCTTCATTCCATGTGGGGTCTAGGACCTCATCGTCCCCTGCATCGTCTTCCACACAGTCTTCCTCCCTGACCTCCTGTTCGGTCTGCACACTGCAAAAAGATGCAGCAGTTGGCACCTGTGTTTCGTCGTCATCAGAGACGTGCGGACTCTGATGTTGTGGTATTCCCATGTCCTCATCATCAGGAAACATAAGTGGTTGTGCGTCAGTGCATTCTATGTCTTCCACCACTGTGGAAGGGCTATGTGGATTCCCTTGGGAAACCCTGCCAGCAGAGTCTTCAAACAGCATAAGAGACTGCTGCATAACTTGAGGCTCAGACAGTTTCCCTGATATGCATGGGGGTGATGTTACAGACTGATGGGCTTGGTTTTCAGGCGCCACCTGTGCGCTTTCTGCAGAAGACTGGGTGGGAGATAATGTTGTGAACATGCTGGATCCATTGTCGGCCACCCAATTGACTAGCACCTGTACTTGCTCAGGCCTTACCATGCTTACAACGGCATTGGCCCCCACCACATTTCGCTGTAAATTCTGGCAGGTACTGGAACCTGAGGTAGTTGGTTCACTAGGACGTGTGGCTGTGGTAGAACGGCCACGTCCTCTCCCAGCACCAGAGGGTCCACTAACAACACCACGACCAGGTCCGCGTCCCTTACTAGATGTTTTCCTCATTGTTACCGTTAACCACTATAAGAAAACAATTATTTGGCCCAATGTATTGAATTCAAATTCAGGCCTTTTTTTACAGGCACCTAACACTATCTGGCTATCTATTTATTTACCTTATTACACTAATCCAGGCACAGCAGTAACCACAGATTTAGGGGAATATCAATTGTAGGCCTTGTATGTAGGCCCTTGATGAAAGGTATCCTCTTATGGACAGATTTACACTTGGAGATGCACAGTAGCGTGTGAAAAAATATATAGGATTATGCTTTCAGCTCTTGTATTTTAACACTTTGTGTAATATACCCTTTAACGGAAAGAAATACACTTAGAGATGCAAAACAGTGTGCGCAAATGTAGAGGATTATGCTGTATTTTAACACTTACTGTAATATACCCTTTAATGAAAAAAACACTTGGAGATGCACGCTGAGTGCAATATACCCTTTTACGGACAGATTTACACTTGGCCTGCAACAGCTGGAACACAAGATTTACGGTATTGCTCTTTTTGCAATTGAATTTCACCCCAGAAAATAATGTATCCTTTGACAGACACTATTAAACTTGTCCAGTCACAGCTGGAACACCAGATTTACGGTATTGCTATTTTTGCAACTGAATTTCACCCCAGAAAATAATATATCCTTTGACGGACGATATGAAACTTGTCCAGTCACAACTGGACCACCAGATTTATTGTATTTCTATTTTAGCAACTGAATTTCACCCCAGAAAATAATATATCCTTTGATTGACACTATGAAACTTGTCCAGTCACAGCTGGAACACCAGATTTACGGTATTGCTATTTTGGTAATTGAATTTCAACCCAGAACAAAAGCTATACTTTTACGGACACTATGAAACTTGTCCAGCCACAGCTGAAACCACTGATTTAGTGTATTGCTATTTTGGCAATTGAATTTCACCCCAGAACAAAAGCTATCCTTTGACGGACACTATAAAACTTGTCCTGCCACAGCAGAAACCACTGATTTAGGGTATTGCTATTTTGGAAATTAAATTTCACCCCATAAAAAAAATATATTCTTTGCCAGACAGTATTACACTTGGCTAACCACAGCTGTAACACCAGATTTAGAGGATTGCTATTTTTTTAAGTGAATTTCACCTCTCAATTAAATATAGAAAATTATATCCTGAGTTTCTAGGGGTGACAATAAGCACAGCCACGCCTCTGATGTAGGATATAACAAAAAAAAAAACCTACTATTGAAGGATTAATGGACTTTGTGGCAGCTTGTGCTGGCACACCACAAGACACAAAATGGCCGCCTATCACCCCAGAAAAAAGTGACAGAAAGGCGCTCTGGGCAGCCTGAAAACAGTGAGCAATTAACTAGCCGAAGTTGAATGATTCACAGCTGTAGATCGATCACTTCGTTAAGTGTTTTTGCTGAGTTAATTCCTGCCTAATCGTGCCCTAACAGCAGCTGCATCCTATCCCTACACTAATCAGAGCAAAGTGACAGTGGCCCGACGTGACTCCCGCTTAAATAGAGGCTGGATCACAACACTGGGGCAAGTAGTATGACGCTTGTTGATTGGCTGCTTTGCAGGCTTTCAAAATGCACCATAGAAATCGACGAACAACGAACCCGAACCTTTACATAAATGTATACAGTTCGGGTTCGCTCATCCCTACAGCTAAAGCATCTTGCCGTCCGCCCAATAGCTGTTGGGGACCCACAATAAGAAACTCCAATGAAGCAGGAGGATGAGGAGCTGCCACTGGAGGAGGAGATAGAGGTAGAGGATGATGATGACAGTGACACCATCCATGACACCCAATCATTTTAGTGGAGGGCAGAGATGGAAAGAACTGGCTCCTCCGGCATATTGTTCAGAATGGTGACATGTATGCTTGCTTACGTACTGACTACTGATGAGCGAAATTTACAAAAATTTGATCCGGCTGCTTCGCTGAATTTTTAAAAAGAAATTAGCTTTGCAGCTAATTATTTTGTCATGAAGCGCATTTCATTGTAAGTAGTAAGTACAGTGACGGGGAATGGCGATTGCACCGCCCCACCCCACCTTAATTCAACCCCTCAGATGCCGCGCTTTTTGCTGCCTGTGGCATCTGATATGAAAAATGAGGGCTTTTAGGGGTTAATCGGTAAAAAATCTCGTTGTCCATTTGAGCTTGAAGAAGCCGCCGCAGCCATCTTGATTAAAGATACCATGCAAAATTTTGCACGGTGCATGATGACGTCATTCAAACCGCGCATGAGATTTCATGCTGGATCTTCAATCCGCTTGATGTTCCTGTTACTACAGTTGCACATATTATTCAAACGTTTAATGTCTACGGGACTGTAGCCAACTTCCCTGGATGCGGCCGCAAGAAGAAAATTGATGACAAATTAAAGGGACAGATAATACGAATAGTAACCAAAGTGCCCAGAACAACTTCCACAGAGATTAGAGGTGAACTCCAAGGTCAAGGTACAGTACATCAATATCAGATCACACACATCTCTGTGTTAGCCAAATAGAAAACAACAAAGGAGGAAATCACTGTTGAAAGTACATCATAAAAAAAACTATTAACTGTAATTTGCCAAAAGCTTCTGATAGAATGTCCCTTGGACAAAACTGCAGCTAGATACAAAGAAAATAATAGTTATGGTAATTTATTTTACTTAAATACGACTATAATAGGCATATTTCAGGCACAGGTGCAATCTGCGGCTTCTCTCCACTCATGCTAGGTCTAAACAAGTGGGCGTGGCATAGACGGGAATGGGACGGGCTGGCAGGCCCATCTCATTCATCATTTTCTACAACTGTTTTAGGCTGTCTAAATGTCTAAATGGTCTAAATGTAAGACAGCAAGAAAGCTGGCTTACCTTTAGATTGTCGTTGCATGCGACAAAATTATGTAGAGGCCTACGACTCTTCATAACTTTGGCGGATCCACAGTCACATATAGGGGTTATTAAGACCGGCGTCTAAAATACTAGTCTTAATAAATGACTACCATTGTACCTACTGGGAAATATGTAGAAGGCTCGAGTTATGTTTTGGGGCTGCTTTGCTGCATTTGACACGGGGGTCTTGAGTCTGAGCACGGTTCAATGAATTCTCAAGACTATCAGGGCATTCTGAAGCAAAGTGTGCAGAAAGTTTGGTCTTAGTTGCAGGTCTTGGGTCCTCCAACAGGATAATGACCCAAAACACAAAGCTAAAAACATCCAAGAATGGCTAAGAGCAAAGCATTGGACTATTCTGAAGTGGCCTTCTATGAGCCCTGATCAATATCCTATTAAACATCTGTGGAAGGAGCAGAAACATGCAATCTGTAGAAGACACCCTTCAAAGCTGAGACAGCTGGAGAATTTTGCTTCTGATGAGTGGGCCATAATACCTGTGGACGGGTGCAGAAGTCTCATTGAGAGTTACAGAAGCCACTTGATTGCCGTGATTCACACCAAAAGGTCATGGAACAAAATATTAAAGAGGCATTCACATCTTGATGATCATAGTTAAAGGGGTTGTCTCACCCTGTACATTGCTATATATGTTGAAGCTAACGCTGTAAGAAACAACTTACCAATATAGTTATGTTTTCCATATTGTTTCCATGCTGTATGTCATTTTTGATTCTGGCAAGCGCCCGACTGTATAGGGAGGGTGCTCAGGGACTGATGGTCCCCCCCTCCCCCCTTTTCCCCTTAGGGCTTTAGGTTGCTGGCCCCTTCAAGTTAATGGTAAAGTAGATGGCAGAATAGAACCATTAAGAGGTTAATTCACTGGGGAGCTCCTTAGAGAGGATGTGGGCGGGGTGTTCTGGTTACTTCCTCTTGCCAGTGGAAGCAAATTGGTGTGGTATGCACCCTTTGCTCTGTCCTCACCAAGATGCCACGGGTGGTGCTTTTTTTATAATTGCCTCCTGGTGAGTTTCATGGGGAGGATAAGGGTTAGCTGTGCTCAGTTTGAGCAGCCTCAGCTCTCCACTGGCATCCTCCTTCCCTGTGCCGGCTTTTGTGAGTGGTGTGGAGCTGCGGGCTGTTTTGGCTCTGCCCTTCCCCTGCAACATTTCTGTTTCATGGGTGTTGGGGCTGCACATGCCAGCCAGGATTGTTAGCCATGAGGGGGGGCGCGGGACAGCTCCTCACTCACTGAGTATATTCGACCCCCCACCCCCCTCCATTTTAGCCTATTGTGTACCCCCCCTCTACTAAGGTAGGGCAGCATGGGGATCACTGCAGTCCCCCTGCTTCGGCTGGGCTCCTTCAGCTACCATGGTGCGAGCTAGTCACTGCTCCTGGCCCCGCCCCCTTCCCCCTGCAGTGCTTACAGGGCGATTGTGACGGGCACCGCTGGGCAGGAGAGTTCTCTTGTTTCTAGGTGGCCCCATGGGAGCTCTTCGTCCGCCCTGGAATCTCTCTGCCCCCCCTTCTCCATATCAAATTAGTGTCACCGGCCCCTTAGTCCAGCAGCACTTACTGGGCGCTTGTAATAGGAACCGCTTAATGTGGGTCGATTTACTATATGGCCAAGATATATTTTGCTTTTTCGCCTACTCTTGACACCTGGTTTTGACTAAATGTAATACTTAACTTTTCTTTCTATTCACATAAATTTTTGACCACCTTAAAATCCTTGGACTGATTGCGTTTGTGTAGTGAATGGTTTGACTATTCAATAATAGACTCAGCTTGTGTACCGGGCTTCGCGCTGCCCGTACACCTCTGACTGACTCAACCAATGTTGCTAATTACATTTGCCTACACAAAAAAGAAAGACATAATGTGAATATAATATTTGGCATATCAATAGAAAGCAGGACTAAATTATGCGCAATCCAGGCATAGATTGAATGTTCGCATGTGCACAAGCTAGTAGCAGGCAAATAAAAGTGTAAGTTTATGATGACGAATTCCCAAATTGTCAATAGTATATTCAATACTAATATGGTTGATTTTAGTATTATACATGCACAACCAATGAGAAACATCTAGTATCAATAATATACTAAAAGGGTGGATAAGTGCGGTATAAAAGTTATTATGGAAAATGCCAGTTTCGAATCGTGCGCATCATTACCATGATATAGCCATTTGAATGCTAGGTATCAAGTCATGCGTATCAAAATGCAACATTGCCGGCGTTTCAAAATAACTAAGTATCGAGTCATGCGCAATACACACATTTGCAAGACATCCGTAGCTGACTAAGTGCCTGATCCTGCGCAGTACGGAGATAGTTCAATAATAGTACTAAGTGCGATTTCATGCGCACTGGTTTGCAGACATATCCGTCGAACATCAAAGTCCTCAGACATGCGCAGTGGGACCCGAGACACTGCCGATTACTAAGTTCTTAGTCATGCGCATTTGAGTTAAATACTTGTCTAATACTAAGTCCGGTGCCATGCGCAGTCAAGCTAATTAACCTTCAAAGATTCTAAGTTCGGGTGCATGCGCTAAAATGGTGATGTCAATGGCACGTCAAATTGATGATCTCCAATAGTGAAGCCAGTTACAATGTAGACTGCCATTATCAGTCACCTAATAGGCCAATTCTAATTTCAGCCCAAAAAGGGTGGTCAAAGGAGGATATAAATAGGACTGAACCGGTCAGCGGCATTAGACGCTACCCATTCCCCTGAAGACGCCGGCAGTAGACCGGTGAAACATGTCGGGGGGTAGTGCCGCATGATTTTAAATGTTAATGGACTGCAAATGTAATTAGCAACATTGGTTGAGTCAGTCAGAGGTGTACGGGCAGCGCGAAGCCCGGTACACAAGCTGAGTCTATTATTGAATAGTCAAACCATTCACTACACAAACGCAATCAGTCCAAGGATTTTAAGGTGGTCAAAAATTTATGTGAATAGAAATAAAAGTTAAGTATTAAATTTAGTCAAAACCAAGTGTCAAGAGTAGGCGAAAAAGCAAAATATATCTTGGTCATTAATGCCTCTACATCTGGAGGGTCAATGAGAGTCTGTTCCCCTTTTAGTACATGGGGCAATGCGGGTCTCAGTTTGAGACCCTTATGGCACCCCCCACCCTCAGGCAGGCAGGCACAGGGCTCTCTGTTTTTTCATCCTTCTCGCAGGTGGACTGGGGGCGTAGCCTCCATGGTTACAGCATGCGCCAGTCCCGACAACCGTTCCAGGGTTTCCGGGGGAAGTAGGCGCTCAAAATCCTCCAGGTGGCGCTAGCCGTCATCTTCGGACGGAATGTCGGGTGCATCTGAGGAGTCTGGTTTGCTGTTGCGATCGAAAACCATAAGAGGCTAGTGCCTGTCCATCTATCCATGGTTCTCGGTCTGGTCGCTGAAGCGACTCACCAGGATGGAATTCCAGTTCCCACTCGTTCGGCGGTGCCGTTCCATTCTGCAACTGGTGAGTACTGATGCTCTAGGGGATGGGGGGTGTCTGGTCTTGTGCAGAATTAGAATCCTTGTTATAAGGACACTTGTAGATACGGGGTGACACAATAGCTTATGGGTAGCATTCCTGGTTTTAATACTCCTTTGGTTTATGTTAGTTGTTCCTGGTTTTAATACTCCTTTGGTTTATGTTAGTTGGTACAAGTTTCAGCTGGGAGGTTCCCAGCCATAATTTACCTGAGCTTGTGCAACTGCGGGTTTAGCACTTGGGGTGTCCATATCCTGTGGAAGGGGTTTTCCCCGACCATGTACCAAAAAAAACAAACAAAAAAAAAAGTGTGTGGATATGTATCATAACTGTATGATAAATTATTACTCGATCACAGAAAGAGGCAAAGCCCTCTGTCAGTGGCGGTTTTGTGACGTCGGCGGTACGGAAGCATGACCTCCCTCTTTTTCTGGACCGGTTGGGCTTAGTATGTGGTTTTCCAGGGTAGCGTAGCAGCGAGGCCACAGTTTTATAACACGAAGTTTGGAGACAGCACACCTGGAGTCACGGAAATGCTTAGTGCATAGTGCTTTTATTACACCAGTGGTACAGATTCAACGGAAAAAGGATCTTTACAAAATTGTAATGGCTGTAATATTTTCAAATTTATATGAGCTGCGACGTTTCAGGCCCAAGTAGGAGCTCTTTCTCAAGCATGAGGTGCCATGGATCACATATGCAAACACCAGCATTTCATGCTTGAGAAAGGGCTCCTACTTGGGCCCGAAACGTCGCAGCTCATATAAATTTGAAAAGATTACAGCCATTACAATTTTGTAAAGATCCTTTTTCCGTTGAATCTGTACCACTGGTGTAATAAAAGCACTATGCAATAAGCATTTCCGTGACTCCTGGTGTGCTGTCTCCAAACTTCGTGTTATATGATTGCTTCTGGAGGACTTGGGTGGAAGTCATCAGGGGACGTGCACCCTTAAAAAGCCCTGTCTTGACGTGTGCTGAGGTTTACTGCTGATTGAGTGAGGCCACAGTTTGATATGGTGTGGCAAGTGTTAGGTCCCCCTACCTGGTTCTGGTAGGTTTCCTGATGTGGTTGTCCTATGTAGTGCAATGAGTAATTGATTTGTATGGTGTAGATATCTTGTTGAGCCAGAATGGGTCGGGCGTTAGTCGCTGGTTTCTTTATTTTGTGTATCCGATACCATGTAACGGTTCTTGTCCCACCGGTCTTACGGTGGGTCTTCTTGCAGCTGGTTTTGGGTGAGGCTCAGGCCCTCTGTGTAATAAATTATTTTTTAATTAGGTGTGTATCCGGTGGGAAATATTCGGGTGCTTCCCTGTGTAGAGCAGTACTGCCTGTTATACACCTACCTGCGGGCACTAGGCCGTGTGTTTATATATATATAAAAAAAAAAAATGTTCTATTTAGGCTTTCAATCGGGACATATTTGACAAGGTCGGTTCATATGTATGGCGGCAAAGAGCAGTAGTCGTAATCCCTCTAGTCGGGTTGTGGATCTTACTTGATGTACATCGTTGTTAGTTCATATCAACACAGCCACATTTACATTGTTTCTCCTGCTGAAAACTACGGTTCTGGTCCGCCGGACCGGGTTCCATTGGGATGGTTGATAACTGGGCACTTCTGCTGAGATTCTAACATGACTATGTAGGCTGGCATCTTGGTGGTAATGCACTTGCCTCAGGTCCAGTGTTTCAGGAGTTACAGTTCTGTGGGATCCAGTTGAGCCGAAGACAATGGAGATGTACACGATGTAAGCAGTACAAGAGTCTTTATTCCGTCCAGTGGTGTGGTTGCCAGGAGGGCGGTATCGGTATACTGCTGCTGCATGGCTTCCCCCAGTTGAGTGAATGTTGCGGAATAAGGAATTGCAGGATAATCAGATGGTAAGCCAGTAGCTGATAACCAGATCTGTTCATGGACGTTGCTCAGAGGAGAGCCTTGATATAAGCACAGTTCATGGGGTAAAAAAAAAAATATGCAGCTTTTTTTTCCTGTTCAGATCTGGATTTTGATGTGGGTTAGGCACTGTGACTTGTCCTCCTGACTGGATTTCAATGGTCAGCATGGTGCCCCTCCAAGGTTCATTTGCCCGTACTGTTCCGTTGTTAGGTAAGCAATTTTGGTATAGTTAGGGGGCATTTAGTCTGGATAGCCATGTCCTGTCTCCTTCAGCCTTCTGTTCTGGCTGATTGGTATTTTCTCCTGGGTGTTTGTTTCTTCCTTGGAGGCCACACTGCGTTGGGGGTGGTTATCTTTTCATGGGGTAATAGTAGTCGGGATTGTAGTCCATCTATACATGACGATCAAGTTAATAGAAAGGGAGTGTACCTCCCCTTTGCCTGGTTTCAGTCCAGTCTGGCTGGTTCGATGGGTTATGACTTCACACAGGGTGGGGATCCAATTATTTTTCCCATCAGGATGTTTCCCCTCAGTGGGTTTTACAATTTACCTTGAACTTGAAATAAACAAATACAAAAATAACTTTTTGGATTAACCAACTATTTTCTGGTCTGGTTATACGATCCTCTTTGTATGTTGAGGCTCGGGCTAATTTGTTTTTGTCTTTCAGGTTCTTGGTGTTCAGTAGTTCAATGGGTGGCCTTTCGTATATCTCCGTGGGGAGAGAGGAGCGCAGGCCTGGTGTGCGCTCCTGGTGGTTCGATTGGTGCAGTATTTGGAAGGGGATCCGGGTTTTCAGGTGGTATTTTAACTTCTTCTGGAAGTGGTTGGTATACCCGTGCTGTGGTACTGCCCCTTGTCATTCTGGAGCTCTGGACCTCATATGTGCTGACATATGATGATCCCTGTCTTTTCAGGAGGTTGGTAGGAGGGTGGTTGGTTGTCATCTCCTGGGTGGGTTGTTCTAGCCATATACAGTTGTGTTCAAAATTATTCAACCCCCAATACTGTAAAGGGTTTTAGGGAATTTAGTGTACATTTGTAATTGTGTTCAGAATTAAATCTTACAAGGACTTTTTAAAGAACCAAATGCAACTAAAATGACATCAATTGTTTTTGTAATACAGTATTAAATGTTTTTTTTGTGATTTCTTCATTGACACAATTATTCAACCCCTTAAAGACTACCACTCTTAAGAACAGAGGTTCATTCAAGTGTTTTCGATCAGGTATTGAAAACACCTGTGGATGTCAAGGAGCAGCAATCAAGCATAATAAGCACCAATTTGACAGATTTAAAATGACTGTGATACTCAGCTCCTTCTAGACATTTACTGGTGTGTTTACAAACATGGTGAAGTCAAGAGAATGGTCCAGGATGACAAGAGAAGAGGGGATTTCTCTTCACAGGAAGGGCAATGGCTATAAGAAGATTGCAAAGATGTTAAACATACCAAGAGACACCATAGGAAGCATCATTTGCAAATTCAAGGCAAAGGGCACTGTTGAAACGCTACCTGGTGTGGCAGAAAGAAGATGCTGACTTCGACTGCTGTGTGCTGCCTAAAGCGCAAAGTGGAGAAAAGTCCCTGTGTGACTGCTGAGGAACTGAAAAAAGGTTTGTCAGATGCGGGTACTGAAGTTTCAGCTCAGACAATAAGGCGCACACTTGGTAATGAAGTCCTCCATGCCAGAACTCCCAGGTGCACCCCCTTGCTGTCTCCAAAGAATAAGAAGAGTCAACTGCAGTATGCAAAAAGTCATGTGGACAAACCACAAAAGTTTTGGGATAGTGTTCTGTGGACTGATGAAACAAAATTAGAACTGTTTGGGCCCATAGTTCAACGCTATGTTTGGAGGAGGAAGAACAAGGCCTATGAAGAAAAGAACACCTTGCCTACTGTGAAGCATGGCGGGGGGTCAATCATGCTTTGGGGCTGTTTTGCTTCTACAGGTACAGGGAAGCTTCAGTGTGTGCAAGGTACTATGAATTCTCTTCAGCACCAGGAGATATTGGATGAAAATGTGATGCAGTCCGTCACAAACCTGAGGCTTGGGAGACGTTGGACCTTTCAACAGGACAATGATCCCAAGCATACCTCCAAGTCCACTAGAGCATGGTTGTGTCACGGCGGGAAGTGGGGGAAACCCCCCACCGTGCATCGTCCGCGGCTGCTAGGACAGATAGCAGGAAAAGGGAGCTGGTGACCTCCTAAAGCATCCCTAAAGAGCCCTGGCCTCCTAACTGTATGGACCGACCTTGAAGGTAGAAGGGCCCATACCACAGGAACCTGGAGCCCTGAGAATCCCTGCTTAACCCTGGATATAAGGACAGGGCAGAGACCACCTGCTCATCCAATTCCAGAGATGGGCAGGAGTCTCCAGAGGCCCCTCTGCAGCCGGGAACCAGACAGTGTGTGCCCGCACGGCAGGCAAGTAGCATGGGAAATGACGTACAGAGAACCCACACTTACCTGCCGCCCTGGAGATGACAAACCAGTGCCAGGACCTCCGGGACCCCCATGCAGACACCAGATGCATGGGGAAGATCCTGGCAGGGAAGCACACCATCTGGTCTTTGCTTAAACCCCTCCGGGAAAGCAAGCCCCTTCCGGAGCACACAAACAGTGACTACAAGCTCCTCGCATACCCACACCATACAACAACACCAGGTGGGGAAGGGGTACACACTTGCACACTGGAGGGGATACACCAAACAGACAAGATAAACAATGGACAATGAAACCAATATAACGAATAAGGGTGGCTTACGCAGACATAAGAGTGGGAACACACAACAAGCTCCAGCACACACTCTCACTGTGGCTGGACAAACAAAACTGACCACAAGCTCCACCACACCAACATATAAGGAGGCCTGAGGTCACACCCACTACACACCCAAAAACTCTGTGCACACCACACCTAGCACAAAGACATTAACCCCATGTGCACCACACAGGGAAAAGCACACCAAACAGATGTGAATGTCTCGCATGCTCTAGACACAAGGTTGCCAGTGGCAACCGCACATGAGACTATAATGTATAGCCCCACGCGCGGCAACCGAAAACCATGCCGCTGGCAAGAGCAAGCGAGACAGGGAAACACAACCTCACAGAGGTCGAGACATACGTGTTGCCAACGGCAACCGCATGTTAACACAAGGGTCACAACCCCACCACGGGTCATGACAGGTTGCAGATTAAAGTTGGTTAAAAGATGGCTGCACAATACATCACAAACTAACAGAAAAACAAAAAAGGGGCTCATTCCAAAATCGGAATGAAGGAAGCTCTTAGCGCACATTTTTGATCAAAAGTATGTCGGGCCCAAGTGCCACTTCACGGCGACTTCCGCACAAGGGTCCCTAACATTACAGATACTGCCTCTTATAGACTTACCAGTCTCCTTATTTTCAGGGCACTGCAGGAACCAGCTAAATTGCTTTTGTGCTGAGAAGTCCCAGGTACTTGGGCGTAGCTCAGTCCAAAAGAGGCGCCACCCTCAATATATACTATAAGACAGAGTTCAGACTAAGCAAATATATTTCTACA
This sequence comes from Bufotes viridis, assembly GCA_033119425.1. Classification (NCBI taxonomy): domain Eukaryota; kingdom Metazoa; phylum Chordata; class Amphibia; order Anura; family Bufonidae; genus Bufotes; species Bufotes viridis. Next base: position 213,630,887 of record CM065593.1, on the reverse strand, counting down.
CTCAGAAGTGCATGACCATAAGGCAAATAAAGTTGGTTAAAAGATGGCTGCACAATACATCACAAACTAACACATCACAAACCTGGGACTTCTCAGCACAAAAGCAATTTAGCTGGTTCCTGCAGTGCCCTGAAAATAAGGTGGTATAACCCGGTATAGTGAGGGTTAATACCGTTCGGGCGATTCCCCTGGCGAAGAGCACAGCAACCCACAACCGCTGGAATCCACCGAACTGGAACCATACGAAGTCCTCCTTTCCTGGAACAGGCAAGAGAACGTTCTGACGTAGCAATTCCCCCCAAGTATGAGACGAGGCTCCGTATTAATGGTTAAACAGGAATTCTAACTTTATTGAGGGCTACCTGCCCGGTATTTATGCAGGTCTCCCACCTGGTGGACACTCCCCTAGGGGACCAGAAGGAAGACTGCGACACGGGATACAGCAGCCAATCACACACAATGGGACAATACAGACACCCCCAGCATATCCCTCCCCTCTGCCTGTGATACAATTACCCCACACATGTTAATGTAATCATCACAGGCAGGAGAATACACAATGTCTTCTGTCCTGGAGACAATCGAGGACTCATTCAATTATCTCTCAGGACAAAGGGAAATCGCCAATACACACGTGGGGACAATAGGACAGACATCATTATTGAATATACCATGTCCCACCCTTTACAGTACACACAGACATTTAACATATCCCCAGATGGCTTGGATCTGAGCGCTCAATATATCCAAACAGCGCTCAGATGCCACAAACACAGTCAAATCGCCATGGGGTTTAAGTTTAGCATGGGCTGATGAGAGGGCCCATAATCCTGGGGCAAGAGGCTGGCAATCTGTCCCCTCCAAAACCCAGTGGCGCGGTTGGTTTCGCCACACATCTCCCCTTTTCCAAACAGACTAACAGGGTATCTGACCTTCTGCCGGTCAGTGCCCTTGTTAGTCCAGCAGCCCACCCACAAAACAGAAACAGCAGTACAGCCCACCCACAATAAATGGTTACTACACCTGAGCAAGGGATAAACCTGTCCATGTCCATGTGCCTCACTACGGCTGTGTGGGGGACTGGTAGACTGCCTGAGTGGGTTGCTGAGTGGGCAGAGACCAGCGGTACTCTGCCCTGGTGCCAGCGCTACCACGGAAGTAGCCTGGTTGGAGCCTGGTTGTTGTAGGGGAGACCGACTGTCTCCCCTTTAGATACACAGCTCTGCTGTTGTAGGGAGAGACTGACTGTCTCCCCTTTAGATAGACCACCATGCTGCTGTGGGGAGACCGACTGTCTCCCCTTTGGCTAAATGGCCCTGTTGCTGGGGACAGGACCGACTGTCCCTACCCCTGTGCTGTGAGTGCAGAGACCACGGTCCCATCTGCACTGTTGTGGGGCTTACTGTCTCCCCTGGTGCGTTAAACTGCCGCTGGGGGATGGAGACTGGGCTCCCAATTCCCTGTAAATCACACGGCCGATGGGGAATGGAGACGATGCTCTTCTCTCCCTGCAAAACATACTGCCGCTGGGGAGCAGGACCGACTGTCCCTACTCCCTTAAAATCCGGCTGCCGCTGGGGAGAGCAGGTAACAAGCTTCTCTCCCAGACATACTTCCAGCCGCTGGGGAGGGAGACCGACTGTCTCCGCTCCCAACACAGTGTCCTGCTGCTGGGGAAAGGAGACTGGGCTCTCTATTCCCTGCCGGACTCTCTGCCGATGGGGAGGGAGGACAAGGCTCTCCTCTCCCAGTAAGTCACTCTGCTGCTGGGGGCCAGGACCGACTGTCTCTGCCCCCTGTAACTTAGCCTGCCGCTGGGGAGAGGGGTAACAAGCTCCTCTCCCATACATACTTCCAGCCTCTGGGGAGGGAGACCGTCTGTCTCCGCTCCCAATACAGTGTCCTGCTGCTGGGGAAAGGAGACTGGGCTCTCTATTCCCTGCTGGACACTCTGCCAATGGGAAATGGAGCCTGGGCTCCCAATTCCCTGCACTTGACTCTGCCGCTGGGGGACAGGACCGACTGTCTCTGCCCCCTGTAACTCAGCCTGCCACTGGGGAATGGAGACTGGGCTCCCAATTCCCTGCAGGACCGGTGGAGAGACCTCGGTCCCATCTCCACCGGCCACCTGGGGTTCTTCCCAGTAGACCTCCACAATATCCTCCCAGCTGAAGGGCTCTGGACCTGGGTCTGACACTCTGCTCTCTCGCTGAGCCCTCTCACTGGAGTGGAACAGCTGCTGGTAGTCCTGTTCCAGCTCCATCTCCCGGGTCACCAGGTGGACCAGGTCTTGCTCAATTTTGTGAGTGTCGTCCCAGTCATACCTGCTCTCCCGCCACTCAAAGAGGTCCCTGAACCGGGCTTGTGTAGGGCTCCCAAACTCCAGCTCTGAAAAAGTCTCCCATAACAAGCCAGGACCATCAAACTCCTCTCCCTCTGGCATGTCATGCTCGGCTGTCCGGAGTAGGTACCGAGCTTCATACCACCAGAGTGCCTGGTAGGCATCTTCCAGCCACATCTTCCGCCTTACCAGGTGCTTCAGGTCTTCTACCCACTCTTCCAGGGCTGCTCTCCTAGGAAGGGCATCCGTAGGGCTACTCGCTTCTGCTGTCGCTGCTTGTCCTTGGGAGCCTCTCGTCCCGCAGATACTCCACAATACCCAGTGCCTGGTACCAGATGCCTTTGCGGACTGCATCTCGGTCATCCATGACACCCTCATCATACTCCACAAGTGGTTCCATACCGGTGCTGTACTGGGACACGCTTTGCCCTCAAATTGTAAAATCCACGGTGCCTTCTGTTGCTGTCCTTCTGGCTGTAGGAACGATCCTGCTGCTTGCCACCAGTTGTTACGGTATAACCCGGTATAGTGAGGGTTAATACCGTTCGGGCGATTCCCTGGCGAAGAGCACAGCAACCCACAACCGCTGGAATCCACCGAACTGGAACCATCTGAAGTCCTCCTTTCCTGGAACAGGCAAGAGAACGTTCTGGCGTAGCAATTCCCCCAAGTATGAGACGAGGCTCCGTATTAATGGTTAAACAGGAATTCTAACTTTATTGAGGGCTACCTGCCCGGTATTTATGCAGGTCTCCCACCTGGTGGACACTCCCTAGGGGACCAGAAGGAAGACTGCGACACGGGATACAGCAGCCAATCACACACAATGGGACAATACAGACACCCCCAGCATATCCCTCCCTCTGCCTGTGATACAATTACCCCACACATGTTAATGTAATCATCACAGGCAGGAGAATACACAATGTATTCTGTCCTGGAGACAATCGAGGACTCATTCAATTATCTCTCAGGACAAAGGGAAATCGCCAATACACACGTGGGGACAATAGGACAGACATCATTATTGAATATACCATGTCCCACCCTTTACAGTACACACAGACATTTAACATATCCCCAGATGGCTTGGATCTGAGAGCTCAATATATCCAAACAGCGCTCAGATGCCACAAACACAGTCAAATCGCCATGGGGTTTAAGTTTAGCATGGGCTGATGAGAGGGCCCATAATCCTGGGGCAAGAGGCTGGCAATCTGTCCCCTTCAAAACCCAGTGGCGCGGTTGGTTTCGCCACACCCCTTTTTTGTTTTTCTGTTAGTTTGTGATGTATTGTGCAGCCATCTTTTAACCAACTTTATTTGCCTTATGGTCATGCACTTCTGAGTGCAGAAATATATTTGCTTAGTCTGAACTCTGTCATATAGTATATATTGAGGGTGGCGCCTCTTTTGGACTGAGCTACGCCCAAGTATCTGGGACTTCTCAGCACAAAAGCAATTTAGCTGGTTCCTGCAGTGCCCTGAAAATAAGGAGACTGGTAAGTCTATAAGAGACAGTACATGTAGTGTTAGGGACCCTTGTGCGGAAGTCGCCGTGAAGTGGCACTTGGGCCCGACATACTTTTGATCAAAAGTGTGCGCTAAGAGCTTCCTTCATTCCTATTTTGGAATGAGCCCCTTTTTTGTTTTTCTGTTAGTTTGTGATGTATTGTGCAGCCATCTTTTAACCAACTTTATTTGCCTTATGGTCATGCACTTCTGAGTGTAGAAATATATTTGCTTAGTCTGAACTCTGTCTTATAGGTTGCAGATTAAAGGCTGGAACATTTTGAAGTGGCCATCGCAGTCACCAGACTTAAATCTGATTGAGAACCTCTGGTGGGACTTAAAGAAAGCAGTTGCAGCGCCCAAGTCTAAGAATGTGACTGAACTGGAGGCTTTTGCCCATGAAGAATGGGCGAAGATACCCGTAGATCGCTGAAAGACACTTGTGTCAAGCTATTCTTCACGTTTAAAAGCTGTTATAACTGGAAAAGGATTTTGTACTAAGATTGAATGTCACTTGGGGGTTTAATAAAACTGATAATGATGTGAGCACAGAAAAGACATTTGTGGTTATTTCATTATAAATGTTATGTTATATTTGTCTGACTTACAAGTGCCTCTTTGATTTAATTGTAAACAAGATGACTGAAATGATCAAAATCAATGTCAAACTGGCCAAAACACTCAATTTCAGTGGGGGTTGAATAATTTTGAACACAACTGTATGGGAAGGCGTTGTGTATACAATACGAAGGTATAGCTCAAGGGGCAGTGGTTTGTCACCATGATTGGGAAAATGCTAGCTATAGTCTGTAATATTTTACTCTCCAGGGTTACATCCAGTCCCCTCTTGATTCAAAAGTTTTGGTGACCTCACATCACCACTTCCTCAGGAAGAGATTTCCATAGCCCACTGCTCTTACCGTGAAGAATCCTTTTGTCTATATACAAACCTTCTTTCCTACAGATGCAGAGGATGTCCCCTCGTCACTGTCACAGTCCTGGGGAGTGATCTCTATACTCCTGATATATTTATACATAGAGATTTGATCTCCCCTCGATCGTCTTTTCTAATATGAATAACCCTAATTATTATAATCTTTCAGGGTACTGTAGTTGCCCCATTCCATTCATTACTTTACTTGCCCTCCTCTGGACCCTCTTTAGCTCTGCTATGTCTGCCTTGTGCACAGAAGTCCAGAACTGTACACAGTAATAATAATAAAAAAAAAAGAAAATATTTATATAGTGCCAACATTTTCTGCAGCGCTTTCCAATTTAGGGGTTCATGAACAAACGGTCATAAATAACATAGCAACTGACAAGTTGATTATTACAACAAGAGGAATGAGGGCCCTGCTCGCAAGAGCCTACAATGTGTGGTCTGACCAATGATGTGTAAAGTGGTAAGACTTGGTTCTCATCGTGGGCAGCTATGCCCCATTATATACAACTATTTATCCTATTATCCTTGGTTTTTAATGGGACCTGATGGCATTTTCCTCTTGAATGTTAGTCGGGACACTTCCCCGCCTGTGGGAGGGGTTTCAACAGACTCGGTTCTGCTGGGTGGTGGTCGGAGCCCTGTTGGAGAACGGGTCTCCTCCGTGGCGGCATTTGGGTACAGCGGAGATATGGTGGTAGAAGATGGCGTAATTGCCCGCTGGGAGTCCAGCGGCCGGCATACCGCTCTTGATTATTATGGTTTACTTGCCCGCTGGGAGTCCGGCGTTTGGCATACCGCTATGATATTATGGTTTATTAAGGTTTGCCACTTTAATAAAGAAGATGTGGCCGATCACCATCTGTAGCGGACTGGACCCTGTACCAGAGTCTGCCCCAGTTTCCTGGAGGGGACTGCTTGCTCGCCTCCTGCCCTGCGACTATGGCCCCATGTATGCTTGTCCTGTTTGAGCGGTGATGCCCCAGATAGCTCTGCTATGGAGCCCATTCGTATAATGAAAGACTATGGGAAAGACTTTAGCTCCATGGCAATTGAACTGGATATGTGTGGTCTGAGCGCCATTCAATAATGTGCGCTCAGACCTAAGCTATCTGGGGATATGTTGCATGTATATGTTTTATGTAGTAATTGTAACATTGTGTAATTTTATGTCCTTTTGCAACCATGTGCTCAATGGAGTCTGCCTCTATCCTTGGATATATTGAGCGCTCAGATCCAAGCCATCTGGGGATATGTTAAATGTCTGTGTACTGTAAAGGGTGGGACATTGTGTATTGAATAGTGATGTCTGTCCTGTTGTCCCCACGTGTGTATTGGCGATTTCCCTTTGTCCTGAGAGATAGTTGAGTGACTCCTCAATTGTCTCCAGGACAGAGGACATTGTGTATTCGCCTGCCTGTGATGATTACATTACCCGTGTGGGGGGATTGTGTCACAGGCAGAGGGGAGGGATATGCTGGGTGTGGTTGTCTGTATTGTCCCATTGTGTGTGATTGGCTGCTGTATCCCGTGTCGTAGTCTTCCTTCTGGTCCCCTAGGGGAGTGTCCACCAGGTGGGAGACCTGGATAAATACCGGGCAGGTAGCCCTCAATAAAAGTTAGAGTTCCTGTTTAACCCTCAAAGTGAAGTGTCGTCTCATTATTGGGGGAGGAGTTATTGGATGCTGTTCCAGTCTGACTGCTAGGAGTGCAAACCTATTCGTATGGTTCCTATTCAACTGTCTACAGCATTCAGAGGCTTGAGAGGATTCGTATGCTTCTCAGGTTTGGTGGTTGTGGTGTCGTCTAGAGCGCTTGGAATCCTCAAGAAGCGCTAGGAGCATCTTTCAACGGAGGTACCCAGTCGGGGTGCCAGGCGATCCGTTACACCATCCATCAATAAAGTGACACAGTTGTCAGTGTTTTTGTTATGGGTCAAGGTTGGGTGAAGGAGCCAAGCGGGAGTTAAAGATGACACCCCACCCTGTTTCTCTGGATACCAGCAGTCCTTTATAGACTGCATGTTGTCAGGGGTAGGGATGAGCAGACCCAGACCACCACGTTCTAGACCATACTAAACATTTGGGTGTCCGTTGTGGGGATTTGCTATGGTAGGCAGGGTGAGCCGGCGCAGAACAGAGGCACCAAGTTCTTGTTCAAATTGCAGTGTTTTATTCACACAAGCAGGTTTAACAGTTCAGTAAACAACTTCACCTTAGTTGAAAGTCCTGGTGCTCATTCACACCATGCTGCAGGTTCTGCATAAAGAGTCCAAGTCCACGCGTGTGTTCACACTTGGCCAGCAGGTCCCCGCGAAAGTTCAAGTCCAGGATTTAGTTGTCCTGTTTTCCCCAAACAGGTCACAAAACCTTCATCCACGCACAAGCCTCATACCTTAACACAGACAGCTATATCCCACACTCTAGCTGCCTTTAATGAGAGTTGGGGCATCCGCAAAGCCTGGACCGGCAAGTGAAATCCGGCCCGCTGCTTGACATCACCTTGCTGCAATAATTCTCTGCAGCATATGCTGGGAGGAAAATACCTCCCATCTACTAATAGACTCTTCACTGTGTCACATACCCCCCCTCCTTATTTAACTTTTATGGGGTGAACACTTGCCAAACAGTGTACCCGGGACAGGGCATCTTCATTTCCCTGTAACCGGCCTGCACTATGTTCCTCCGTGATCTTGAAGTTTTGTAGAGACAAGAACCATCTGGTGACCCGGGTCTTCCCCTCTTTGTCCTGGTGGTGACAGGCCACAGCCAACTCTGTATCGCCTCTATCTTATTCATCTGAGGTTTGATGACTCCACGTCCAATGACATACCCTAAGTCCCCTTTCACACGGGCGAGTTTTCTGCGCGGGTGCAATGCGTGAGGGGAACGCATTGCACCCGCACTCATTCACTTCAATGGAGCTGTGTACATGACCGGCGATTTTCACACATCACTTGTGCGTTGCGTGAAAATTGCAGCATGCTCTATATTGTGCATTTTTCATGCAACAAAAGCCTCATAGAAGTGCATGGGGCTATGTGAAAATCTTAAGCATCTGCAAGTAAGTGCGGATGTGGTGCGATTTTCATGCATGGTTGTTAAGAGAGGATCGTGATGAGGACCCGATCTTTATTATTTTCACTTATAACATGGTTATAAGGGAAAAAATCGCATTCTTAATACAGAATGCTCAGTAAAATAGTGATGGAGGGGTTAAAAAATAAATAAAAATAAAATAAACTCACCTTATCCAATTGTTCGCAAAGCCTGATTCGTCTTCATTCTTATTCTTTGCAGATCTGGAGTGAAAGGACCTGTGATGACGTCACTGCGTCACATGGTCAAATCACATGGTGATGCACCATGTGATTGGACCATGTGATGAGAACAGTGACATCACCACAGGTCCTTTAGCCATTTACACATGCCGGCACAGTGTTCAAGTGGATTAAGGTGAGTTTATTAAAGCCGGCACAGCGTTCAAGTGGATTAAGGTGAGTTTATTAACTGTTTGTTATATTTTAACCCCTCCATCCCTAATTTACTTTGCATTCTTTATTAAGAATGCTATTATTTTCCCTTGTTATAAGGGAAAATAATAAAATCTACACTACAACTCTTCATTGAAGAAGTTCGAGTCTAGATACCACATTCAGTTTTTTCTCACTCACGTGCAAAACACATTGCACTCGCACGGAAAAAACTGAACCACGCAACGCAATCACAGTCAAAACTGACTGAAATTGTGTGGACACTCTCACGATTTCCCCGCCATGCACCCGCATCCTGTCCTGCCCCAGGATTACGGAAGTCTAGGGACATCGGACATCCAGGGAGGTCCGAGAACACATCCGTGTCCTGACTAATGAACTCCCTGGCCTCCTGAGCCTGCTTGGAGGAAAGGCTGTCAGTAACATGTACCGTGGCTTGGAACCTAACTGTGCACAGGTGGCACAAAAACTAAGAACTGATCTGCCGGGCTAAAGTTCCGGACCCGAGCTGCTGGAATATAGACCCAACTCTGGGCTTGTTGAGCTGCCTTTCTATGCTCCCTACCTATCCCAATCAGTGGGGTTGTCTCCCCCCTCATCCACCGGAGTGGCTGCACCCCTGCCGCGGGCAACTCTGCCTTGGGTTCCCTGTGTTCTAGCACTCCCACTGAGGCAGGCCTTTCTCTCGGGGATCAGTAGGTATAATGGCTGGCCACAGGGCTGGGAACAATGGAAAGTCTCTTCCTAGTATCAACTCATAGTGCAGGCTCGTGGCCACTGCCACCTCATGGATCCGCCTGCTGGCACACGTGTTTAGGGATATCAGAGCAGTTTGGTAGTCTTTTAAATCTCCATGTATGCTGAATATGCCGACTTTCCGGCCAGTAAACTCCGTGGGTCGCATTAGAGTAGCCCTCACAAGGGTCAGCAGAGCCAACGCGGGAGTGACTCCTACTTCCACCTGACACAAATGTTTGTTATCAAGAGTCTATGGAGTGTGATGCACAGAGCCTTCTTGCATACAGTGACTGTAGGTACCCAAAGTTTTTGTCCATGGGCTCAACCAAGTGGGGATAGTCGGCCCTTACATGGCCGGATTCATAACACCGCCAGCAGATTATCGGGCCAGATCCCCAAAGGGCATGTCCCGAGCGGTCTTTCTCAGCTCAGGCTACCGGGTCTGGGGCAGGGATTTTCTAGGTTTTATTACCCTCTTCCCTAGAGTTCCCCCCTGGAGTTCCTCGGTAGCCCCATACCGCTCTACCATGTCCACCATCTCCAGGGCACTAGCAGGGGATGCCTGGCCAACCCAGTTCTGGAGGGGTTGTGGCAACGCCTTCCAGAACTTGTCAGTCGCAACACGGTCCAGCATAGCAGTAGGATTTAGTACCTCGGGCTATAACCATTTCTGCAATAGGTGCACTAAGTCATAATACTGTAATCTCGATGGCTTGGCCTGGTCAAACTTCCACTGATGCACCTGCTGGGCCCGAACCAACACATTCACCCCCAGTCGCGCCAGGATCTCACCATTGACTTTGTTGAAGTCCACCGCTTGTTCGGCTGACAAATCAAAGTAGACCTATTGGGGTCCGGATGTCAGGAATGGAGCAATAACCTCAGCCCACTGGTCTCGGGGTAGACCGTCCCTCTCGGCCACCTTCTCAAACACTGCTAGGTAGGTCTTGATGTCATCTGTTGGAGCCATTTTGGGGATCGCCGTGCGGACTGCTTTCCAGACATCGTGGACCCCCTGAGATTATCCTGTCTTCTGTAAGGCCACCACGTGTTGTAGCAGCCGCTGGTTCATTTGTTGTCGCTGATTAGCCTCTAGCAGTTGCCGGTTAGTCTCCTGCTGTTGCTGGTTAGCCTCCATGAGGGCTTTCACTATAGCCTACATCTTGTACTGTGACACTGGTTGTGATTTAACAAGCTTAATCCAGGACATAAAACAGTGCCCGTAAAAAATGCAAAACAAAAATTATTCAGGTTTTGCGTCATCCTTGCCACCAATTGTGGGGATTCGCTCTGGTAGGCAGGGTGAGCGGGCACAGAACAGAGACACCAAAACAAGAGGTCCCCGCCAAGGTTCAAGTCCAGGATTTAGTTGTCCTGTTTTCCCCAAACAGGTCACAAAACCTTTATCCAGGCACAAGCCTCATACCTTAAGGCCGCAACGCAGAAGTGATGCGTGAAAAAAAACGCTCATGTTCTCAGACCCATTGAAATGAATGGGTCAGGATTCAGTGCTGATGCTATGCGTTCACGTCACGCATTGCACCCGCGCGGAAAACTCGCTCGTGTGAAAGGGGCCTAACACAGACAGCAATATCCCACACTTTAACTACCTTCAATGAGAGTTGGGCATCTGCAAAGCCCAGACCTGCAAGTGAAATCTGGCCCAGTGCTTGACCTCACCTTGCTACAATCATTCTCTGCAGCATATGCTAGGAGGAAAATACCTCCCATCTACTAACTGACCCTTGACTGTGTCACACCGTGTACCGAACCTGAAACTGGATTTTGGCGCCAAACTGTGAGTCCGCGTTTGTTGTTTATACTTTAAATAAAGCTTGTTGTGATAAAGCTTGTTGAAAGGCTGCAGCACAGCCAACCCTGATATGTCACCGCTGCTACAGAAAGTAAGGGCCGTCTGTGCGCGCTTTTAGTATTCTCATGCTGATGCTGCCCGATTAACTTCGGCCTTTCCGCTCACCACCTCATATGTGACGTACCCACAAGGTTGAACTCCACCTTGCACATGCTGGAGAGATTGTGCGAGCAGCAGCAGGCAATAGTCGAGTTTCAGCTGCAACGTGCACGGGTGAGTCGCTCTGCGGAACAGCAACATTTCACCACTGTTAAAGGAAATACTAATTATTAATATTTGGGGTTAAGATCAATAATTAATATTTATAAATAGGCATGAGCAGTCTATTGATGACTCCGCCTATTTATACTCTAAATATACCTTTCTGTGAAATATGTGAGATGGATTATTATGGCGGCGACCAAAGGCCTATAAACTGCGTATTGAACAATAACGGAATTTATTACACAAATACAAGTCTACAGTCTATTATTATTGCTATATCTATATATATTTAAATCACTTGTTATATAAATAAATATACATAAAGACACACACCGTAGTACATTAACAACACTATAAAACTTGACTACATTAACAGAACACAATCTACTATCCCACCCCACAATCTATCTAGAAATACACTTAAATACACACACTTGTAGCAGCGCCAACCCACCTGGCTACACACTGTCCCTATGGGGTATAAAGGGTTAATTCAATATTTATATGGTAGTGGCACCGCAAGGGTTAAGACAGGGTAATGTCCAATGCAGGGTAGCAATGCAGGGTTTAATCAGGGGTAAATACAGGGACTGTGGTAATTCAGGGGTAATTGTAAGGATAAATATTGGTGGCAGTGGGATTCTAGAGGCCAGGGAAAGTAATGCAGTGGTTAATGCGTTGGGGGTATACGGTAGGGTTACTCAGCCATCCAGGGGTTGATGCTCATCTCCAGGCAATTACTGCTAGTCGCAGGGGATGATTCTCGCTTACTGATGCTCGTTTCTCCTGGGGATGATTCTTACATCTCAGGGGGGCTGCTCGGCTCAACTCTCTCCTTGAATGGGGCTGCTTGGTACAACTCCTTCCATCAATGGGGCTTCTCGGTCCAACTCCTTTCCTGAGCGCAGCGCTGCGGGGTTATTTAAACACTTGCTTCCAGGCGAAGGATCGCTTTGCATAGCTCCGGTCCTGTAATTACAGTGCCGAAGGTGTGAGATACAGGGGCAGGGGAGCTCTTTGTTTCCCTGTCCTTGTTATATATCACAACTATACACATGTTTGTATGGCTTGAAAAAGACTACAACAAGTAGTTGAAACGTTGCTGACACTGGGTTGAATAAATCACAGTTTATTGTTCTACACCGGGGTGCTGCCGTGCTTTTCTTCATATATATACATACAGTGCATATATATATATATACATATATATATATATATATATAAACACGGGCGTAGGAAGCGGGGGGGACGGGGGGGTCGTTTACCCCCCAGGAAATAATGCGGGGGGGACAGGTATGCAAAAATCCCCCCCAGCGGCAGCAGGGCAATGTGTGCGGCGGTGGCAGGGCACAGGGAGATGAATGCTTCCATTGTGGAAACGTTTATTTCCATAGTCATCTGTATCGCTGTAATGTACAGATGGCTGTGCTGCGGAGCAGGAGAGGCGTCTCCCTTCCCTGCTCCTCTGATAGGCTGCCGGCACTAGGCCTGCAGCCTATCAGATGTTGGTACAGGCGGCGCGATGATGTCATTGCGCCGTCTGTGAGCCGTACAGCGCGGGACACAGGCCGGAAGAGGCCTGCATCGCATCGCTGTGACGGAGGTAAGTATAAGTGTCTTGTTTTGTGTGTGTGTGTGTTTTTTTTTTTTTAAACCGGACCCACTGGCTCATAAGGGGGGGGGGGGGAGAGGTTTTGGCACTTGGGGGGGCGGAGAGATATGTGGTTGTGGCTTGAGGGTGGGCGGGGACACAGGGGCCCCATAAGTGCTGTCCCCCCCAAATTTTTGGGGCTTCCTACGCCAATGTATATAAATCCTCGCCATACAACGGCTTTACTGTCGAAACGGTGCATTTATTTTGACACTCTTCTCATACAGGACAGTTCAGTTACACATCACTGGGTAGGGGTAAGGTTCCCACATACACAAAACCAAAATAAACACCTGCCTAGCAGGGCCGTGACTAAACAGAGGTATTCCCTGACTCACCTAAGTCACCATTCACACACATGGGAACCCATGCGGCTTTTCCAGTCTAATGTCCATCAGCCTCCTGGCTGTTACCACACCAGTGTCTTTTGGGGGATTGTGGTCTAGTTGTCTGCCGACGCTGACCATGCAACCATCACCCCAGCAGGCGTCGCTGAGTCCCCCAAACCTCAGGCTATCGCTTAGCCTCGTGGTCCCTCAGCCCTCCGGACTGAGACCACTCACAGAGCCTCTGCTCCAGGATCACACACACCTCTCCCAGACTAACAGCCTGGGATGCGCTTTATGCTGCCTTGATTAGAGCAGGCTTCACCTGCACTCACCTCAGGTATGAGGGAATACCCGTGCTGGAAGGTGCAGCTCCCACTACCAAGCCTGACTGCCAGTCCAACTAAAATCCAGCCCAGAATACAACTAAACAAAACTGTCTCAGCAAACTATCCTTTGTTGAGACCACTGCACACTTCTGGATTTTAGTTATCTCACCCAGCACCCAGCTGAGGTATCTGGGTGAGATAAACACGCCGTCCTGCACTGTACACCTTGGCATATATTCCCCCCCCCCCTGTTCACACCTGTGGGGGTGAATACTTGTAATACTCAGATGCTCATGAAAGGGCATCCGCCACATATCTTTCCCTTTATTTCTCCACACTCTTTTTAGCAGAGCTTGGTTTATCACCAAAACTGATGTTCTGCCTAACAGTTAGTACATAGGGGACTCCAGTGTTCATCTAAGGACCAGACACACTCAATTCACTCTTCCACGAGCTATGATGACAGCCCCAAGTCCACTTTTGCAACAGAATACAACATAAACAAAACTGTCTCAGCAAACTATCCTTTGCTGAGACCACTGCACACTTCTGGATTTTAGTTATCTCACCCAGCTGAGGTATCTGGGTGAGATATACGCGACCTCCTGCACTGTACACCTTTGCAACAATATATACATATATATATATATATATATATATATATATTGTAAGAAGGCACGGGGAATAATTGTGGACGATAGATACGTGTCACCGAGGTTCCAGGCCTCGGTGGAGTAAGAGACGTTTTTTCATGTCAGCAGCAGTAGCTGTTTGACACTTTTGATAGGTAGCATGGCTACTATAGCTGATCCGGGACGGCTTTTACTGGGAGTAGTCAAAGTGCTGGGTGGGTGACTACTCCCCATGTTCCAGGCCGGGTTTTGGCTGGGCTATAAAGCTCAGGCAGCACTGTCAGGTGGGTGGATTGTCTTTCATCCTGACAGTGAAGCTGTGGAGTCCTCTGGGCTGAACACTAAAGACTGCAAACAGGCGTGCAGGCCGCCTGGAAGCCTGCCAGTGAACTTTGGGGTTGCTGAGCTCTCAGGCAGGTGTGAAGCAACACCTAGGACTTCAGGTGAACTCTGTTTTGTTTGGCTGTGTGAACAAGCACAAGGACTGTTCTGTTTTTTTTTCTGAGAGTAAATAAAACACTGAAGTTTGAGTTACTACCTGGGTCCTTGCCTCTATACTGCATCCGCTAACCTGTCTACCTGAGCAAATCCCCACTATATATATATATACACAGTTTATATAAAAAGTCTACACACCCCTGTTAAAATGTCAGGTTTCTGTGCTGTAAAAAAATGAGACAAAGATAAATCATTTCCAAACTTTTTCCACCTTTAATGTGACCTATAAACTGTACAAAAAAAGGGGTAGTTCCAGCACCAATTACCGTAAAAGCTTCTTTATTCCAAAATTTCAGACATGGGTACGTTCACATTGACAGGCTTGTTGACGCGTTTCAGACTATACAGTCCTTAAACATAACACTGAGTGTTATGATTAAGGACTGTATAGTCTGAAACGCGTCAACAAGCCTGAAAAAAACTCAGAAAAAAAAAACATAACAGTCCTTGTGCTTGTTCACACAGCCAAACAAAACAGAGTTCACCTGAAGTCCTAGGTGTTGCTTCACACCTGCCTGAGAGCTCAGCAACCCCAATGTTCACTGGCAGGCTTCCAGGCGGCCTGCACGCCTGTTTGCAGTCTTTAGTGTTCAGTCCAGAGGACTCCACAGCTTCACTGTCAGGATGGAAGACAATCCACCCACCTGACAGTGCTGCCTGAGCTTTATAGCCCAGCCAAAACCCGGCCTGGAACATGGGGAGTAGTCACCCACCCAGCACTTTGACTACTCCCAGTAAAAGCCGTCCCGGATCAGCTATAGTAGCCATGCTACCTATCAAAAGTGTCAAACAGCTACTGCTGCTGACATGAAAAAACGTCTCTTAATCCACCGAGGCCAGGAACCTCGGTGACACGTATCTATCGTCCACAATTATTCCTCGTGCCTTCTTACAATATATATATATATATATATATATATATATATTGTTGCAAAGGTGTACAGTGCAGGAGGTCGCGTATATCTCACCCAGATACCTCAGCTGGGTGAGATAACTAAAATCCAGAAGTGTGCAGTGGTCTCAGCAAAGGATAGTTTGCTGAGACAGTTTTGTTTATGTCTGAAATTTTGGAATAAAGAAGCTTTTACGGTAATTGGTGCTGGAACTACCCCTTTTTTTGCACATTTTCAAGACTCCAAGTCGTGTTCCGTGACACCTGAATCCACAAGGCGGTCCTGCATAGGTGAGCTGGAAGCACAAGTGTTTCTGTGGATCTATAAACTGTACCACTCAATTGAAAAAACAAGCTGAAATATTTTAGGTGGAGGGAAGAAAACAAAACAAAACAAAAAATAATAATGTGGGATGTACTGGGGATGTAGCTGTGTTCAGAATTAAGCAATCACATTCAAAATCATGTTAAATAGGAGTCAGCATACACGTGCCATCATTTACAGTGCCTCTGATTAACCCCAAATAAAGTTCAGCTGCTCTAGTTGGTCTTTCCTGAAATTTTCTTACTCGCACCCCACAGCAAAAAGCCATGGTCAACAGAGAGCCTCCAATGCATCAGAGGGATCTTATTGTTAAAAGGTATCAGTCAGGAGAAGGGTACAAAAGAAGTTTCAAGGCATTAGATATACCATGGAACACAGTGAAGACAGTCATGATCAAGTGGAGAAAATATGGCACAACAGTGACATTACCAAGAACTGGACGTCCCTCCAAAAATTAATGAAAAAAATAATAATTAAAAGATGAGGAGAAAACTGGTATGGGAGGCTACTAAGAGGCCTACAGAAACATTAAAGGTGCTGCAGGAATATCTGGTAAGTACTGGCTGTGTGGTACATGTGACAACAATCTCCTGTATTCTTCATATGTCTGGGCTATGGGATCGAGTGGCAAGACGAAAGCCTTTTATTACCAAGAAAATCATCCAAGCCAGACTACATTTTGCAAAAACACATCTGAAGTCTCCCAAAAGCATGTGGGAAAAGGTGTTATGGTCTGATGAAACCAAGGTTGAACTTTTTGGCCATATTTCCTAAAGATATGTTTGGCACAAAAACAACACTGCACATCACCAAAAGAACACCATACCCACAGTGAAGCATGGTGGTGGCAGCATCATACTTTGGGGCTGTTTTTCTTTAGCTGGAACTGGGGCCTTAGTTAAGATAGAGGGAATTATAAACAGTTCCAAATACCAGTCAATATTGGCACAAAACCTTCAGGCTTCTACTAGAAAGCTAAACATGGAGAGGAACTTCATCTTTCAGCATGACAATGACCCAAAGCATACATCCAAATCAACAAAGGAATGGCTTCACCAGAAGAAGATTAAAGTTTTGGAATAGCCCCGCCAGAGCCCACACCTGAATCGAATTGAAAATCTGTGGGGTGATCTGAAGAGGGCTGTGCACAGGAGATGCCCTCGCAATCTGACAGATTTAGGGTCCTTTCACACTGGCGTTTTTGTTTTCCGGCATAGAGATCCGTCGTCGGGTCTCTATGCCGGAAAAATCCTGATCAGGATCATCCCCATGCATTCTGAATGGAGAGAAATCCGTTCAGGATGCATCAGGATGTCTTCAGTTCAGGACCGGAACGTTTTTTGGACGCAGCAAATACCGCAGCATGCTGCGCTTTTTGTTCCTTCCAAAAATCCGGAACACTTGCCGCAAGGCCGGATCCAGAATTAATGCCCATTGAAAGGCATTAATCCGGATCCGGCCTTAAGCTAAACGTCGTTTCGGCGCATAGCCGGATCCGACGTTTAGCTTTTTCTCAATTGTTACCATGGCAGCCAGGACGCTAAAGTCCTGGTTGCCATGGTAAAATGTAGTGGGGAGCGGGGGAGCAGTATATTTACCATCCGTGCGGCCCAGGCTCGCTCTGTCTGTGTCTCCCTGGAACACCCAGGCTCGCTCTGTCTGTGTTCAGCTTGTGTATCATCTACAGTGTGTTTTGTGCGTATGTTCCACTTCAAGTCTGTCCTTTCCCCTGAAGACGCCAGTTTATCTGGTGAAACATGTTGGGGGACAGAATTCGTTGGTTTTAGCTCTGCTCGAACTGCTAAACACTGATTAGGAAAAAGTTATTTACTTTAGGGTGTATGTTCCCAGCACTGAGTACCCTGCAGGATTAGTCAGGCAGGTAGTTATACACTGATTGCAAACTTGTGGGAAGGTTAGGAGGGTAGTGCACACCCTCCGTTACCACTAGCAACCTGTGTGATAGCAGTGTGCAAATTCGAGCAGTAGTTTTAACAAGTGTGTCAAAACTCACATACATTTTTAGAGAACTACTAATAAAAGTGAAGTTTTACTGATTTAAATATTAAGGGTAAAAGTGGTGATTTGAGCTCAATTGAGCAAAGTTTTTTGTTGTTATGGAACCCTCCCTTAATAGGGTCTCTAGTTTTTTGCATTAGACAGTGTGCATATTATCCACGGTGCGTTCAGGGAGCTCACCATTTGCGGTGCGTACAGTAAGTTATTGTGTACGGTGCATATGTCTTATTCGGTGCTTATATTATTCTTAAAGTGCTCAGAGTGTATGTCATACACATGCGTATAGCATGAGTATCCTTTATATGGTGCGCATAGGGTGTATGTTATATACGGCGTGTATGTCATTTTCGGTGCCTACGTGTGTATGACATTTACGGGGTGCAGTCCATGTTATCTACGATGCATACAGTGTGTTTATATCAGATACGTCTCGTACAGCGTATATTTGTTGTACGGTGCGCACAGTGATTACGTTTGGTATACAGTGCTTTCAGGGTATATATATATATATATATATATATATATATATATATATATTATACGATGCGGACAGCGTGTTTATTGTATCCAGTGCTTCCCACGTATATATTTGTACGGCGTGTACAGGGTGCATGTCATATGTGTGCATACTATATTCATAGTTTACGGTGCGTTAAGTGTGTACATATTTTACCCGGTGGGTATGTCATTCATGGGCATACTGGGTGTATGTCATCCGGTGAGTACATTGTAGGTCACACGGGTGTGCTGTTTGTGCATATCTATGTGGTGTGTACGTGCATATATTGTATACAGTGCGTACAGTGTGCATTGTGTACGGTGTATTTGTGGTATACGGTGTGTACCGTGTGTACGTCTTCGCGGTGCGTTCAGTGTATATGTCATACGGTGCGTCCAGCGTGTCCTACTGCAAGGTGCATGGTGGAAGCTGAGCGGTGCACACCTATTTTGGTTCCATGCGGTAGTTACAGCTGACCACTACTATTATATGTCATAATATAAGTCAATATAACCGCACCCCCAGTTACCCGGTGTCTCCCCCAGGCTCGGTCTGTCTCTGTCTCCCTGGATCGTCCAGGCTCTGTCTGTCTGTCTCCCTGGATTGCCCAGGCTCAGTCTGTCTCTGTCTCCCTGGATCGCCCAGGCTCGGTCTGTCTCTGTGTCCCTGGATTGCTCAGGCTCGGTCTGTATCTGTCTCTCAGGAACGCCTTCGTGTCCAACGAATATTTTAAGTCGCCTGCTTACGTATCTACTCATGTCTGTTGCCTGCCTTGTGTCAGGTTCACGCTATCACCTATTAATGTCTGTCACTTGCTCCGTCTCAGGCTTAGGTTCTTGTCTTCTAGTGTGTGTCGCCTGTTACGTTTCAGGCCCACGTTTTCTAACTACTAATGGCTGTCGCCCGTTACTTTTCAGGTTTACGTGGTTAATCACTATTGTTCCTCTCTTCAGGCATTTAGAACCCTATGCCCCGGTCGCCTTTCCATAAAAAAATAAAAATAAATTATATATTTCTTTTGTGCAGTCATTTGTATTATCTATTTTCTCTTGCTTCTTGCAGGTCATGCTGGGGCGGAACAAGCAGGGCCCTCCTATCCAGCATTTCAGTCTCTGTTCATGGTCAATAGGCAGGTCCGGTCATCCCAAGCGTAAAGTATCCCTCAAGGGCATAGGGAGGGACAGCGACATCAGGGGAATTATTTACGAGTCTTTCTTCCTCCCTACAGAGTAATCTCTTGGGCCCCATCATAGCATAATTACAGCTGGCCACGTTTCTCGGTTCTCCGTTTCCTGAGACCAGGGGAGTCTACTAGTTCTTCTGGTAAGACCCAAGCGTGGTCAAGGGTCCGGTATCATGGGGCAGTGACCATTTCACGTATCTCCGGTCCTTCAAATGTAACAGGTCAGTCCGTTATTGGAAGCCATTAGTTCTTCCTACACTACTTGGCCTTCTTTTGCCCCCTTTTAGGCCTACCCTCGGCAATGGCAAAGGGCACAGTTCAGCCATTCATCAGGTCATCTAAGCCATGACCAGCTAGGTTAGTCTTGGTGTCATCTCACCAGGGCCCTCAGGCACTCCGTTGCCGTAGCCATGACCACAAGTAATAAGGCTGATGAGTCAGCCTGTATTTGTGGGAGGGGCGGAGGCCTTCATAACCCAGGCACAGCCTCACCCCCTGATGCACGTTCACAGGCACCCCTCCCTCCCCTTTTTCAATTCTTTTACATAGGGTATGTCCCCTTTTAGGCCTACCCTCGGCAATGGCAAAGGGCACAATTCAGCCATTCATCAGGTCATCTAAGCCATGATCAGCTAGGTTAGTCTTGGTGTCATCTCACCAGGGCCCTCAGGCACTCCGTGGCCGTAGCCATGACCACAAATATATATATATACACACATACAACTAACAGGGGCATGTATGCATATTAATATATAGATATACTTGGGCCCATACAATATATACACAACCTGGGGGATACAGGGGACATATATATTTATCCCCACATATATACTGGGCCCATACAGGGCCCACACGTAGGCATATATATGTATATATAGACATGCATGCAGACACAGCGGCATACATACATATCTATATATACATACATGTAACCTGGGGCAAATACTAGGACCCCACTGGCCATTCAAGGGTCCAGTATCATAACTTACCACTTCCCTCTACAACCACCAACAAATGGGCCTCCATGCAGGACTTGTGTGTTGTGTTGCGCTGCTTCGAGTACTCATCCAACATTGCCAGCGGTGATGACGCCGTCATCAGCCTTACTATCCCACTTCTTTGTCTCCTTAAAAAAAACACTTCAGGCACTGAAGGATGAGGATGTGGCACAGGAGGAAAAGGAGGAGGAACAGGGATAATTCCAATAGTTATCAGGTCAGTCATCCATAGGTGGCTCCGAGGGTTGGTTTCTGCACCAAGAGCTGCCAGGTACCCAACTGTCCAGCCAGGGCACAGTTTTGGAAGATGAGGAGGAGGAGGAGCATGTGCAGCCGAGTTGCCCAGATTCTAACTGGTGCTGATTACTGGTTGGCCACCGTGCTGGATCCCTGCTACAAAGACAACGTGCCGTCCTTACTTCCAACACTGGAGAGTGAATGGAAGATGCGCGGGTAGAAGCAAATGTTGTTAGAGATGCTACTGATGGCGTTCCACCTGACAGCGGGGTCTCAGTGGAAGCACGAGGCAGAGGCGGGGGAGGAGGAAGTAGCAAAAGCAGCAGGGGCACCGTCAGCACCTCAGAAGTGAGGGTTAGCATGGCCAAAATGTGGAAAAGCTTTGTCTGCACAAATATACAGCACCACCATCTGATATGGACCATCTTACCAGGAGGCAGCTTTTCAGCAACATGGTGGAACAGTACTTGTCTGTACGTACTGACCAAGTCTGACCAATTTAACTTCTGGGTCTCCAAATTGGGCACAGGGCCTGAGCTTGCCCTTTATGCCTTGGAGGTGCTGGCCTGGGCTGCCCTGCTGCAAGTGTATTTTCCGAACGTGTGTTTAGTAGGGATCGACCGATATAAATTTTTTTAGAGCCGATACCTATAATCTATGAACTTTCAGGCCGATAGCCGATAACTTATACCAATATTTAATATCTTATAATATATATTCTATTAGTTGGTAGTCACTGAGGTGGGTGGTGGTGGTGGAAATTTGAATTTGGCACTAGTATATTATAAATGTAAATTATAAATTAATAAAGCCCTTAGTTGGTAGTCAATCTATAATTTACATATATAATATACTAGTGCCAAATGCCAATTTCCACACAATCCCACCCTTCTCACTGACTTTATTAACACTATCAGACCTCAGATCAGACCTTCATTAACCCTTATGAGACCTCAGATGTATAAAAAATAAAACTCCTCACCTGTCCTGCGCCGCGGCTCCTCTTCATCTCCGGGTCCAGCATCTCGCTCCCCTGTGTTCTCCTGCCCGTGCTGCACTGTCATCTGACAGCGTGCAGTGTCAGGTCATAGTGCGCGCACTACGTCCTGACACTGTACAGGGAAGACCAGGAAGGGTGAGTATCAGAAGCGCTTGATGCGCTTCTTTCCCGATCGCGGCACCCGATGCATACTAGTGCGCGCTTCCATAACTAGTATTTGCTTTATACGCATTATCGGCAAGGTTAGATGCGGATACCGATAACTTGCAAAATCCTGAATATCGGCCTATAGTATCGGTAATTCCGATAATCGGCCGATCCCTAGTGTTTAGCACGGCAGGGGGGATGATCAAGGACAGGCACATTTGCCTGTCTTCACGTTTATTAAAATGAACCAGTTATGGACTTATCTGTACCTTGGCCAGAGTAGAGAGGTATACCAGGCGCACCTAGCCATTGTTGTACTCCAGCGCAGTTATTTCTCAATGTTTTGGGGCCTCCACAAACACACACAAAAAAAAAAAATATAACAATAAAAAAATTAAAAAAAACACAATAAGGCGGACGGACGGACGGACGGACGGACGGCACATACCTGGCTTTTGACATGGTGTAGAGTGATTTTTATTTTTTTTTTGCAAATAATAAAAGAATGTTAAATAATTTAATTAGGATTTAAAAGTAGGTTTTACAAATAATAAAAGAATGTTAATTAAATTAGGATTTAAAAGTAGATTAGAAAATAAAATATTAGAGTAGATTTAGATGTTATAAAAGTGGTTATTTTAAACCATTTAAAAATATTAGGTGATTTATGCCCTTTAAGGATTAAAATTTGCCTTTGCATCATTTAAATACTTTTTCATGGGACTTTTGCCATGGATCCCATTCTGGCATACCACAGTCCAGATGTTAGTCAACTTAAAACAACTTTTCTATCACTATTGTAGCTAGAAAGAGTCACTGTGGGTTTTAATATTCGCCTGCCAATTGAAGTCTATTGCAGTTCGCCCTGTTCGCGAACATTTGAGTAACTTCGGGTTAGCTGTTCGCGAACAGAAAATGTTCACGACATCTCTAGTAGTGAGAAGAACCGGCCACTGCTGCTGAATTCCAGTGGTCGCTGTAACCCCTGTCTAGGGATGAGCGGACTGCTGGATGTCCGGGTTAGATGGGTTCGGCTGAACTTTGTTTCAAAGTTCAATTCGGGTTCCAAACTTCATCCCGAACAATGAAGCCCATTGAAGTCAATAGGGACCCGAACTTTGGGGCCGTAAAATGGCTCTAAAAAAGTTAGAAAGGGCTTGAGGGCTGCAAAAGGCTCCAAAGTGTGCATAAAAGCAGTACAATTTCCCTGCAAACAAAAGTGGATAGCGAAATGGCTTTAAACGACAAAATAAAATACATAAAAATAAAAAATTACAATATTGAACGAAGAGGCGGAGGTCCAAATGGAGTAGAAAGTTGAGGAGGCTGTGTACATGGCGGTGTGGGTGTAAGAGGCGGCGGAGGAAGCCAACACTGTTTTTTTTCTATGTGTCAGTCAATTCTGTGTCAGGTCGCCAAGGGCCACGGTGTGACAGTTTGGTGCTTGTATGTCCTGGCTTAAAACTGGGTAAAAATTTTTTGTCTCAGTTATAGATCTCACACGTCCCTTATCTGAGGACTATATACACAGAAGAATATAGACACACTCAGCAGAAGAATTTCCTCTCCGACAACAGGTAAGACAGATGAAGGGGGTGTTCCTAATATTTTTAAAAAATTATGACTTACAGATACGCTACACATAAAAGATTCCTCTCCCATTTACATGGATTCAAAATGGGTCATCTAATTAGTATTCTTAATTATTATATTTTTTTTTTTTTGGGGGGGCGGGTTTGGCAACTGTTGACAACCAAACATTGGGAGATGGCAAAGAGAACAAACAAACAGTTCTGGAGTACACCAATGGTTAGGTGCGCCCAGTACACTTCTCTACTCTGCCAATATAAGACATAACAATCTTGAGGCGGACGTGGTGGTGCAGCAAAAGAGGCGGACGTGGCTGGGCAGATGGAGAGGGTAGATGTGGTGTGCAGGCGGAAGAGGATGAGGATGTCACCACTTTTTTGTTTGTTTGTTTTAATTACTTTTTTTTTGTTTTGGAGGCCCAAAACTTTGGGAAATAGAGAATGCATAAACTGCACTGGAGTAAAACAATGGCTAGGTGCACCCAGTACACTTCTCTACTCTGGCAATATAAGACATAATCTTGAGCCTGGAGGCTGAGTTCAAAGTGAAGAAGAAGAAGGAGGAGGAGGAGGCGGCGGCGGCCCGTCCGTCCGTCCGTCCCTTACAATGACAGGTTTGAGCAATTTAGACAAACAAACATAAGTTCTCAATCCAAAAGGAGAGAAATTGGTTAGCATTGGTTGGCTATCTAGAGGGACCTGGTCCCTAGACCATTATCATTAGGGCGACAAAAATTTTAATTTTTTTTTTATATGCCAGCCTAATTCCTCTCTCACTGCCTAAGAGAGCTGCATAAAAATTTTCCAACAGTTAACTGTCCTAAGGTTAACTTAATAAGTCTTGGATTTTCATATAAACTCATTTGCATACACATGGCCAAGAAATGCTAATGAGCAATATAGAAGTATCTGCCTTGTTTGTAAACTGAAACAAGATTTGCATGGCTTTCCCATAGTCCCATGTTATGCAAATGAGTTTATATGACAAAACAGAATAGAAAGATTATAAAATTAGTCTTTGGATAATTGCAAAACTAAAAAAAAAACATGCAGCCTTCCTAATCATTGAGATGAGAGCTAGTTGGCATATTAAAAAAAAAAAAAATCATTTTTTTTGTCACCCTAATGATAATCATCTATGTGCACAGGTCCCCCTAGATACCGAACACTAAACAGACAATTGTCCTTTTGGAAAAACTGGTTAAATCCCAGGCTGCCTTGCCAAGTATGCTGATGATCTGTTGGATGAATGGATTGCTGGCCCTGCATATACCTGATGCTCTGTGTTGTCAATTGGATGTTTTATGTAATAATACAAACAACAACAGTAATAATAATTTTGTCTTTGTCTGTTTTATAAAGGACAAAAATTAGGCCTTCATTAACTATTGTACCATATGTTTGATTATTACATCTTAAAGGAATACTGACTACCTGTTCTTGCTGTGCCATCCACTTCCTGGTGGCGGGTTTAGTTTTGTTTGATTGAAGTGTATAATTCTGCCGTGCTGCGCATGCGCCTAGGAAGTTTTTTCTTCACTAGGAATAAGTCACCATAGTGCATGCACGTTCAGGACAGCACATGGTACAGACAGGAGAAAATGAGTCAAGCACGGCCAGCGGAATCCCTGACAGAGGAAAATTATGAATAAAAACGTTTCATAGACATTATGCAAAGACAGTGTTGGATGATAATAGCATAGTTTTTCTGAGATCAAGGAGCCTAATACAGGAAAAAAAAAAAATAAATATATATATATATATATATATATATATATATATATATATTTCTATAGGGTAAAACAGCCTGTCCATGTCCCTTTAAGGTATAATACTCAATCAAACATGGTACAATAGTTGATTAAAAAAAGTAATATTTGTATTTTATAAAACAGACAAACCCAAACTTACAGATATTTACCCTAACCTACCTATCATAAAATCTTATTATTATTACTTGTATTATTACATAAAACATTCAATTGACAGCACAGAACAGTTCTCCCTTATGGCCAACAAGCACCAGGTATATGCAGGACCAACAATCCATCAGACAGATCATCAGCATACCTTAACAAGGTTTTATCCAGTTTTTCCAAAAGGAAAATTGTCTGTTTAGTGTTAGGTATCTAGGGGGACCTGACATAGATGATTATCATTAGGGTGACAAATTTTTAATTTTTTTTTAATATGCCACCTAGCTCTCATCTCAATGATTAGAAAGGCTGCATAGTTTTTTTTTTTGTTTTGCAATTGTTCAAAGACTAATTTTATAATCTTTCTATTCTGTTTTGTCATATAAACTCATTTGCATAATATGGGACTATGGGAAAGCCATGCAAATCGTGTTTCAGTTTACAAACAAGGCAGATACTGCTATATTGCTCATTAGCATTTCTTGGCCATGTGTATGCAAATGAGTTTTAAAAGCAAAAAACGTTTTATAGACATTATGCAAAGACAGTGTTGGATGATAATAGCATAGTTTTACTGAGATCAAGATGCCTAATACAGGAAAATATATATATATAGGTCGAAGAGGTAAAACAGCCTGTCCATGTCCCTTTAAGGAGTAATACTCAATCAAACATACGGTACAGTAGCTGATTAAAAAAACTAATCTTTGAATTTTATAAAACAGACAAAGACAGACTTACAGACATTTACCCTAGCCTGCCTATCATAAAATCTTATTATTATTGTTGTTTGTATTATTACATAAAACATTCAATTGACAACACAGAACAGCTCTCCCTTATGGCTGCCAAGCACCAGGTATATGCAGGGCCAATAATCCATCCATCAGACAGATCATCAGCTTACCTTAGCAAGGCAGCCTGGGTTTTAACCAGTTTTTCCAAAAGGAAAAATTGTCTGTTTAGTGTTAGGTATCTAGGGGGACCTGTGCACATAGATGATTATCATTAGGGTTTGTTTTTTTTTTAAATATGCCACCTAGCTCTCATCTCAATGATTAGGAAGGCTGCATAGTTATTTTTTTGTTTTGCAATTGTCCAAAGACTAATTTTATAATCTTTCTATTCTGTTTTGTCATATAAACTCATTTGCATAATATGGGACTATGGGAAAGCCATGCAAATCGTGTTTCAGTTTACAAACAAGGCAGATACTGCTATATTGCTCATTAGCATTTCTTGGCCATGTGTATGCAAATGAGTTTTAAATGTTGGGAAATGTTTATGCAGCTCTCTTAGGCAGTGAGAGAGGAGTTAGGCTGGCATATAAAAAAAAAACAATTACAATTTTTGTCGCCCTAATGATAATGGTCTAGGGTCCAGGCCCCTCTAGATAGCCAACCAATACTAAGCAATTTCTCTCCTTTTGGATTGAGAACGGAAATACGGACATACAGAAACGAAATGCACACAGAGTAACATCCGGGTTTTTTTGCGGACCCATTGAAGGGAATGGTTCCGCATATGGTCTGCAAAAAAAAACATGGAATGGACACGGAAAAAA
Source organism: Bufotes viridis (assembly GCA_033119425.1). Classification (NCBI taxonomy): domain Eukaryota; kingdom Metazoa; phylum Chordata; class Amphibia; order Anura; family Bufonidae; genus Bufotes; species Bufotes viridis. The sequence continues at coordinate 213,603,982 of CM065593.1, read as the reverse complement.
AATACATTCATGTGAATTAGCCCTAAAACTGTAATCCACAATCATGGTCTGAATGGGAGAGATCATGCACTACAGGATCCTTCCTTGTGTCTGGTATGAATAAGGGAAGGAGAGAAGAGACAATGGCTTCCTAGCTACTAGTACATCTTGGGCAGGGATGTTATCAGGCTTCACATCTGCAGTTTCCCACTGTTTGCTGCTTGCTCTGTGTTAGGGTCTATTCACACGTCCGCAATTCTGTTTCGCTTTTTGCGGAACGGAATTGCAGACCCATTCATTTCAATGGGTACAGACGATGTCCCGCCCGGGTCCGCAATTGCAGATCCGCACTTCCGGGTCCGCAATCGCGTTCCCGAAAAAAATAGAACATGTCCTATTCTTGGCCGCAATTGCGAACAAGAAAAGGCATTTTCTATGTAATGCCGTCGATGTTCGGTCCGCAAATTGCGGAACGCACATAGCCGATGTCCGTGTTTGTGGATCCGCAAAACACACACGGACGTGTGAATGGACCCTCAATCATTTTCAGTTTAATTTAGATAGGTACTGCATTCAGATAACATTCAGCCTAATTGTAATTTCATTATACAGCTCCCTTTAGCCCCATCAACTAAGGGCCTTTCACACTTGAGTTTGGAAGATCCGGCATAGAGTTCCGTCGTCAGGGCTCTATCCTGGAAAGAAACACTTCAGTTACAGATAATACAACCGCATGCATCCTTTTGAACGGATCCGCTTGTATTAACTTTAACTATTTTTTAACATTGCCAAAACGGATACATTTTGAACTCCACTGAAAGTCAATGTACAATGGATCCGTTTTCTATTGTGACAGATTGTGCCAGAGAAAACGGATCCGTTTTGCTCCGCATCCCAGGACAGAAAGAATACGAACCATGCTGCTGTATTTTCTCCGTCCAAAAACCGTTCCGTGACTGAACTGAAGACATCCTGATGCATACTAAACGGATTTCTCTCCATTCAGAATGCATGAGGATAATCCTGATCAGTATTCTTCCGGCATAGAGCCCCGACGACGGAGCTATATGCCGGATCTTCCAAATGCATGTGTGAAAGGGCCCAAATCCCCCATGTTCTTATGTCCAGCACTCAGCTCTCTCTGCGTCCTATGGATGCAGAGACAGCTGATATTAATGGTGAAGCAGGGAAGCAGTCTGCTTCCCTTTCCACCATTCACACAACCAGTGATCCCCAGCAGCAGTGCGATGTAGTGTCCAACATCGCGCTGCTGGTCTGTGTATGATGAGGAGCGGGGCGGCTGGGAATCAGCTGTGAGCTCCTCCTACACAGCACAGTAGCCCGATGTGTGACTGTACACCAGCTGGAGCTGAGATTGTGAGAAACTTAGTGAGTACTTATAGTTATTTTTTAAACTTCCTTTAAAAGGATACCTGGCTTCAGGACTATTTTATAGGAGGGCACAGAAGTACATCATAAATGCTATATAGGGGGCACAGGACATCATAAATACTATATGGGGGCACCTGCCATCCAAACTATTTTAAAGGGGGCACAGTTCATCATAAATATTATATAGGGGCACCTGCCATCCAAAGTATATTATAGGGGGGCACAGGACATTATAAATACTATATAGCAGGCACCTGGCATCAGAACTATTTTATAGGGGGGGCACAGAACATCATAAATACTATATGGGGGCACCTGCCATCCGAACTATTTTATAGGGGGCACATGACAGTATAAATACTATATGGGGCACCTGCCATCCGAACTATTTTATAGGGGGCACAGGACATCATAAATACTATATAAGGGGATCCTGCCAACTGAAGTATTTGATAGGGGGGCACAGGACATCATAAATACTATATGGGGGCACATGGCATCCAAAGTATTTTATAGGGAGGCACGGGACATCATAAATACTATATATGGGGCACTGACTGCATAACTACTATATAGGGGGCACCATGCTGCATACATACTATATAGGGGGCACTGGCTATATAAATACTTTATAGGGGGCACTGGCTGTATAAATATTATATAGGGGACACTGGCTGCATAAATACTTTATAGAGGGCACTGGCTGCATAAATGCAATATAGGCGGCACTGGCTGTATAAATACTATATAGGGGGCACCTGGCTGAATATTTACTTTATGGGGGCACTGGCTGTGTAGAGGGAGGTGTCAGGTGTGTGTGTGTGTGTGTATAGATAGATATGTATGCCCCAATAGTTGAGGTGTGTGTGTGTGTGTATATATATATATATATATATATATATATATTTACACACACTTATATGCTGCCAGTAATGTCCCCCAAACACGGGTGGCCCCCCTAGCTGTTGAATACTCCTGCAGGCCCATGCCAGGGGGGAGATGCCGCTCAGATAACTGGACAAATATGTCCAGTTGCAGGCTAACAAAATGCAGAGGGTCCATGAGATCCTCTGCATTTTGTTAAACGCCTCCGGCTGAGCCAGAGTTGTTTGGCATAACAAGGACAGGGGAACAAAGAGATCCTCTGTCCTTGTGTGCCGAGTACCTCTGGTGCTGTAATTACAGCATCGGAGGTATACGGCCACTTCAAAGGCAGGAGGATCAAAACAAGCCATGCAACCCAAGCAAGAATCATCCCCTGGAAAACGAGCATCCAGAAGAAGATGAATCAACCCCTGGAAACGAGCATTAACGCCTCATCTGGCTAGCTGAGTATCATTAACCCCTTCAGAGTCCTTGCTTTGCCCAGTACCCCTGCATTAACCCCTGAACTGCCACGACATACCCTTGCTTTAACACTATATATCCCCAAAACCCCGGCATTGCCATCCATAACCTATCCCACTTCCACTAACCCCTGAACTGCCCCATCCATAATCCATCACCTGCCATTAACCCCTGTTATTCCACTGCTATACACCCCGTGACCCCTGTATTGCCTTGTTACCCTTGTATTGAGTTTCCCCTTTTAGGGACAGTTTATAGTCAGGTGGGAGGGTGCTGCTGTTATCGATTGTATGTGTATATTTAGCTAACTTTTGGGTGGTGTAATTAGCGGGGATTGTGTATTTTGCGTAGTGCAGTGAGGGTTGTTATAGTTCTTGTATAGTGTGCTGTGGAGTGTGACTGTATTATATATATTTGTATTGTATAGTATATATATATGAATGCAGTTCAGGAAAGGTAGAGAAATAGAGAGTTAGGAAATAAGCGGAGTCAGCAATAGCTGGATACACCTATTTATTAATATTAATTATTGATATTAATCCAAAGTATTAATAATTAATATTTCCTTTAACAGGCTGTATAAATACTATATAGGGGGCACTGGCTGTGTAAATAATATATAGGGGACACCATGCTGCATACATACTATATAGGAGGCACTGGCTGCATAAATACTATATAGGGGACACCCTACTACGCAGTTTGGCAGTCTGCTTTACCCTGCTTGCATGGATACTTTGCTCTAAGGCCTCTTTTACACGGGCGTCACCTTTGACGCCCGGATAAGAGGCGGGTGCGTTGCAGGAAACCCAGACCCGAAGGACCTTCAGTGATGTCACTGGGTCACATGGTCCAATCACCTGCTTTCCGATCGTCTTCTAGCCACCATGCGGGAAAATCGCACCGCATCCGCACTTGCTTGCTGATGCTTGCGATTTTCCCGCAGCCCCATTCACTTCTATGGGACCTGGGTTGCGTGAAAAACGCAGAATATAGAACATGCTGCGATTTTCACAGAACGCAAAAGTGATGCGGGAAAATCACCGCTCATGTACACAGCCCCATTTAAATGAATAGGTCCGGATTCAGTGCGGGTGCAATGCGTTCACCTCACGCATTGCACCTGCGTGGAAATCACGCCCCATGTGAAAGGGGCCTAAGGGTACTTTCACACTAGTGTTTTTCTTTTCCGGCATAGAGTTCCGTTGTCGTATTATCCCCATGCATTCTGAATGGAGAGAAATCTGTTCAGTATGCATCAGGATGTCTTCAGTTCAGTATGTAAAGGTTTTTTAGATGGGGAAAATATTGCAACATGCTGTGGTATTATCTCCCTCTAAAATTCCGGAACACATGACGGAATGCCGGATCCAGCATTCATTTCCATTGATTTGTATTAGTGCTGGATCTGGCATTACAAATACAGCAACGACGGACCCGTCCTTCCGGTCTGCGCAAAAACTGTAAAAAAAAAAAATCAAGACGGATCTGTCTCTCCGACTGAAAACGGAGAGACAGATCCGCACTTGCAATACATTTGTGAGAAGGATCTGCATCCGGATGTGTCTCCAAATGCTTTCAGTTGTCATGCTGTATGATGGATCCGGCGGGTAGTTCCGGCGACGGAACTACCTGCCGGATCCTCACACCGCAAGTGTGAAAGAATCCTAAAGCAGTAAAAAGTAGCCCAAATATAACCACCACAACTAAATATGCCTCTGTGTCCTGCCCCTTCATTCCTTACTCAAAAATCCAGGTATGTAATCACTGATAATGGCAAATATTACCCACATATTCCTCCCACTACATGTTTGATGGCAATAATGTCAAAGCTCCTGGAGTCCATGTTACTTGCCTCCCATTGCCCTGCTCACCTGAACTTCACATTACAGGGGTCATGCTGTAGATAGGGTCAGTAAAGTAAAAGCAACAGAGGGAAAGCAGCACAGGTTACTATAGCAGATAGACTAGTAAAACTAATGTTCACTGATTTCATGTAATTGCAGGGCTTGTCTCTGGTTAGCTGTATGTGAGATGATACACACTGTTCTAGGGTAGTGGGGGAGGTTATCTGCATTCTGATTGGTCTAGTCTGTCTCTGGTTAGCTGTATATGAGAGGATACACACTGTTCTGGGGTAGTAGAGGAGGTTAACTGCATTCTGATTGGTCTTGTATGTCTCTGATTAGCTGTATGTGAGAGGATACACACTGTTCTAGGGTAGTGGGGGAGGTTATCTGCATTATGATTGGTCTTGTATGTCTCTGGTTAGCTGTATGTGAGAAGATACACACTGCTCTTGGGTAGTGGGGGAGGTTATTTGCATTCTGATTGGTCTTTTCAGTCTCAGGTTAGCTGTATGTGAGAGGGTTTACACTGTTCTGGAGTAGTGGGGGAGGTTATCTACACTCTGACTGGTCTTGTCTGCATCTGCTTAGCTGTATGTGAGAGGATACACACTGTTCTGGAGTAGTAGGGAGGTTATCTGCATTCTGATTGGTCTTGCTTGTCTAGTAGTTCATGTGATCAGAGCAAGGGCTTATGGGAAGTGAGGGAAATACAGGATGGCCTCAAGGACAGGACAATGATCACCACAGGAAGTGCAGCAGAGGCCATCTTAGGAAGATGCTGAAATAGAGGCACAGAGAAATAGTATTGCTAAGGGCTGAATACAGACATCAGAAAGGTAAAATTAGCTGAAAAATAAAGCTTCATGAATACCTTTCCTTCAGCATCACATGTGTTAGGAATTTCATTTTTAGTAGTGAACTGGCAGTTACACTTTAAGGACCTCATTACTTTTATCCAGGCCAGTTCCATTAGTTTGCTTTAGAAATTATTCTGTTGAATGTCCGATTTTCATTAGTTTATTTCAATATTTTTATTTTATTTATTATAACTTTTGTCAGTTTTAAGTAATTTCAGTGACCATTGTGGGCTTTCTTTCTTTAATGGAAGAGTACCAACTAAATAGTTTGGTTCGGACCCAAATCGGTTTAAGCCGAATCAAAGTTGCGGCAATTGCCTTGAAAGTCAATATATAACCCACTTTAGCCTCCTTGGACTCATCATTATTAGGAAAACTTGTTATCTCTTTTTGTTTATTTTTTATGAATTTTTCCCTTCCTCCTCCCCAAGCTCTGGAATACAATGACCACAATAGTAAATCTAAGAGACACTAACATACATAGCTATGGTTAAATGCATGTTTGATGGCATTAACATGCAGTGACATTTTTCAATAATGGTGTAATTTGCGCCAAAAAATACTAACATTACAAATCAAAAGTGGTGATTTGTTTCACCTCATATATCAAAAGGCGCACACCACTTTTAAAATGTGACTTTTTAAAATATAAACAAGATTATCCACCTATTTGCAATATTTTAATGCCAATGGCACTAAAATGCTTCTTATTTAAACCAAAATGCGCCAGTTCAGCCAACCCTGTCAGAATGCACTTACAACTTTTGAAACATATTTGTGACTACTGAAACGTAGTTGCGACATTTTCAGTAGTGAATTGCGATGTTTCTCTTAGATTAAGGACATTTTTGTTATTGGTTTGTTTTAGTTGAATGTCAATTTAGTGACAAGACCCTGTAGTTTAGCTCATTTATATTAGATAAAAAATAAATGCCTCCTGTTTTGCATACTATGACTTTTTCCCATGAAGTTGGTTTTCTTTTCATAAATGTGACTTTTTGACAAAAAGTCCCATCTTTATGCCATAAATGTGACTTTTTACACAAAAAAACACCACATAAGCTGGCTTAATAGTCCACAACAATTTGAGCCATTTGTTCCAAATAGAGGATGATAAATGATGCGTTATGGGCTCCATTTTGATAGCCCCGCCCACTTTGACATTTCTAACTAATTTCTGCCATGATGTATTCTTTATGCAAGAGACAACAAACTAGCAGGATTTATGTATGGGTATAGTAACATGGCTACAGGAGGTGTAGTGGGCATAGCTCCAGCAGACTTAACAGTGTGGGGACAGGGTAAGCCTGTGACTCAGCACGAGCAGGTAGGCCTGTTTATAAATAAAGCTAGGTAGTGAAGAACACAGGAAGTGCTGGATGTAAACATTCCTGCCAGGATAGTCTGATGCCCAAACAGGGGGAAAGAAAGCACAGACATAAAAAGAAGGTTTTGGGGATATATATATATATATATATATATATATATATATATTATGAGGACTGTTACGAGCAGGTCAAAAGAGTTTTGAATTTTGGGACCAGTTAAACTCTTTAAAATATATCCTTATTGTTTCTGGTTATTTGGTATATCTATTGTTGCAACCAGGGGCAGACTGGGAACTTAAAGCGGCCCTGGAAAAAAAAAATTTAAAAAAAATTAAAAATTGATAAGTGGCCCTATGTTGTAGACAGTTACAGATTGACAGATGGTGGGATAATACAATTGGGAAGGTCCAACAAAAGTGTGGGGGCAACAATACCACAGTTCAGCATAAAATACTGACCCAGCATAACCTAATGCTACAGTATAGCAAATAATACTGCTGCCCCTCTTGCATTGTTCAACTTTATTACCATTCTAAGCTCAGGAGGGCACCTGTGGTCCTCAGCCAGGTACATACATACCTGATACTCCTAGGATTAATTAATGCTAAGAGCATTGGATCCTTATTTAATTAGCTTGCAGTGGCGAGGAAGGCTTGAATGACCCTCTGGGCAGTGGCCCACCAGGAAATGTCTTTGTAAGGTCTATGGCCAATCCACCCATAGTTGCACTAGTTGGAACATTCCATCATCAACAGTTGAGAATTCCTTGTGGACAATCTTGCGTACAGAAATAGGCTATCATGAAACAACCTGTGGCTTTGGCTTCATAGGTGGAGCACAGCAGTTGTAGACAGCAGCCTGTGTTCTGATAATAATTGATAAAGGCAATGACAGGAAATTTGGATTCCTCACAGTCTTCTGACTATTATCAGTTTGTAGCAGGTTGTAAACGGTTTCCTTTCTATACCAACTATAAATTAAGGAATAACTATTTGTGCAAGCCCCTGATATATTTTTAATTTTAAGCCAAGTGAATCCATAACTATTCTATCCAGTAATCTGATGCAAATGTGATTCTCCCACTAAAGGAAGCCTAGGAAAGATCACAGTGTCATATAACTTGGCTGCAAGAAAAGACTGGAAAACAGACATCTGCAGTTTGCAGATGTTTAAACACACCTTTGACTCAAATGCCTGGGAGCGTTACAATAAAATTAAAAAGAGCAGCTGTATGAAAGACAGGAGAAATTTGTTGTCTAATAAAATAAATATTGTATACGTTGCACTCACAATCCTTGGTGTTTTATTATGTCATGAGAAATGTCCAAACAAAAGCACAAATGCTGTTTTTTTCAGGAATAGACCCCTTTTCATTACAGAATTAATTAGATTAAAAATCAGGTTTAGAAAAAAAAAAAAAAGTGATTTAGAGGAAAAGGTTTTAGTTCTTTAACAATGCCTGATTAGTACCAGCTAATGGTCAACAGATCATCTTCGCAAAATATATCATACTGATGAACAAGTTAAGCGATTCTGTCTAAGTATACTTTCACACTTGCGTTGTTAGATTCCGCCAGGCACATCCGGCAATCTGTATGCAAACGGATACCATTTGTAGATGGATCCGGATCCATCTCACAAATGCATTGCAATACTGGATCCGTCTCTCTGGTTGTCATCTGAAAAAACGGATACGGTATTTATCTTTTTCACATTTTTAAAGGTCTGGGCATGCGAAGACCGCAAAACCAGATCCGTTTTTCCAGAACACTTGGTGCCGGATCCGGCATTAATGCATTTCAACGGAAAATAATGTCGGATCTGGCATTCCGGCAAGTGTTCTGGAATTTTGGACAGAGAAAATACTGCAGCATGCGGCTTGTGTTCATCACTTTACAGTTTTTTTTTAAGGTTTATGCAGGCATATTTTTTAAATTAAATGATTTAGAATTGTGCTAGTTACACCATTCTTTATTAGATGAAATTAACCTGTGCGAAACTACAGTGACTCCTTAAATGAATAAGATAATTTTAATGAATTTTTTTTTCACAAACTTATATATCATTCTGCTCAGCTTCTCCTGCTCTATAACATGCTGCCTGCAGACTGCACTGCAATTCATGGTGGTCTTTAACCCTTTCATGACCAAGGGTCATTGATGCCCCCATGTCCACGTCTAATTTTGCAAATCTGACGTCAATTTATGTAACGTAGTAACATAGTATATTAGGCCGAAAAAAGACATTTGTCCATCCAGTTCGACCTGTTTCCTGCAAGTTGATCCAGAGGAAGGCAAAAAACCCCTGTGAGGTAGAGCCAATTTTCCCCACTTAAGGGGAAAAACTTCCTTCCCGACTTTATGTGGTAAAAACTTTGGAACGCTTTTACTTATCCAAACCATTCTGAGATTGTTTTCTCGTTACACATTGTACTTCATGGTAGTCATATATTTGAGTCAATATATTTCACCTTTATTTATGAAAAAATCCCAAATTTACCCAAAATTTTCAAAAATTCGCAATTTTCAAAATTTCTATTTCTCTGCTTTTACAACAGAAAGCGATACCTCATAAATAGAGTTAAGCGAACACCTGGAAGTTCGGGTCTGACGGGTTCGGCCGAACTTTTTTGCAAAGTTTGAGTTTGGGACCCGAACTTGACCCCGAACCTCAGCCCATTGAAGTCAATGGGGACCCGAACTTTGGGGCACTAAAATGGCTCTAAAAGAGTCATGGAAAGGACTAGTCATGGAAAGGGCTGCAAAAGGCAGCAAAATGTGGGTAAGAGCATGACAAGTGCCCTGCAACCGAATGTGTATACGGAAATGACTTAAAATAAAATGAAATAAATACAAATTAAAAATATTAATCTTGAACTAGGAGGAAGAGGTCCATATGGAATAGGAGGTTGAGAAGGCGGTGGACGTGGCGGTGTAGATGGACGTGGCGGTGTAGATGGAAGCGGCGATGGAGGAGGAGGAGGTAGCCAACACTTTTTTTTATTTACTTATTTTTTTTATTTAATTTGGGTAGACCACAATACATTGTGGAATATATAAAATAAAATAAAGAGAAAGTGCGCTAGAGTATAACAATGGCTGTGTGAGGCCGGTATAAATGTCTATTCTGCACAAGGTACGGACAAGTCCTGTGGGATAATGATCTTGAACTAGGAGACGGAGGTCAAAGTGGAGAAGGGTTTGAGGTGGCTGTGAACGTGGTGGTGTAGGTGGAAGCGGAGAAGGAGGATGTAGCCAACACAGTTTTTTTTATTTTTATTTTTTTCCCTTTATTTATTTTTTATAAATTTGGGAAGACCACATTGGGAAATAGAAAAGGGAATGCAAAGAGAAAGTGCGCTGGAGTATAAGAATAGCTGGGTGCGGCCAATATACTTGTCTATTCTGCACAAGGTACGGATAAGTCCTGTGGGATCCATGCCTGGTTCATTTTAATGAACGTGAGCTAGTCCACATTGGCTGTGGACAGGCGGCTGCGCTTGTCTGTGATAACGCCCACTGCGGTGCTAAACATACTTTCAGACAATACACTGGCTGCCTACCTGTGTGCACTTGTAAGGAATATAGATCAACCAATAATCTAAACGCCGCCGAATTGACAGAATATATTTCCTTGTCAGGTATGCGGTGCAGCGGTACTTTGAATGAAAAAAGGGGTATAGATCACTCAACAATCTAAACGCCGCCAAATTTACAGAATATATTTCCCAGTCAGATATGCAGCGCAGCAGACCGTCCAAGCCACTTGTGAATGGTCTGATATCCATGGAATTGTCCACCCACAATCTAAGAGCTGGATTTACTGATTCAATTTCACCATTAGAAATACAGTGCAGGCCAAAAATGTACTGTATTTTAACCCCTTAAGAACGCACGACATACCGGGACGTCATGATTCCTGAGTCCTTAAGGACCCATGACGTAACGGTACGTCATGAGTATTTCCGATCACAGCCGCGCAGTGCAGGGAAATCATTCGGCAGGCACTCTGTCCCAATGTGGTGTGACCCCCCCCCCCCCCCCCGTATTGGCGATCGCAGCAAACCGCAGGTCAATTCAGACCTGCAGTTTGCAGCGCTTTCTGCGATCTCTGATCCCCGCAATCGCAATACCCTGTCTGCCTCCTCTAATGTTTCCCTGGTGGTCTAGTGGGTATATAGCAGAGTGTCAGCACGTTGCTGACACTCTGCTATAAACGGCTGACATCTGTGCTGTGATGTCAGCCGTTTAACCGCTTACAGACCGCTGAATGGAAGTGGTTAAGAGGGAGGGAGCTTCCTCCCTCTCCCATCGGGGGCTGCTGTGCCCTTGCACCCGCTTGATTCTTGATGGGATCGCAGATCACCCGCTGCTCTGTTCTGGCAGCAGGTGATGGTTACCATGGCAGCAGGAGGGAATGCCATATGGTTTTTGGAAGGCAGATTTTGCTGGACCGGTTTTTTGATACTATGTCCCATTTGAAGCCCCCCAATGCACCCCTACAGTAGAAACTCCAAAAAAGTGACCCCATTTTGGAAACTATGGGATAAGATCGCAGTTTTGTTTGTACTATTTAGGGTAAATATGAATTTTGGTTGCTCTATATTACACTTTTTTTGAGGCAAGGTAACAAAAATAGAAATTCTGAAATTTCATCTCCATTTGCCAATAACTCTTGTGGAACACCTAAAGGGTTAACAAAGTTTGCAAAATCGATTTTGAATACATTGAGGGGTGTAGTTTCTTAGATGGAGTCACTTTTATGGAGTTTCTACTCTAGGGAGGCATTGTGGGGCTTCAAATGGGACATGGTGTCAAAAAACCAGTCCAGCAAAATCCGCCTTCCAAAAACCATATGGCGTTCCCTTCATTCTGTGCACTGTCGTTTGGCCATACAGCAGTTTACGACCACATATGGGGTGTTTATGCAAACTACAGAATCAGGGCAATAAATATTAAGTTTTGTTTGGCTGTTAACCCTTGCTTTGTTACTGGAAAAAATGGATCAAAATGGAAAATTTTCCAAAAAATCAAAAATCTGAAATGTTATCTCCATTTGCCATTAACTCTTGTGGAAAACTTAAAGTGTTAACGACGTTTGGAAAATCAGTTTTAAATACCTTGAGGGGAGTAGTTTCTAGAATGGGGTAATTTTTGGGTGGTTTCTATTATGTAAGCCTCACAAACTGACCTCAGATCTGAACTGGTCCCTAAAAAGTGGGTTTTTGAAAATCTTTGAAGATTTGCTTCTAAACTTCTAAGCCTTGTAACGTCCCCAAAAAAATGAAATGGTATTCTCAAAATGATCGATACATGAAGTAGACATATGGGGAATGTAAATCAATAACTTTATTGGGCAGTATCACTATGTACTATAGAAGAAGAGAAATTGAAACTTGGAAATTGCTAATTTTTACAAATATTTGGTAAATTTGGTATTTTTTTATAAATAAAATTTAAATTTTTCGACACCATTTTACCACTGTCATGAAGTAAAATATGTGACGAAAAAACAATCTCAGAATGGCCTGCATAAGTAAAAGCGTTTAAAAGTAATCACCACATAAAGTGACACTGCTCAGATTTGCAAAAAATGGCCGGGTCCTAAAGGTGAAATAGGGCTAAGTCCTTAAGGGGTTAATTGCATGCATACTAATGTCAAAAACATGAATAACTGAGACATAGCTGGATGATAGCTATTACTAGGCAGTTAATGTACGGGGTTACAGTCTGTTTAGAAAGGACCGTTAAAAACTGAGAGGGGGAGGGGCCTGCCTTTATGTAAAGTCCTGTTTAAAGCCCACAGTCCAAGAAGATATAAGTGGCATGAACATGTGGAGTCACTGTGGGTAGAAATACATGGAGGCAAAAACAATAAGAAAATACTAATAAGAGTTTATTAGAAACCACCTAATGTACCAGAGTCCACAGAAAATCTGCTACTAACTGAGATAGATGAGGCGGCATATCATAATGAGGTTGTTATTATGGGGGACTTCAACTACCCAGTTATAGACTGGGAAACTGAAACCTGTATATCTCATAAAGGAAACAGCTTCATGGCAATAACCAAAGACAATTACCTTTCCCGACTGGTTCAGGACTCGACTAGAGTGACAGCCATACTGGACTTAGTATTAACCAAAAGACCTGACAGAACAACAGATGTGCAGGTTGGGGGACACCTGGGAAATAGTGACCATAAAGTAATAACCTTCCATTTGTCATTCAAAAGAGTGTTTCTTCAGGGAGTAACAAAAATACCAAACTTCAAAAAAGCAAAATTTAGCCAAATAAAAGAGGCCATAGGCCTAACTAAGTGGGACAAAGTCCTCAAAAATAAAAATACAGCCACAAAATGGGATATTTTTAAAAGCATCCTAAAATCGAATTGTGAGAGGTAAATACCTTATGGGAATAAAAGGTTAAGGAACAAGAAAAAAACAGTGTGGATAAATAGAACTGTAAAGAAAGCAATAAATAACAAAAAGAAAGCATTTAAATAATTAAAACAGGAGGGTAGCGAGGAAGCACTGAAAAGCTATGAGAAAAAAAAATAGAATATGTAAAAAAAAAAAAAAGCATGATGCAGCCAATCAGCAGCCAGCAAGCCCTGTAATGTCACAGCCTTATTAATACGGTGGCCATCTTAGATTCAGACATTTTCCAACGTTCTGAATGTAGGGACAGACGTGAGAAGGCGCTAGGGACAGCAATTGGAAAAACCTCATTGCGAAAAAAATAATAATGAAAAAATGATTTATAAGTGCAGGGAAAGGATAGGAAGGAATCATTTCACAGCATTGTAGTGCAGGGAGAGATGACAGAAGATTACAAGTGCAGGCAAAGTGCGATTTACAAGTGCAGGCAAAGATTATTTGGGGATCCAAATAGCCATTATACAGCTTTGTCATTCCAGCAATTTGTTCTTGGGGTGCAAGTGCTATGTTGAAAAGCCTTTAGTGGCTTATATCTGTGGGAAAAAAAAAAAATATATATATATATATATATATATATATATATATAAACAATGGTGAAGGACCGCACAGCTTACGTAATGAGATGTTCAATGGAGTGCCAGTAGCTGTAGAAGTATCCCGCTTACTTCCAAAAATGTAGAAAGAAATGAATCCACGGCACATCCAAAATGGTGAAAAAAAGGGGTAGTTTATTCACCGAGTGATAGCGACGTTTCAGTGCTCTCTATGGCACCTTTTTCAAGCAGTGTTAACATGGGGTGTGATAAACTTTAAATACATGTGTTCATGGTACATAATTAGCAATTAGCAAAATTGATAACAATGTAAACAAAGTATAAATATATAAAAAAACAAAGTGATCGAGTGATCATACAAATAATAAAAATGTCAGAAACATTATTAATGTGCATCACAATAAAATTCAACTTATCAAATGTGCAGAATTAAATACATGATCAAATATAAAACGTGAAATAATGTCAAGTGTCCATGAAATGGTTAAAAAACAATTGTGCATGATTAAAAGCAAATAAAAAGCGATACCGGTGACGGGGAGCGATCATGTGCGGCCAGCATAGTAATGGATTCCTGCGCGTCCTGCACTGGTAAGTGCGCATGCGCCAAGACGATCATTACATCATCGACGCATCCTGTCGACGTTGTATCCGATCACATGACTGTTGTGTGTTGACAATCACCATAGTGACACCAGCCATGTGAGCGGAACAACATAAAAACAGAACACAATACACTTGCTACAGATATTTACAAGCAAGATCGGAGGGAGGAAATGAATATATGAGCACCACTTAAACTCGCAAAACGCGCAATACAAGTAACAGTGATCACTGGGTACCCACACAAATCACAAATCAAAGGACCGTCATATTATATTCTGATGATTCATGAGGATTTTGAATGCCACCTCCTATTTATAAACCAGGGACCCTGTGTGTACACATGTGATACAGCGATTCCTCACTGAGCACAATGTTATCACCACTCTTCTGGGGCACACACCATTTTCATGGTGAGAAAACCCCAATCGGGTTCCTATCGGTTATAATTCATTAGGAATTTCACATACATCCTTGGCATCAAAGTGAAACTACCAAAAAAAGGGGTTGAGTTTGTGTGGGCACACCAAGACCAAAAATGAAATAAAGCATAAATAAAACAGTTCCAAATATTCATTGTCGCACACCGATGTTGCATTATGTTAAAAATCAACAAAAGAAATATATATATGTATTGATCTCTGGCCGAAATGATCATTCCATCCATCATCGGGGTATTAACTACAAGAAACAAAAAATACAAAATTAGTTTAAAGACACACCCAGGGATGGGCAGCACAGTGTAATGAACACTAACCAGGCGAACAGATGTTACAATATCCATGGTCTATAGTCTACATTAAGACCCCCCGGTTTGAGACTATTCAATCTGGCTATCCAATGGATTTCACGTTTTTTTAGATCCAAGATTCTGTTTCCCCCACGTCGAGATAACGGAATATGATCGATCAACATACATTTTAGGTCATTTTCCTTATGATTTGCTTCCATGAAGTGTTTAGAGACTGGTAGGTCTGCCCTTCTTTTTCTAATTGTATATCTATGATAATTATATCTGGTTTTGAACTCCAAAGAAGTTTCCCCCACGTAAACAAGCCCACATGGGCACCACAAGGCATAGATCACAAAGGACGTGTCACAAGTTAAATAATGAGTGATAGAGTAGGTCTTTTTTGTTCCTGGGTGAACAAAGGTATCACCCTTGATCAAATAGCGGCAATTGATACAATTTAAGCAAGGAAAGCAACCCTTCTTCTGTAAGAAAAGGTGTTGCTGTCCGTGCTTCTTTTGAGGCCCTATATCTGTACGCACTACTCTATCTTTGAGATTTTTAGTACGATGGTAGGACATTAATGGTGGAGATTTAAATTCATCTATTTTGTTGTGTCCACTTTTCAGAATCGACCAGTGTTTGTACAGTACATCCCTGATTCTATAGCTATCCTCAGTGTAAGTTGAAACCAACGGGATACGGTTCAGTGTTTTATCCGACCTAGTATGTTTTTTGGTTAAAAGTTCTGCTCTACTCTTGGTCTGTGTTACATCAATGTGAGCATTCAATAGATCAATCGGGTAACCCCTCTCTTGGAATGCTTTGCTCATGGCACTCAGTGAGTCCTCCACTTGACTGTCCTCACTCACTATCCGTTTTACCCGTAGGAATTGACTTAACGGTAATGATTTCAACATCGGTCTAGGGTGAGCACTATCAAATTTTAGCAATGTATTCCTATCCGTGGTTTTTTTATACACCCCTGTTTGGGCACGACCATTATGAACAGAAACAGTCGTGTCCAAAAAGTTGATTGTACTGTATGAATAATCAAGAGTAAAATTGATATCATCATTGATGGTATTCAGAAATGAAAAGAAATTTAATAGTTCACCCTCCGTGCCAGACCAAATCAGGAAAATGTCATCTATGTATCGCCACCACCTCAACACATGTGTAAAGTGGGGCGACACATAGATGAATGACTCCTCCAGGGAGGAGACCGCCATGTTTGCATACGTCGGCGCCACGTTAGACCCCATGGCGGTCCCCCTCCGCTGCAAATAAAAATGATCCCCAAACAGAAAATAATTATCTTAAATATAAATATCTTTTTATCACTATGAACATTGATTGATGATTAAGTGAATAATCATGGTCTTCACTATATAATGTTCACTTGAGCACTACACTTTGCTTGACAAAGGCTCCATTGAGTTGAGCTGAAACGTTGCAGTTGTTTGGGTGTTAATAAATCCCACGATTTTTCCACGAAGTCCGGAGTGCTGCCTGTTTTCCTGTTTTCTATTTCGCTGATCCCTGGTCCGGGACCCTACAGTGATTTGCACCTGGCATCATTAGAGTGCTGCTGTTCATAACTCTTGTTTTTGTATTATTGGACCTGGACAGATAGCACCTGCATTATGGATCAAGCCGCTGGGAGCTCACACCCAGACGTCTTTTCATATACTCCTGAGGATGAGGAGCGTATCCTGCAAGGCATGGAGAGGGATGTCGCCTTCCTTTCAACCCCTTCAACACTGGACCTTAAGAAAAGGTTTGAGTTTACTTCTAAGAGGTTAATCAATCTAGAAATGCACTTGGTCACTCTCACTGAGTATTATCATGTACATAGAATACCACAGGGCATGAGATCTTTGTTGCGCCCTGATTTTTTCTCATTAAATGCTGACTTTTGTGCACGCTTTGCACGGATCTCAAATAAGTACTCATTGGACATCATTCTGTTAAACATTGAGTTTTTGCGGATGGAGATAATGAATATAAAAGAAAGCTTACAGGAAATTGAATCCAAACTAAGGGTTACACTGACGCAGGAGGAATTAGAAGCCTATTTAATGAACTGTAAATCTCACTTGGACAAAATCAAAGGTGAACTCCAGGCCACGAAGAGGAAAAAGTGGCAACGCGATATGGAGGATTACTCTACTGGCTTCGTTTATTGTTGGCAGGGTTCACAAAGACAGAACCGAAGGAGTGATATGAGGAACACATCTAAAGTCTCCCCGAAATCCAAAAGGGCTGTGTCTGGAAAATCTGGGGTACTTGCTAACCCTGGACATTGTTTATCTATTTCTGAAACAACTGTTGTTAATCCTGTAATCACCCCCTTTTCCACAGGATCTGGAGTTAGCCAGACAAGAAGGGGAGGTAGGAGACATCAAAGATGGCGGAAAAACCACGCAAGTGAAACCACAGCGGACACTCAGAAAGAGACCATAGTGGTAAATATCTCATCATCCCCTTTAACCACTATGCAACTGTCTGTACTGGAGAGGGGATTGTCATTTTGTCCTGTCAAAAAGACTGATTGGTTCCAATTGGAACTGGACCTCCATAGATTTTTCAGGGCCATTAAGCTGAAGCTGTGGTTTGATACAAACCGAACCACGGCTCCCGCTTTGGCAAATACTGGGTCTGAATTGAAATTGGATGATGTGCAACTGTATGTGAAAAGTGATTTTGTACCCCAGATTAATCATGTGGCTTTAGACACTTTTATGAATGCAGTGAGGTCTGACCTAGCCGATTTGAGATCTGCAGATATGCAGGGTTTTTACACCAAAAATAATCTATCCAAACAGGAGTCAGTGGCCCTTCAAGAATTAGCCCAAAATCCTGAATTAACCATAAAGCAGGCAGACAAAGGTGGGGCGGTGGTGGTCATGAATACCTCTGATTATGTTAAGGAAATTCTTAGACAACTCAGTGACCAGGAGGTATATTGTAAACTCGCAAATGATCCCAAATTCAATTTCCTTAGACGTATCAGGACAATACTTGATACAGCTAGGGAACAAGGCATCATTGATGAGAAATTATGTGCATTTTTATATGTGGATCGCCCAAGAACTCCGGTGATCTACATATTGCCTAAAATTCACAAATGCCTCACCTCCCCCTGGACGTCCAATTGTTTCTGGAACTGGGTCTCTCTTTTCACAGATTGCCATCTTTTTGGACAAAATTTTGTCACCATTTGTGAAATCAGCAAAATCCTATGTTAGGGATTCTGCACACTTTTTGAGCATTGTGGAACAGATCCAGCTTCCAGAACATGCTATACTTGCTTCATTTGACGTAGTAAGTCTTTACACGTCAATTGCTCACGCTAGAGGATTAGAGGCGGTAAAGGTGGCCTTGGCTGGTACTCAATATTCCAGACAGTGCCAAGATTTCTTTATCTCCCTACTGAGCATGGTTCTCACCTGTAACTATTTTTTGTTTCAGGATGAATTCTATGTTCAGTTACGAGGGACCGCCATGGGTTCAAATGTGGCGCCAAATTATGCAAACATTTTTATGTCCCACATGGAGGAGCAGCTCATCTATGTTAGCCACCACTTTGGTCGTGTCCTACAGTGGTGGCGTTACATAGATGATGTGTTCCTCATATGGGCAGGTGACATGCCGGGTCTTTTGGAGTTTAGAGATTTTCTCAACGAGCTAGACCCTGATGTCAAATTCACGGTTGTAGCATCTGAATGTGAGATTCAATTCTTAGATGTCATGGTTAGGAGAAATGGTGGGAGGTTAAGTACAGATATTTACATCAAAACGACGGACAAGAATACACTCCTTAAGTTTGACAGTTGCCACCCGAAACCAATGTTAAAGTCACTCCCCTACAGCCAGCTATTGCGGGTAAAAAGGATCGTACAGGATAGTGACCTTAGTGATCAGAGGCTGGAAGAGATGTGTTTGAAATTTCGGGCTAGGGGTTACCCTAAAAACTGGTGTACCAACATGTTAGCAAGGTGAGAACTTTTTCCAGACAAGAACTACTGTTGGATAGGGAGACAAGTGATTCACAGAAGATGCGTATCCCATTTGTCTCTGGCTACTCGCCTTTGAGTGTCAAGATCAGTGAGGTCTTGAGGAAACACTGGCAAATCTTGGGCAGTAGCTTCAAACAAATTAAGGAATTCAGTAACCCGCCTTTGATGTCTTATAGACGTACGCAGAACATTAAAGACCAGGTGGTACGGGCTGATGTGGGCACCAAGAAAACCTCATTCCGTGCCTACTTTGGAGCTAGACGCACTGGTTGTTTTCCCTGTCATGGATGTGTGAATTGTCCCTTGATGTTGAAAGGTTCAACATTCGCACATCCTGAGACAGGTGAGACTTTTCTATAAAACAACATCTCACTTGTGATTCCGCTTATGTGGTTTACTTGTTGGAATGCCCATGTCGCCTCCTCTATGTAGGTGAGACGACATGGGACATGAAAACAAGGCTCAATAACCATAGATACAGCATTAGGGAGAAAAAAATGGACTTACCGGTCTCCAGGCATTTCATGGAGGCTAAGCATAAAGAAAGGGATTTGAGATTTCGCATTATTGACCAAGTACAGATGCCTAGGCGTGGAGGTGATAGGGTGACCCTACTAAAACGAAGGGAACTCTATTGGATATTCCGCTTACAAACATTAAAGCCTAAAGGGTTGAATGTTGAATTTAAGGTGGTCTGATCCCTCTTTGTGCATGATGAGGGTCCGTTCCACAAACCTCTACAGTGTGTGATTATGTTAGTGCAGAGGATATTATGTTAAATTCTCTTTTTGTCTCTTTGTTTTTAGTTGAATCTGGAATGGATTTCGACACCTACAATTAGGACAAGACGCAGCATGAAACTTCCATATAAACGGATGTGTAATTTTATACGTGGTACAACTGTTCTTTATTTTTCTGCTGTGATATTCAAACGGACTGCAATGGTTTCATTTAAGCTATTCATCTTGTTATCTTTTAAGTCATCCTTTTTTGTATTATCCCATGGTAGGAGTTGTTTGGGTGACACCCATTCCCTCCCCTGATGTCGTAGATTCGGATGAGGTGTATGGTACAACATGCACCGAACCCGGACCTCTTAGGTTCTATACATAAAAGGATGCTTTAGGGAATTCATGGGACAGGCACTCTTGACTACGGGTAGGAGTTAATAGGCGTGGAGCTGATTTGACCTCTACTCACAATTAGGGGATGACACGTGAAACATTGATGTGTTTTTGCGGTGGTCACCCGTTTTCATAATTCAGTGCCTGAATACCCATGTTTACTTTCCACTTTGATAATACATTATGCCCTTAATATATTATTTCAACTTTTGAGATTAGTATATTGCGATCCGTTTTGATTATGCGCAGTATGACTTAGATACAAGGGTCTCCATCTTTGTGATGGGCGTGAGGAGAACCCTGCGCGCCAGAGAGCGGGCAGCGTCATACTCTCGCGACATTTGACCGTGCGCAGACGCACTGTGTACCACGCCAAGCCCGGGATACATGGAAGCTTCCGTGATTAGTGTATGTCCTTTTTTTATTATGTTTAATTATTTACACAGATGCACGTAATTGAATTAAGGAATCGAGTTATCCACTTTACACTTTAGGAAGTTTATTTCCTATATGATGATTTTATGTCATTCATTCAATGAATTTAATTTGTATACCAATCATGTATTATAATTGAATGTAACACGCAATCATGTTAAAAATATGTTTTACACTGTATATTTTTTATCTTTTTATCACTATGAACATTGATTGATGATTAAGTGAATAATCATGGTCTTCACTATATAATGTTCACTTGAGCACTACACTTTGCTTGACAAAGGCTCCATTGAGTTGAGCTGAAACGTTGCAGTTGTTTGGGTGTTAATAAATCCCACGATTTTTCCACGAAGTCCGGAGTGCTGCCTGTTTTCCTGTTTTCTATTTCGCTGATCCCTGGTCCGGGACCCTACAGTGATTTGCACCTGGCATCATTAGAGTGCTGCTGTTCATAACTCTTGTTTTTATATATATATATATATATATATATATATAGAAAAATATATATATATACATATATACACAGTTCACTTCTGCAGCTATATGTGGTGAAAGCGTTTAGTGGTGTATTTCATTACAAAAAGAAAAATATATAAGTAGTTCACTTCTGCAGTTATATGTGGTGAAAGCGTTTAGTGGCCTATTTCAGTATAAAAAGAGAAATGGATATGCAGTTCACTGTTGCAGTTATTTGCGGTAAAAGCGTTTATTGATGTATTTCAGTACAAAAAGAAAAATATATATGCAGTTCGCTGTTGCAGCTATATGTGGTGAAAGCATTCAGTGGTCTATTTCATAAAAATATATATATATATAGACACAGTTCCCTTCTGCAGTTATATGTGGTGAAAGCATTTAGTGGCGTATTTCAGTACAAAAATAAAAATATATACGCAGTTGACTGTTGCAGTTATTTGTGGTAAAAGTGTTTAGTGGCCTATTTTAGTACAAAAATAAAAATATATACGCAGTTCACTTCTGCAGTTATATGTGGTGAAAGCATTTAATGGCCTATTTCATTACAAAAATAAAAATATATACACAGTTCACTTCTGCAGCTATATGTGGTGCAAGCGTTTAGTGGTGCATCTCAGTATAAAAAGAAAAATATATACGCAGTTCACTTCTGCAGCTATATGGGGTAAAAGCGTTTAGTGACGTATTTCAGTACATAAAAAATACATACACAGTTCACTGTTGCAGTTGTTTGCGGTAAAAGCGTTTAGTGGCGTACTTCATTACAAAAATAAAAATATATTCTCAGTTCACTTTTGCAGCTATATGTGGTGAAAGCATTTAGTATTGTATTTCAGTACAAAAAGAAAAATATTTTCTCAGTTCACGTCTGCAGTTATTTATGGTGAAAACATTTAGTTGCCTATTTCAGTACAGAAAGAAAAATATATACACACTCCACTGTTGCAGTTATTTGGGGTGAAATCGTTTAGTGGCCTATTTCAGTACAAAAAGAAAAAAATATCTTTATCCCTTTTAGGTGTGTTTTAATTTGCTTTAAATTTATTTAGTTCAGCTAAAAGTATGTCAGACAGAGAAGTGCCAGACCATGCACAGAGGAGTGGCAAAGGCCTAAATGTTTCTGGTGCAGGCAGAGGTCGCAGCAGAGTAAGGGGGCGTGCAGCAGGAGTAGCAGCGAGAGAGCTGAGCTTTCAGTGTCATCTTGCGGTCTTGTCTAGACCAGCAAGCCAGCAGTTTTTGATAGGTTAACTTTGTCATCCACTACATCCCAAGTGACATCAGACACCCCCAGCCAACAGTCGGTGGGTTTGTCAGACACAACCCTTAGTTGGCATGGCCCGGGAGCAGGCCCTGTGCCCTCACCTGTCCTCAACCTGCCTCTGTCCTTTGCTGTTTTCTCAGCCACAGAAGTATGGTATGCTGTGGGCTGAGCTCCACTATACATCAAGGACAAGCTACTAGAGGGAGTCAGCAGCTACTGCCCAGCTAAGATGTGGAGGAGACATCCGCCGCTTCCTTCGCTAGGCGGGCAAGTAGTGATGAGGAAAATGGCGTGGGGGGTGCTGTTGCGAGAGGTCAGGCTACTGACCCAAAGATCATTTTGGAGGACATCAGTGACGTGCAGACACTACTTGATGATGATGAAACCGATTGCACTTGGGAGCCGGGTGCTGCAGGGGCTTCATCATCATCAGGAGAAGAGGGTGGCAGTGGCTGAGCCAGCAAGGTGGTAGCATGGTTGGGAGTCAGCAGGTTGGCCGCAGTAGGAGGTCAGGAGCCAAACATGCCCAGGGTAGACAACTTGCTTTACAGCAGCCTACCTGCCTGGAAGTAGTGGTGCAGCGGTTCACGGAGGCAGCGACGGTAGCAGTCAGTCAGTGCGGACTGTTAGGGGTGGGGGGAAATCACCTACTCGGCTGTGTGGCAGTTTTTCTTTAAGCCACCGGAGGAGGTGAACGTAGCCATATGTAGAATCTGTGGGCAGGAGGTGAAGCGTTGCCAGGGTGCCAATGTTGGCACTACGGCCCAGCGTCAACATATGCAGCGTCGCCATACAGTGGCCTGGGAGTACCAGCAGCATCATGATACCACAGACAAAAAAACTTTGCTCAATTGAGCTCAATTCACCACTTTTACCCTTAATATTTAAATCAGTAAAACTTCACTTTTATTAGTAGTTCTCTAAAAATGTTTGTGAGTTTTGACACACTTGTTAAAACTACTGCTCGAATTTGCACACTGCTATCGCACAGGTTGCTAGTGGTAACGGAGGGTGTGCACTACCCTCCTAACCTTCCCACAAGTTTGCAATCAGTGTATAACTACCTGCCTGACTAATCCTGCAGGGTACTCGGTGCTGTGAACATACACCCTAAAGTAAATAACTGTTTCCTACTCAGTCTTTAGCAACTCGAGCAGAGCTAAAACCAACAGATTCTGTCCCCCAACATGTTTCACCAGATAAACTGGCGTCTTCAGGGAAAGGACAGACTTGAAACACCATGCTGAACACTCCTATTTATAGTTTGTAATCCTATAATTGGCCAATAGTACCATTGGCATTAGACTGACAGTTTAAAGAGCCAGTGAACTGGTCTCTTTAAACTGTCAGTCTAATGCCAATGGTACTATTGGCCAATTATAGGATTACAAACTATAAATAGGAGTGTTCAGCATGGTGTTTCAAGTCTGTCCTTTCCCCTGAAGACGCCAGTTTATCTGGTGAAACATGTTGGGGGACAGAATCTGTTGGTTTTAGCTCTGCTCGAGTTGCTAAACACTGAGTAGGAAACAGTAGGAAACAGTTATTTACTTTAGGGTGTATGTTCACAGCACCGAGTACCCTGCAGGATTAGTCAGGCAGGTAGTTATACACTGATTGCAAACTTGTGGGAAGGTTAGGAGGGTAGTGCACACCCTCCGTTACCACTAGCAACCTGTGCGATAGCAGTGTGCAAATTCAAGCAGTAGTTTTAACAAGTGTGTCAAAACTCACAAACATTTTTAGAGAACTACTAATAAAAGTGAAGTTTTACTGATTTAAATATTAAGGGTAAAAGTGGTGAATTGAGCTCAATTGAGCAAAGTTTTTTTGTTGCTATGGAACCCTCCCTTAATAGGGTCTCTATTTTTTTTGTATATGATACCACAGAGTGGCAAACGTTATGTCCCTGTGACTGCCCAAATAAGTTAAGTGTGCAGTGATTCTAAGATTGACGCATGTCATCTGCATGTCATCTGCATGTCATCTGCATGTCATCTGCATGTCATCTGCATGTCATACTGACTCACAGTATTATTTCACTACCCAAGCAAACTCCCTATATGTGTTACTGCAAGGCAGTGTTCAACACCACTATAAAGGCTCTCTTCAGCCAGGAAATAGCTGTTTTTAACATAATTTGCTGCGAATATATTTGGATCGAACCAAATTCTGCTCAAACAATTTGGCAAACCGGCGAATCGAATTTTTAAAAAATACGTTGCATATGAGGAGGTGAGCTGGAAGGCAGAAGTTATGCTGCAGTGCATACAGATAAGCAGCAACAGGGTGAGAACGAGAAAAGCGCACACAAATGGCCTGTACTTTCTGCAACAGCTCTGACATATTGGGTTAATTTTTCAGGAACGTCTACACCAACAAATTCAGCACATGCACCAGGCAAGGGATATGTGTCAAACCGGCCTGGCCCAGATGTACTACGAGATTTCGCCCATTCTCACACAGCACCAGGTCGGGCTTAAGGTACAGTGGGACTTACCACTCATCGGTCTGTTTTTCCATTCCCGCCCACAGCCCCTGCGTGGTGTGTTTTTCCCCCCCCCAAAACCTATGAGTTTCATAACAGCCTGCTGTCATTTCCCCCTGGCTGTGCTGAAGTTGGTGGCGCAGGTGTTGCGCTGATATGATGAGGAGACGGTAGAGGAGGAACAGAAGGAAGAAGCGGAGTAGGAGGCACCGATGCAAGGCAGGGACGGCCCGCCTGGAAAAGTAGTGGTGGCTGGGAACCATGGGACAGCCACCTTCATGTTTTTAAAACTGTCTGTCTACACAGATGGAATGGTAGCATTTCAAAGGCCAGGAATTTTGAAATGCTGGCATTCAGCACCAGGGCTCGTGGGTGGGTAAGGGGACCTTCCTCTTTCTCTCTAGTGTTTGGGGGATGGACAGCTGAATGCTTCCACGGGACAGTGTGGAAATGCTTGGTGACTGCTGCTGTCACCTCCTCACTGTCACCTGTCACTCCAGAGGGGGAGGAAGAGGCTGAGACTGCAGCAGAAGAGGAAACAGGAGGAGCCTCAACTCTTTCGTGGGTTTCCTGGTCATGCAGGTGGTGCTCAGGTTTGGAACATTTATGCCTCATTTCAGGCTCTGAAAGCACAGTGTGCAAACCACCCATGTCTTGTCATCAGCACATTGCCTAAAGAACTGCCACGCCAGGGAAATCATTTGAGGTGGCTTTGGTGTGCTCTGTCTATTGGCTCATTCGGCAATAGCAGGCGTACTGGCTGGGGGGCGGCTGTTCTGATTTTGCACCCTGCTCCCTCTTTTGCTGTGCGGCTGGCACTGCTTGACCCCTCCTCCTGCTCCGAACTGCACACGTCACTCTGATTACCTGGATGCCATGTGAGGTCTAGGACCTCATCATTTTCAACATCATCTTCCACCCACTCCTCACCCCTGTCCTCCTTGCCGGTCTGCACACACCAGAAAGCCGCAGCAGGTGACACCTGTGTTTTGTCATCATCATCAGAAACGCGCTGTGGCGGTCCTCCCACATGTCCACCATCAAACATAAGTGATTGGGCATCAGTGCACTCAATCTCTTCCACTTCTGGGGCAAGGATAGGTGGATGGCTCACGGAAACCCTGTCAGCAGAGTCATCAAAAGGCATAAGTGCATGACTTGGGGCTCAGACTGCTTGGTTGATGTGCACAGGGGTGAGGTAAAAGACAGATGCCCGTGGGCTGCCAGTGCCAACTATCCGCTTTCAGTAGGGGATCTTGTTGGAGACAATATGAAGGAACTGGAAGCTGTCAGCCATCCAATCTGCTACCATCTCTACATGTTCTGACTTCACCATTCGTAGAGTGGTATTCGGGCCTATGAAATGACGTAAAACCTCCTGTCACCTGCGTGCACAAGAGGAAGTTTTTTCATTTGGGCGCCTAGCTGGCACAGATCAACAACATCCTGTCACTACAGAAGGAGCTTCACCAACACAAGCAGCACCCCAACCACATGTCCACACCAAATAGCCTGATAGTATTTCTGTGTCATGGATGCAAATGAAGTGTTTTACACCCCCAAAAAATAGCTGTAGGTCCCCATAATTAACAGACTGATTAAACCTCCTATAGCAGTTAGACGGAAGAAAATGCAGTGTTATGACACCCAAAATTGTTTTTTGTCATTGCCACAATTAACAGACTGATAAACTGTCTTATACCAGTAAGACTGGTGAAAATGCAGAGTTTTGAACCCCAATAATGACTTTAGGTCAACTAAAGAATTAACAGCTCAATTAAGTATTGTATCTCTATGTCACTGGTGCCAAGGTGTTGTATTGCACTGACCAAAAATGACTACAGGTCACCCACAGACTTATTAAAAAAAGTAAAAGGCTAACACTCTCCCTCACTGCAGAAGCATCCTGTCCCTACACTGGTCATAGCAGAATGGTGACGCACCAAGTGATCTGGAATTATGCATGTAGGGTCACATGGTGTGACGGCCAAGCACAACCATGCCAATAATAGGTGTGACTGTGATGGCTTCCAAGAACCCTCAGCTTAAACGCTTGTTGATTGGCTACGCTGCAGCCTTTCAACAAGCTTCATCTAAACTCTGAACAACGAACACAGACTTTTGTGCCAATGTCCATGTTCGGGTACCCGGACACCATAATGTTCGGTATGAACCCCAACATTGCAGACCTGGTTCGCTCATCCATACTCCTCAATGTTCTACCAATAGTAATTCGTACTGTATCTAGAATGCCCTCATTAGTAATACTGCCCCCTACAGTGCTCACAACAGTGATAATGCTCCCTAAAAGTGTCCTTATTAGTAAAAGAGGTCTCCAGTATAAATAAGGCTCCCTATCGTTCCCCCAGTGGTGGCAATGCTCTTTACTGACCCCCCAGTAGTAATAAGACCCTCCATAGTGCTTTTTGCAGAAATAAGGTGGATCTGTAGGTCACTCTTATAGAGCCCCCAGTAGTCATAAGAATGCCTATAATGTCCCCAAGTATTTATATTGCCCCCTTCCATTATAATGCTCACCTTGAAGTTCCCCCAGTATTTATAATGCCCTCTGCAGTGCCCTCTGTAGTTATATTCCTCCCTTTAGTTTCCTCAGAAATTATATTTCCTCAGCCACTCCACCATACAGTCCCATGTAAGTAACACTATTTCCCTCCACCGTAGAATCCAATGTAGATAACATCAAACCATCTCTTTAGCAGCCCTCAACATACAGCCCTGTGTAATTAACATCACCACCTCCCCTGCTGCTTCCAACATGCAATCTCATCTAAACAACATCACCCCCTCGACATTCAGTCCCATGTCAATACCACCACTCCCTCCCCCAGCCACCTTCAACATGAAGTCCCGTGTAAATAACATCACTCCCTCCCACAGCCACCATCAACATTCAGTCCCATGTAAAAATTATCCCTCCCTTCAGCACTAACATACAGTCCCAGTTAAAAAAACACAACTCCGAGCATTTTCCTGCCTCTCTCACTGAGAATCTATCCCTTCACCTACCTCTAACACACACCTCACCACAGCTTCATCCCCAGGACTTTTCTTCACTGCTGAGCGCCATCCTCTCCTGCACTCTTCACTTAATGGGGACATCACCACAGGTCCTAAACCACTGCCTTCAGCTCTTCCCGTGAATTAGATCCAATTATATTGCCATCCTGAAGATAGGAATACAGTTGTATCTATCTGTCAGGTAGCACATATGGGGCCTAGGAAAAAATCATCTAGGGTCTAGGCCCAGAATGTTTTAACATAGCAATACCCCTGGTTGAAGGCATCTCTGTGGGTCCCATGTTCATAAATGCACACATTGCTGAGAAAAATGAAGTTTAAATATATAAAAATGAGCCTCTAGGAGCAATGGAGGAATTGGCATTACCCCTAGAGGCTCTGCTCTCTCTACAACTGCCTTTCCACTTTGACTGGGCCAGCAGTGAAAATGTTATCATGCTTGGCCCTATCAATCTGCGTCTTAAAGTACCTGTCACGTCTTCTGACATGCCTGTGTTAATAACCACATGCACTCCCCATGCAATAACCCCCCCCCCCAAAAAAAAAAAAAAAAATGGTTAATGCCCACCTGTATCCTTAATGCTATAACTTCTAGTAGGAAAATTAATGGAATGACACACAATAGAGTCATAAGAACAGATGATCCAGAATTGGTATTACATGGGGAATACAAGTAGTTAATAAAGCAGGTATGTCAGAAGATGTGATAGGTCTTCTTTAAGTACCAAACTGGGATTTATCCTAGTTAACAATGGAGCATTAAAAACATCAGTTTGAAGGGGTTGCAATGCTCAAATGAGTACTGGGGCCTCTTCACAGTATAGGAAGCACAGCACCATACATTATGTAATGGTTGTACTCAGTACTGTCGCTATATCCCATTCACTTGAATGAGACTGAATGGCAGAATAGTGATGTGACTGATCGCATATTAGGAGTAAGAACAGGGCACGGCACTCCAGCCCCTTCCGACAGATTTTAGCATCGTTGCCTGCAGTCGAGCACCCAGGGATCAGATGTTGGTGACTCATCCTTTGAAATATGAAGTCCTTACACACTCCATGTTTAATACACTAAAGTGTAGCTTTCTCCTAGTGAATTGTGCTGTAAATGGTCAGTAACTATGGAGTCATTAATCCTGAAATGCCTAAATATATAGAAGTGTGTTTACTCCATATACAGTAGTTTTCTAATTAACTATGCAGCTGCTCTATGAGGGAGAGACTGTCCAGATGAATGTCGTCATTCTCTAATAAGACTTGTATTAGTGCAGGTTAACTTTCCCAACACTCAACCAAGCATGCACAAGGAGAATATAATATTATTTTAACAGTTCTTTTTAAATCTCACTGCGAATGTTTACTTTTTAGATAGTATTATTGCTAAATCATACAAAATGCATTACTGGAGAGCCCCAGTGTTCTTAATAATTTTCAAAATAAATGTGCCTAATGAAAAACTAACCAAATATTCAATGAAGCCAAATATTCAATGCAATATACAACAGGCTGGAATACAAGTATTTTAGCCGTCATCGTCTTATTAGCTACAAAAGCAGCTTATATATATATATATATATATATATATATATATATGTGTGTGTGTGTAGATATATATATAATATTAGAGAAGTTCTCTGAAATTCAATTGGGCTGCTTCGCCGAATTTTACAAACAAATGTGCTTCGTGATGAATTACTTTGTCACGAAGTGTGTTCCTTTGTAAATAGCGGGTGCAATGACAGGGAATGGCGATTGCGCCGCCCTTGTCATTGAACCACTCAGATGCCACATTCATCGCTGATCACGGCATCTGAGATCCATATTAAGGCATTTTAATGTTTGCAATTGAAAAAAAAATGTACTTAACTCATCCATTTGAACACGAATAGGCCGCCGAGGCCATCTTGCATGATGACGTAATGACGTCCATCACATTGGCCGGCGTGGTGACATCATATGTCACCGTGCACAAGATTTTGCTTGGGGTCTTCAAGCAAAATGGCTGTAGCAGCCTCTTCGTGCTCAAATGGTGAGGTAAGTATGATTTTTTTAAAAGTTTTGCCACCATTTCAGGAAAAATTGATTGGTTACAACGGAGCACGAGGAAATTCGGCTTTGTGGCCAATCAAATTTTAACTGAAATTCGGATCGAAGTATGTATATATATGTATGTATATTATACAAATATATGGGCTTGAATTATTTTGTAGTCCGGGGTCTTTAAATACACACTCATGGTGTGTCATGAAGATCTTTAGAAGGCTCGTAAAATTTAGGACAAGACAAAATATGGACAATGCACATACTAGGTACACCATGAACCAGAGGGAAATAAGTCTTTTTACTTTCAGGCCTTAGTACAGAATGCTTTATTTAAAATAAAATAAAAATAATATTAAAAAAAACAAAACTTTGCAGC
The DNA here is from genome assembly GCA_033119425.1 of Bufotes viridis. NCBI lineage: Eukaryota > Metazoa > Chordata > Amphibia > Anura > Bufonidae > Bufotes > Bufotes viridis. Next base: position 213,573,633 of record CM065593.1, on the reverse strand, counting down.
TTTATTCTCCCCCAGCCCAAATGGCTGTGTTTGATCATCATCAATCAGCAAAACTCATATGTCCTTGAGAGTGTGTGGAAAGTCTGAGACTAAACAATAAAAGAACATTTGCGTGGAATAAAAAGCGGAGAAACTGGGCAAAGAAAAGTGATAAAAAAGAAAAGAAAATAAACTAAAGTTCATTCGCTAATGGATTTACATCTGGGCTTTAAATGACAGGCAGATATTAAAAAAGGCAGAACTTCTTAAGGATTTGTGAGGTCAAACAATGTGAGAGTAAAGTATATTACCACCAGCGCCTAATAAAAGCAGATACAACAGACCAGGCAGGTATGAGAATAACTTAGTTATATCTCTGTGAATTCTATTGTATTCTCAGTACATCCTCTTCTTCTACAGGATTGCATATTGTGTCCACAGATCTAAAGGATTCTTTTTTTTTTTTTTCTGTGACAACAGTTTATCTGGAAATCTTGCAGTCCTTGTATAGCAACATTGTCATCTCATGTTTTTTCTAGTGTAATAACACCAATAAGGTAACCCCTGACACGGCACTGAGGATTAGCCGCACAATACTGCTGTATCGTAGAAAAATAGATTTATAGAGAAAGCAGGGACAGACAATATATCCCATAGTGCTGCTTTTACCAAAATGTTTCATAGGCTTTATGACTGTTCTAAGCCTAGATAATAGCTTTGATACCGTGTTTGGCTTAATTTGCTATAAATTGATATAGCTATATGTTATTATCCAGCTTACCCATCTGGAATTAAACAAGCCTAGTAAAAATGTCCTTACTCTTCTGCAGCATGTAAAATATTTGTATTTGCGTTCATAAAAATGACTAGAATTAGAGGCATAGCTTCCTCATAAGAAAACACCAGTATTATGAATGGCAGATGGTGCACTGGGAACTAGTTATGACATATGTCCTGTCAAGTGATTTAACCCTTTCAGCCCCAGAGGTTTTTCCGTTTTTGCATTTTCATTTTTTTACTCCCTGATTTCCAGGGCCATAACTTTTTTTAATTTTCGATTCACATAAGCTGTGTGAGCGCTTTTTTTGCAGGACAAGTTGCACTTTCTAACTCCACCATTTAATATTGCCATTTTCAAATGGGATGAAATTCCACAACAGTTTTATGGGTTTTGTTTTAACTGTGTTCCCTAAAAGGTAAAAATAGCTTGTTTTTTTTATTTTCCAGTTCAGTACGATTATGGTGATGCCACATGTACAGTTGTTCTTGCTTTTTAATGCTTTAAGAAATTTTTGAGTGAGTATGACTTTTTGATCCATTTTTAATTTTTTTGTGGGAGGAGAAGCAACCAAAAAAAGGTGAATCGGCCATTTTTACTTTTTTCTGTTTCACCGTTTGCCGTATGGGATAAATACTTTTATATTTTAAGTATGGGTGTTTTAACACTAGCTCAGTGGCCTTCTTATTGTGTGAAATGTGTTGTGTGAATATTCTGCTCCTTGTGTCTGTATCGCAGTGTGGTTCACTGTGACACTCGTTGTCGAGTAGGTTGGCTGCATGTGCCCTTGCGTACTGGCTACGGTTGACATTCCTGTGTATGCTGGTTGCTTGTGTGGTCCATGCTGGCTGCGGCCTTCTTTGTGTGTGAACTGTGTCCTTTTTGCTCTTTGTGTCTGTATCACAGTGTGGTTCACTATAAAACTGTATTGCAATGTAGGCTGGTTGCAAGCGATCTTGAATAAATTGGTTGATGTTCCTGTGTATGCTGGTTACGGTCTCCAATATTGTGTGAATTGTGTGCTCCCTGTGGCTAGTTTGGGTTAATGCTTCCGTAGGCTTGTTTGATTGTCAGGTGGTCAGATGCCTCAGATCACCCTGCTATTTAGACCTGTGTGCGATATGCCTGGGGGTTCAGTCTGTTTCCAGGAATGTTGAGTGGCGGGTGCTTGCTCCGCTCTGATGAACTGTATATTTGTTAATCTAACCTGACTTTTGTGGTCAGCCTGGTTATTCATTAATGTCTTTGTCATAATCTGTCTAATCTGAAAGATATGACCAAAGATAGACCTTCACCTATCTACCTTTGGGTATGTTCCTCCACAGCGTAACAAGATAGAAAACGTTCTATCTTTGGCTGTATCTTGTGGATCGCGGACCCATTCAAGTCAATGGATCCAAACCCAAATCATTGGCGGATCCAGGGGGGGGGGGCAACGGGGCAATTGCCCCCCCCTCCCGAGAATGTAAGATAAAGATTCCAATGATATCTCTCCCAGTCCCTTCCTGGCTGCCGCGGTGTGCACGTACCCACTATAGATTACCATACCTCCTGTGCTGCTGCGGGTGCGTGCGTCGCCGTAGGGCCAGGTTAACTGCGGAGCCTGTCGGGACTTGGGAGCGGAGGCAGAGCAGAGAGACTTGCGTGCAGGCTCACACAGGCTCGGCTCACACTAGGAGAATGAGGGTGGGAGTGGTTTAGTGGAGTTGCTGGGCGGCACGCTGTCAGTGTGAGCTGTGGAGAGAGCACTGCCACTGCTGTAAGATGCCTGCCCCGCTTGAGCTCCTGCGTTATCTTGCTGCCGCCCGCGCTTAACTTATGGACTGTGAGGTGAGTTCAGTCGGATCCTAAGTATAATGTAAAAAATGAAGAATTTTAGGCTATTCCAATTTCAACAAATGTTGGTTATGCAGTATACAATATAAGTCTAGATTCTGCACAGTGCATGTGCTTCCATTGGGAGCAAGTTTTATAACCTCTTTTGCTTAATTTAACCCATTGTGAGCTGGAGTCCTAGACCGTGTAAATTTTACACAGTCTAGGACTCCAGCTCACATGGGAATAAGCAAAATATGTTATAAAAGGTGCTCCCAATGGAAGAACAGGCACTGTGCAGAATCTAGACTTGTATACTGTACATACCCAACATTTGTGGAAAATGGAATAGCTTAAAATTTAATATCCTTGAAAAACACAATGCTATTTACACGTCGGTAGTGTGTTAAGGATCCGCAAATTGTGGATCCGCAACACACCTTGCCGCCAGTCCCATAGAGATGCCTATACTTATCCGCAATTGTGGACAAGTATAGGACATGCTCTATATTATTGCGGAGCCGCAGATCGGAAGATCGGCCGCGCGCTCCGGAAATGCGGATGCGGAGAGTACAGTGTGTGCTCTCCTCACAATCTGGAAGTGCCCCTCCCGAGACCAGGCTCTGGATCCGCCACTGACCCCAATACAGAGTGCACACGGCCAGTGCCTGTGCATTGCAGACCGCTATCGTGTGCATGAGCCCTTACTTTTTGTGTCTGGTATTTTTGTTTGATGAAACATTTGTTTTGGCTTTCTCTGGATCTTGTTGTCTGTTCTGTGTATGCTTGTGATATATTCAGGGGTTTTCCTGACCCCTGAACATTACAGAAGTCATTTGAATTTTTAAATTGTTTCTATTTTTATTTTTATTATTTTTTTACACTTTTTTGTAGTTCCCAGGGAACTATAGGGAACTATAACAAGCAATCATTAGATTGCTCCTCTCATAGACTCCAATGAATTAGCATTGGAGTGTATGAGAAATGCACTGAATTTTTATGGAGTCATTCAGGAGGACAGAGGCTGCTTCACACTGCATTAAGCTCCCCCATTCCTTGCCGAGGAAAGCTGAAGCACACCCAGGAGTGCGAGCATCCAGGTTTTTGCGAGTCCAGATGCCATGGTCATGTTTGACCTCGGCATCTGAAGGGTTAAAAGTCTGCAATTGGCATTTTACCACTGGTTGCAGACATTAGACCCAGCTGCCTGCTGTTTAAAACAGCAGGCACTCGGCTGCTATGGTTCCCGCTATGCTCATGAGTAGGCGCAATTTTTAAAGTTCCTTTCCAGTGCCATACATGTACTGCGCTGTTTGGAAAGGGATTAAAATAGATTATAGTTATTTAGTTACATGATAGATTTGCTGCTAAACAAAAGAATGTGTGGTTAGTGGATTTAGCTATTTAGTTCTCTAGTCTACAAGTATTTACAAATGGAATATTGGTACTATATTTGATTACTATATAATTTCAATAGCATCAGTTACAAGGAAGTAATACACTAAGTAATCTTAGCTAAAGATGTGAACAGCTATATAGTCTAATTTTGGCAGCAAGATTGTTTTTATCACCCTGATAATATCCCTGTTTGAAAGTCTGATATTTTAATAAAATGGAATTTGATATATTGCACTGAAGAAAATGTGTGCTTAACAAACACAGCACGGTGCAAAGATTTAGAATTATAATCAGGGGTCACTTTTGTGTGTATATGTTTGTAATCATTACGTTAATAGCTATCTTCAGAAATCAAAACTCTGCCCCCTCCCAAAGAAGCTATCAGATGATTGAACTGATAAAACGGTGAACAGGAAATTGAAACTGTTATTATACAGGAAATAATTAAACACTGTCAATTTCTACAGAAAGAAACATATGTTCCAACTTACTGTCAGCATCTTACCTATCTGATCTAATATATAAAGAGAGCAAAATTACAAGAGTCATTTTTGTAATATCAGCTAAGGGTTTTGGATGCACTGCCACTGTGAAGAGAGAAAAAAACAAAAACCTTCAACCTCATAAAAGATAGTTTAGCACAGGATATCAGATGGAACAGATGTCCAATAATAATTTCAAAGAAAAGAACCTTCACAATTGAAAAAGTAAAAGAAAAAAGTACTCTGAAACAATCACTTAAAAGATTCTCTATCACTGCCATGTTTGTAATAAAGCTTAGCATTCAGAAGATTTGAGTTTAATCCCCTTAATGCTCTGCACACTTCAATGTTAACATTAATAAACATTTGACATAACAGCATATAACTTTAAGTACAATTAAATTATTGAAAAGAAAAAGAGCTTTCAGAAATTAATGCTTTTATCATCCCAGTTCATTCTATTTACTTTATGGATTATTCACTTAAGGATATAAATATCTTTATCATTAGTGTTGATTTTTGCTACAAAGCACAACCGACATTGAGAGGATTTATTTAAGATTAGTACATAATTCATACATTTAGTTTAATTTCTCTGTCCCATAAAATTGTATAGTGTGCTACATACTGTTTTGTATTATGCCAATTTTAGGAGCCCATTTTTATATTTGATAAAATCTGTGTTTTGTTTAAAATGAAAGAATGTATTATGTTATTTTAATTTTATTGGCTGTAATTACAGTGTTTTGTAGTATTTATTTTTAGATTTTTTTTATTTTTTTAAGCCGAGTATTAATTTAATGACTGTAGTAAAATATAAACACACTACATACAGTTTAGTGTGTGGTGTTTTTTGGTGTCAGTGTTTTTTTTTTTCGAAATGCAATACGTTCTTTATATAGCACATTTGTGTTTAACAAAAAAAATGCTGTGAAAAATTGTTGAAATTCATGTTTTTTTTTAACACTTCAAAGCATGCCTTAACCCCTTCAGCCAATCTATGTATTCAGGTAATGTATGGAGCGTGCTGCTGCAGTGAGCCCGCTCCATATGTGGTGGGTGCCGGCTGTATAATTCTCACTGATCCTAGAAGTGGCTATTCGAGATGATGTCAATACCTGCGAGATTGTCATGATGAAAACTAGTGTCATAATACAGTAATTGACAGTATCCCATAACAAAAATATATGGATCATTAGAAAGTCAGATGAGTTCTAGATGTCTAAGGATTAACAGTTTATTATTAACTTTATTTGAAAAAAATAAGTGTTATTTTTGTCTAGACATATCAATATCTAATCTTTATTTCAACTACAGTTGTGTTCAAAATTATTCAACCCCCACTGAAATTGAGTGTTTTGGCCAGTTTGACATTGATTTTGATCATTTCAGTCATCTTGTTTACAATTAAATCAAAGAGGCACTTGTAAGTCAGACAAATATAACATAACATTTATAATGAAATAACCACAAATGTCTTTTCTGTGCTCACATCATTATCAGTTTTATTCAACCCCCAAGTGACATTCAATCTTAGTACTTAGTACAACATCCTTTTCCAGTTATAGCAGCTTTTAAACGTTAAGCATAGCTTGACACAAGTGTCTTGCAGCGATCTACAGGTATCTTCGCCCATTCTTCATGGGCAAAAGCCTCCAGTTCAGTCACATCCTTAGGACCTTTTCACATGGGTGAGTTTTCCACGAGGGTGCAATGCGTGAGGAGGACGCATTGCACCCGCACTGAATCCGGACCCATTCATTTCTATGGGGCTGTGCACATGAGCGGTGATTTTCACGCATCACTTCTGCATTGTGTGAAAATCGCAGCATGCTCTATATTGTGCGTTTTTCACGCAACGCAGGCCCCATAGAAGTGAATGGGGCTGCAGGAAAATCGCAAGCATCCACAAGCAAGTGCGGATGCGTTGCGATTTTCCCGCATGGTTGCTTAGCAACGGGACCCGATCTTTATTATTTTCCCTTATAACATTGTTATAAGGGGAAATAATAGCATTCTTAATAAAGAATGCATAGTAAAATGAAGTGGAAGGGGTTAAAAATAATAAAAGTTAACTTACATTAGCCACCTGATCGCGTAGTTGCGATCTGTCCTCTCTTTCCCTGCATCAGCTAAGATCTAAAGGACCTGTGATGACGTCACATCACATGGTCCAATCACATGGTCCATCTTACCATGGTGATGGACCATGTGATTGGACCATGTGATGTGATGTCATCACAGGTCCTTTAGTTCTTAGCTGATGCAGGGAAAGAGAGGACAGATCGCAACTACGCGATCAAGTGGCTAAGGTAAGTTAACTTTTATTATTTTTAACCCCTTCCACTTCATTTTACTATGCATTCTTTATTAAGAATGCTATTATTTCCCCTTATAACCATGTTATAAGGGAAAATAATCAATTCTCCAGAAGACCTGAAACAAACATGGCGATTTTTCTCACGCACGTGCAAAACGGATTACAAACGTTTGCACCCGCGCGGGAAAAACGCGCATATTCCCGCAACTCACCCGCCTCTTATCCGGGTGTCAAACATGACGCCCGTGTGAAAGAGGCCTTAGGCTTGCGCGCTGCAACTGCTTTCTTTAAGTCCCACCAGAGGTTCTCAATCGGATTTAAGTCTGGTAACTGCGATGGCCACTTCAAAATGTTCCAGCCTTTAATCTGCAACCATGCTCTAGTGGACTTGGAGGCATGCTTGGGATCATTGTCCTGTTGAAAGGTCCAATGTCTCCCAAGCCTCAGGTTTGTGACGGACTGCATCACATTTTCATTCAATATCTCCTGGTACTGAAGAGAATTCATGGTATCTTGCACACGCTGAAGCTTCCCTGTACCTGTAGAAGCAAAACAGCTCCAAAGCATGATTAACCCCCATGCTTTACAGTAGGCAAGGTGTTCTTTTCTTCATAGGCCTTGTTATTCCTCCTCCAAACATAGCATTGATCCATGGGCCCAAACAGTTCTAATTTTGTTTCATCAGTCCACAGAACACTATCCCAAAGCTTTTGTGGTTTGTCCACATGACTTTTGGCATACTGCAGTCGACTCTTCTTATTCTTTGGAGACAGCAAGGGGGTGCGCCTGGGAGTTCTGGCATGGAGGCCTTCATTACCCAGTGTGCGCCTTATTGTCTGAGCTGAAACTTCAGTACCCGCATCTGACAAATCTTTTTTCAGTTCCTCAGCAGTCACACGGGGACTTTTCTCCACTTTGCGCTTCAGGTAGCACACATCAGTCGAAGTCAGCATCTTATTTCTGCCACGACCAGGTAGCGTTTCAACAGTGCCCTTTGCCTTGAATTTGCGAATGATGCTTCCTATGGTGTCTCTTAGTATGTTTAACATCTTTGCAATCTTCTTATAGCCATTGCCCTTCCTGTGAAGAGAAATCACCTCTTCTCTTGTCTTCCTGGACCATTTTCTTGACTTAACCATGTTTGTAAACACACCAGCAATTGTCTAGAAGGAGCTGAGTATCACAGTCATTTTAAATCTGCCTAATTGGTGCTTATTATGCTTGATTGCTGCTCATTGACATCCAGAGGTGTTTTCAATACCTGATCGAAAACACTTGAATGAACCTCTGTTCTTAAGAGTGGTCGTCTTTAAGGGGTTGAATAATTGTGTCAATGAAGAAACCACAAAAAAAAACATTTAATACTGTATTACAAAAACAATTGATGTCATTTTAGTTGCATTTGGTTCTTTAAAAAGTCCTTGTAAGATTTCATTCTGAACACAATTACAAATGTACACTAAATTCCCTAAAACCCTTTACAGCATTGGGGGTTGAATAATTTTGAACACAACTGTACATATAAAAATAAGTACCGCATATAAGGATAATAACTAAACACAACTCACAAATATGGCATTACCTGGTGTAGGAAAGTACACATACAGTATATACATACCATGAACCATTTTTTGAAGAATCACAAGGATGGCTGTAAAAAGTAATTTGTGCAAAAATTTTGCACAAATGGTGTTTAAAGATGTGCAAACCAAGGGACTGTGACATGTTAATCTGAGCTCTCTGGTGTATGGAATGATAAATCTCCCCCAAAGTTAGGGCTTGTTCACACAAACGTTTTTTGCGTTCCGTATATGGGCCGTTTTTTGCATTCAGTATACCGTCCATATACGGAACCATTGATTTCAACTGGTCCGCAAAAAAAATGGAATGTACTCCTTATGCATTCTGTTTCCGTATTTCCGTTTTTCTGTTCCGCTACAATTTGAGTCAAGTCCTATTATTGCCCGCAAATCACATTCCATGGCTCCATTCAAGTCAATGGGGCTGTAAAAAAAACGAAATGCATACAGAATGCATCTGTATGTCTTCTGTATCTGTTCCGTTTTTGTGGAAGCATCTATTGAAAATTTTATGCCCAGCCCAATTTTTCAATGTACTTACTGTTAAAACATTATTATATGCTTTTGTTTCCGATTGCAATCTGCAAAAAACAGATCACAAACTGAAACCAAATGGAACGGAAGCGGAACGGAAACGGAAACACTACTGAAACCTAAAACGGAAAAACAGACCACAAAACCACAGTCATGTGAACGAGCCCTTAAAGGGGTTTTCCCATTTCAGACAATGGGGGCATATCACCAGGATATGCCCCCATTGTCTGATAGATGCGGGTCCCACTGCTGGGGAGCACCTACATGGAGAATGGAGCGGGGAAATGAACGGATGGTGCATTAATTTATTTATTATTTTTTTATTTTCATATGCATTAAAGTAGATTAATATTTATTTTAACAATTACATTTTTATTTTAACAATGAAAATTACTAGCTCAGGATTTGCTGAGTAGAGCCGGTCCTGCCTGTCCCTGCTTTGCTGAGCTAAACGTGCTGCATGTCAGCTTTTAGCTTAGCGAAGCAGGCACAGACAGGACTATTTTTTTATGTCATGTATAACAGAAACAAATGGAACCGTTATGTGCCCCCACAGACATGAATTAGGACAGAGCAAAAAAGGAATGCCTCTTAAAGCAATTTGTGGACCTTTTATTATTCCATCTGTTTGCCTTTTGTATGGAATACAGTAAATTTTTGATTTTTATAGACGATCAGATCAAATTTACTATTGTGTCCTCATTTTATAATGTAAAACAGAATTTATTAAGAAATATTTAGAGATGAGTGAATTTTTCAAAAATTCCATTTTGGATTCTTTGCCGAATTTTCCCAAAATTTTGATTTGATCTGAATTTATTTGTGACCAAGAGCATTAAAAATCAGCTATTTCCCAGCTGCAGAGAGCCAGTTGCGGCCACAGATCAAGTTTGGCTGTCTAGTAGTCCCAGAGATTTTTGATGTGGGGTGGCAGGGTGCAGTTAAAGTATGCAACCACTTGCTGGTTCAAGTTCTGCTCCATGTCTTGCTGCTGGTGGGTAGTTTCTTCAGTAGGAGGGTGAAGAAAAGTGCTCATTAGAGGCTCCAGACTTAAGTTGCTGCTGATGGAGCTGGTGCAGCTCCTGCCCCTTTCCCCTTCTAGTAGTCATGGCAGTGGAACGTGAGTGCAGAGGGCCCACCGGGTCAGACCTTCGTAAGGATGGGAGATGTTGCACATAGAGGGTAGAAAAAAGGCCCCCACTTTGGAGCAGTAGCTAGGGTCTAACATAGTGTAGAGCCAGTAGTCATCCCTCTGCCGAATGGTAATAATACTGCTGTCCCTAAGAAAGCAACTCGGTATGCATCTGGCCATTTGCGCATGGTACTCAGAGGGACGCCCTGCCTCCCTCTCCACTGAATACTGCCACAGTGTGTCTGGGTCATCTGCCTTGTCTTCCTCATTGTTGTTCCTGCTCCTTTCCTGTCACTTGTGCAGAAAAACCACATATTTCTGTATATATTGCTTGGGCATGAATGTCCTCCTCCTCCTCTGCCTGTTCAGCACCCCAAAGGGCATATGTGGCCATGAGATGTAGGCGCAATGTCTCCTGACCCCTGGCCAGCCATATTTATTAGCATCTGCTCCAGGATGTGAAGGAGTGGAATAATGTCATTCATCTTGTGGTCCTGGCGACTGACAAATAAAGAGCCTGAGCAAACGGCAGGTGTCACATATGAGCTGCCACTGGCTAATGTTGAAGTTACACAGAGTGCTCCTGTCTGCCTGCATGATCAAGAAATTGTTTACAGCCATCCTCTGCTCATATAATTGGTCCAACATGTGGAGTGTGGAGATCCTAGGTGTGGAACCATCACATATCAGCCGATGTTGGGAAATGCTCTTCTGCCTTTGCAGCCCAAGGAGGGTGTGTTTTGCAGTGTAAGAGTGGCTTAAGTGTATACACAATTTCCTGGCCATTTTCAGGATGTCTTGCAGTTGGGTGGAAGACTTTAGGAACTGCTTTTCAATCAAATTAAAGACGTGTGCCATGCAGGACACATGGTTCAGCCCTCCTTGACCCCGCACTGACACCATGTTCTTCCCGTTGTCGGTGACCATTTACAGTTGGTGAGGAGAGAGCCAGAATTAGATTTCCTCCTGAAGAACACAGAGCTGTTCCTTCCCAGTGTGACTCCATTCACCCAGGCAAACCAGGTCCAGAACAGTGTGACACCCCTATGCTGGAGGAGCACTCCAAATTGTGCCTGCAGTGGAGGCTGAGGACAAGGTTGTGGATAAGGATGCAGAGTAAGACATTGGCGCAGGACCCACAGCTTGAGAAAGCAGAGGCGGCAGTGCCGTCACCTAGCCAAGTTGCTGGTGTGGCTGGGCAGGAACCACACAGTGGGATATAAAGGACATATTGTCCTTCACCACAGTTACAGTTCCACACATCTGTGGTGAACTTTAGCAGACACTAACAGGCTCAAGGACTGGCCCACCTTCTGTTCAACATACGTGTTCAGGGCTGGTACAGCCTTTTTCATAAAGAAATGATGGCTTGGGACTCTCCACCTCGGCTCAGCACAAGCCATCAGTTCTCAGAAAGGTGCAGAGTCCACCACATGGAAAGGGAGGGACTGTAGTACCAGCAACTTGGCCAGGAGCACGTTTAGCTTCTGCACCGTTGGATGAGTGAATGCATATTGTAGTCTTTTTGCAATCGCCTTGGTGATTGATTGCTGACAAAACACACGAGCAGAAGGAGGAGCAGGAGCTGATAGGACTAGTAGATGATGGAAAGGAAACACAGCTCCCTTCTTCTGAGTTGGTGGAGCCTTGACTGCTGGAGAATAAGTGTGGGCCACAAGCGCAAGCTGTCACCCCCATCCACTGATCATAATGATGAAGTCCCCTCTTTACTCGTCTATATCATTATCCACTACTCTCTGCACATCACTGATGTCACCCTCACCAGTCTCAGGGACACGTGCCTGACCGCTCGCAACACGATCTTCTGCTGCTTCTTCTGTCAGCTCCAGAAACATTTTGGCCACTGCCCGTTTCCTTTAGAAGGGGCTGGCACTTGTCTGTTCTGTCGGACATACTGTACTGTGACAGTAACTGTAAGTGTAAAATAGCATTCCTGTCAGAGCGCAATTAAACCCCCAGAAACAAGGATGAATGGATGTACTTATATATGAGAATGTGAGCACCCTAAAATCTGTAGTATCAGGCTGCAACTTCACCGCAATTAGGGATTAACAGATATACCTATGTATGAGAGAATGTGAGCACCCTAAAATTTGTAGTATCAGGCCACAATTTCATCCCAATTACACAATTAAGGATTTGCAGATTTACTTATGTATAACAGAACATAAACACCACCAAATTTTGTAGTATCAGACCACAATTTCACCCCGGTTACACAATTAAGGATTAATGGATTTACCTTTGGAAAAATGAACACAAACACCCCAGAATTTGTAGTATCAGAGCGCAATTTCATCCCAATTACACAATTAAGGGTAAACGGATAGAATTATATATAAAAGAACGGGAAGACCCCAAAATCTGTAGTATCTGACCTCAACCTCACTTCAATTACACAATTAAGGAGAAGTGAATTATGTAAGACAGAATGTGAACACCCTCAAAATCTGTAGTATAAAGCCGTAATTTCACCCCAATTATACAATCAAGGATTAACTGATTGAATTGTATATAAAAGAAAACCCTCAAATCTGTAGTATCAAGCCACAATTTCACCCCAATTGCACAATCAAGGATTAGCAGATTTAATTATATATAAAAGAACGTCACACCCCATCCCCCCCCCCAAAAAAAAAAAAAAAAAAAAAAAGTATTTTGTATCAGACTGTAGTTTCACCTCAATAACAGAATCAAGGTTTAATGGAATAACTTATGCATAAAAGAATGCAGACAGCCTAAAATCTGTAGTATTAGAATGTGTGTTAACCTAAATTAGTGCAGCAAGGTGTAATAAAATAGCTCCTTTTAGCCAGGCTTTATACTGTTCAATTGGTCCCTGCTCTATTTCCTATAGTGTGGATAATGCCTCCCTATTAGATCCCTACACTATCACTTATCTGTCCCTGAACTGCTCAATAGTAATATTTTGTAAATAAATTGTTTCCTAATCTCTGTCCCTAGTGCCTGTATGTCTGCACTAAGTTCACTGGAAAATGGAGTAGACCGGGCAGGAGAAGAATCTTTATAGGGTTGTGACATCACAGGGGGCTGGCTATCTGCTGATTGGCTCTCTGCATGGCATTATGGGTGATCCCTCATTGCAGGGCTTCTTACTTCCTTTTTCTAACATTTGCAGCAGCCATTTTATAAAAAATGTACTATTCGTTACCACAAAGCACAAGTAAATTTGACTTAGGAACAAATTGAATTTTTCAGAAATTTTGATTTGCTCATCTCTAGTGGTAGCAGCAACAGGCCAGAGCTGCCACTGTCATCCAGTAGTCAAGTTTTGACCAACAATGCAGATGTACTGGAATGGTTGACTCGCTCTTCAACATCTGAGGTCACAACAGATACATACAGCCAGGAATCGTTGGGTTCCTCTGACACCATGCTTAGTTGGCATGGCCCAGGAACTGCCTCTATACCCTCACTTGTCCTGAACCTGCCTTTTGCTTTTGTTACTCTGTCTGTTAGCCAAGTAATGTATGCCACCGTCTCTACTCCACTTTTCAGCAATGCAGAGCCTTTTGAGGACAGTCAGCAGTTACAGGCCAGCCTAGGCCAGAGAAGAGGTCCACTGTGGACTCCTTTTGGCGTGAAACTATCGATGATGACAGTCAGGTAGGAGAACATGTTGAAAAGGTCAGGGACATGCGCAAGAGACAGGGTTAGGGGGACACAAGAGAATCACAAACATATGTAGATGATGTAGCTGATCTCACGTGAGTGCCAGATGAAGAGGGGGCATCATCATCATCGGGGGTAAGGTTGGCAACATGCCCATGAAACTGTAGGGTGGAAGCAGGGGGAGATCTGGAGCCAAATGTGGGAGGGGTACATCATCTGCTACTAGGGCGACTACCTGTGAGGAACCCACAAGTAGTCACTATAATTGTAAGGGTTTATAAATGCAGCGGCAGGCAGGCATCAAGCAGTGGTGGTGGGAAAATGCCACACTCGCCAGTGTGGGAATTTTTCACCAAGTTGCTGGGGGACATTAGCGTGGAGGTATGCAGGATATGTGGGCAGAAAGTGAGGCGTGGCCAGGGTGATAATGTTGAACACAATAAAAGGACTTTATCACAGTCAAGAGAACCACAGACACAGATGCACATCCCACCAATATTAATAAATAAGAAAAGTTTATTGGGACAATACTAACACATAAGCACATTAAAAAATTGTATACAATAAAGCCTGTTGCTGGCACAGAATAGGGCTAGCACCTAAAACAGGATCCACCTATGTCCTAACATAGAGACATACCATATATAGCCCAGCTACATCAAAAATGTTTGTTAGCATAAGTAAAATATAATGTGCCATCAACAAAGTCAAAATCGGGCACAAAACAAATTCAAACTGAGAGCCCCATAACCTGTGTGAGAGCTGCTGCGGTGGACATGTAGCATGTAAAAAACGCCCCACGCGTATCGCTGGTAAACTCCGGCTTCCTCAGGGGTGTTGAGCCATGTGGCAGTGGGCCATATATATATCAGATAAATTACAATCACCTGTAAAGGATACAGCATGTGTGCAGATGCCCAATATTCACGGGCTAGGATTGTGCGTGCAAGATGGCCAGGAAACAGAAAGTGAAATAAGCACGTGTCCAGACAAACATGGTTGCAGTGGAACGCAAATCATGAGTTCCACCGGCTGAGATCGCACACATCAGATTGCCGGAATGCGGAAAACGGAAGCGGCACATGACCAGGAAGAGGAGGGCCACAGTAGAACGCAGAACATGTTTTTCACCAGGAAAGTTAGTGTGTTTGCAATCACAGACTATGGCAATCTATTGGTCAAGGCTAATAGTAACCGTGGTGGAACGCAAGCCTTGCACTAAAAGAGGGGAATATTCTATAAGTAATAAAAGAATTATAAATACATGATTCAATAATATAAAGAATACATGATTAAGCAGATAATCAATATACATAATATAAAATACGTGCTAAACAAAAATATAAAACCTAATCAAAACATGACAATTATGTGCAATGTGACAAGACGTTGAATGTTAATAAAGTGCAAAACAATTCACGATTGTGACTGAACATATTTTATAATCAATGGCACAGTGGACGGAACATATGTGTAAGGACCACAGAAAAATAAGGTGCTTATGCAAAAAAAAAATGGGGGGGGGGAGAATGAATAAATAAATTCCATAATATACATAGCAATTCATATAATCAGTGCTGAACCATATATAAAGATGGAATAAGTTAAATTAATAGAGACAAATAAATTGATATCTAAATCTCAAAAATACGGATGGCACAAAGTTCCATTAAAATAAATAGTTTATTAAATATATTAATAAAAACATACACAACAATATATTATATATGGGAAACCATTCATAAAAGCGCCATAATATCCTGCAAATAAGTTATACCAAGGGTAAATTAACTTCATATGACTCATCCACAGTTTTCTTCACTCTATCTAACCCCGATTATACATCCTCCTACTCACTGCAACACAGCTATTCAATATTCATGTTAAAGGGCTTCTGTCACCCCCACTGACGAATTTTCACTAGCTGACATTAGCTACTTGCTAATGTCAGCTGAGTTCAAACATTTGTTTAATATCTTTTTTTCTGTTTGCAATCTTCTTAAAAACTTACTTTTGTCATATGTAAATTAGCTTCGCTACCAGCAGTTGGCGGGTACTTGCTGGTAGCCGCATCTTCATGGCCTTGAACGCCTCTCTTTTGATAGACAGGGCCAGCGCTCCTCCTCCTCTCGCTGGCCCTGTCTGCAGCTGCAATCCCGCGCCTGCGCCTGCCTCGGTCTTTAGTCGGCGCAGGCGCTCTGAGTGAAGGACGCCGCTTAGGCGCTCCGTCCTCAGTGCGCCTGCGCCGAGGACGCCAGCGCTACACCCGGAAGAGAAGACGCCGGCATCCCTGGTAAAGAGCAGGCGATGCCGGCGTCTTTTCTTCCGGGTGTAGAGCTGACGTCATCGGCGCAGGCGCACTGAGGACGGAGCGCCTAAGCGAGCGTCCTTCACTCAGAGCGCCTGCGCCGACTAAAGACCGAGACGGCGCAGGCGCGGGATTGCAGCTGCAGACAGGGCCAGCGAGAGGAGGAGAGCGCGCTGGCCCTGTCTATCAAAAGAAGAGGGGGCGTTCCAAGGCCATGAAGATGCGGCGGCTACCAGCAAGTACCCGCCCAACTTGCTGGTAGCGAAGCTAATTTACATATGACAAAAGTAAGTTTTTAAGAAGATTGCAAACAGAAAAAAAGATATTAAACATATGTTTGAACTCAGCTGACATTAGCAAGTAGCTAATGTCAGCTAGTGAAAATTCGTCAGTGGGGGTGACAGAAGCCCTTTAAGTAGATCGCAGATGTAGTACCAACAGGCATCACTAAACATAACATGCTATATCCTTCTCTATACATAAGTAAACCTAGCTGACCAGTATAACAGACATAAATAGACCAAGGTCACATACCCTTAAATAATCTCTAGTACTCCTATGCAGGAATGGCGCCCCCTCTACGCGTGTTTCGCGCATTTGCTTCGTCAGGAGGAGAGGCCACCTGTAAGTTTGGGTGAGCTATTTAAATGCGTGCTGCCCAATCATAGATCGTTATACCGATCACACGAATCAGTGTAATCACGGCGCATCGCGCGCCATACAAGTCCAGAATCGCGTACTTCCGCCCATACCCCTGATCGGCCTCAGTGAGGGCAGACGTATATCCTGTCCACTCATCACCGAGGCCAAACCTCTTGGAGCATGCGCAGAATCCCGCTGAACCCTCTGGCCGCGAGGCGCACTTCAACTGACCATGTCAAAATGTAAACTGTAGGGAGATCAGAAAAGAAGGGGGGACTAACGAGATGCAGGATTTTTCTAATAGATCTCAGCCATATCTAACCATATGTCTAGCTCTTATTTAATCTATATAATGCATACTGAAAATAAGTCTTCCGCAATTATATATTTAAATATTTGAAATAGCCTAGGCATAATTAATCATCCTCTCTATCTATTCACAATATACAAATTAATATAATTATTAATCCATGTACTTATAAATACAAATTGAAACTAAGGTGAATTCATATTCTTAAAGTGCCAGTGCTACATAAAAAGTGCAAAAATAAATATATAATATAAATATAAATATATTTCCCTCATTGACATTTTCCAAATATGTGATTATAACACACAACGTGAAACATTACATAAAAAGAATATATATAATTTATATAAAAAGTATACATACATTGCCATCATTATAAATCCAAAATATGTGATTATTATAAAATCTATAAAGTGCCATAATTCAAAATACCATATCACTTTATTCAGCTAGAAAACGCTGAATAAAGTAATTTGTGTAAAGTACCCAAGTGCAACTACTCCTCCTACTACTATTCCATGAATACATATCTATAGAATCATGATAACTCAATAAAAATCTATACCTACAATATCTCCAAACGTATCCATATATAATATGTGTCTCTCTATTCCATCATTGTTATTAAACCCCTCTCGAACCATCACATTGATGTATCACTATATCTAAAAAAAAATATATATGTGCTAATGTGACATTATTCTCCTTCCCAATCATTATATAACATGTATATTCTTTATCCCCATATCAATCTTAATCATAGCTGATCCCTCATCTCAAAATACAGTTCCTTGCTAATTCTTCTTTTCTTCTCTTCAGGAATGGAAGTCCTCTCCTTCTTGGCTCCACACGCATCCACAAACCACGGTAAGTACTAAAAAATCAATCAAACATACAACATAGATTAGCTCGACAATCTAAAAACATAAATTTAAAACCACTACAAGAAGGACCCAAATCCCTGCGATTCATTAAGTCCTACCGGGGCCATCGTACCCAATGTAAAGACCCATTTGCTTTCTCTCTGCGCAAATCTTTTGCCCATGTCTCCTCCTCTCATTCCCAGATGTATCATGTCTATGCCAACAAATTTCAAAAGGTCTCCATCACTCTGATGATACAATTTAAAATGCTTTGGTATTGTTTTCAGATTACACAACTTGTCCTCCTCCTTACCTTTTTCAATGTCCCGAATGTGTTCCCTCACTCTCTTTCTAAGTTCTCTGGTAGTCAATCCTATGTACATTATATTGCATGGACACGTGGCTTGGTATATTACCCCTCTCGAAGAACAATTGATAAATTCCCTTATCTCATATTGTTTGTTGTTCCGCATACCTGTAAAGATCTTTGCCTTGCTCATGTTCCTACATGCTTTGTATTTTCCACATGGATAAGAACCTTGCACCCTCAACGTATTTTCATCTCTGGTATCGGTTGGTATATAATGACTGTGTACTAATGCATCTTTCAAATTTCTTGCTCTCTTTGCTATCATCATTGGTCTCTCTGCGATGCATGTTTTCAGAGCATTGTCAGTTTGTAGGATGTTCCAGTGTTTTTGTAGAATGTCCTTGATTTGCCACCACTGTTTATTGTAATCAGTAATGAATCTAGTATGTTGATCCACCACCGGGATTTTCACCACATTAGGACAGAGTAGTTGTTCTCTTGATTTTACATTAGCCTTCCGAATGCCATTCTTTATTTGTCTATTGCTATATCCTCTAGCTTTAAATCTGGCTCTCAACTTTTCCTCTTGTATTTTGTATCCCTGTTCCTCTGAACAGATTCTCTTTACCCTCATAAACTGACCAGTAGGTATGCCATTTATAGTTGATTGCGGGTGGGAGGATCGTGCATGTAGTAGCGCATTAACTGCCGTTTCTTTCCTATAGACACCAGTTTCCAGTCTTTCATCTGGTCCGACCAAGATCCTTAGGTCAAGAAAATTGACTTCTTTTTCAGCCTGTAAGGTCAAAAAGATGTTTTTAGTATTTTGATTCAGAAGTCTCATGAATCCATCCAATTCTTCTTTTGTTCCTTCCCATATAAATAGCACGTCATCGATAAAGCGCATCCAGTTATGCACCCTATCGATACCAGGAACTGGATTCTTGGAAAAGATGTCCCTTTCCCATGCTCCCAAAAACAGATTAGCATAGGATGGGGCACACGTTGCCCCCACCGCTACGCCTTGGGTCTGTAAGTAGAAGCAACTTTTAAATAGGAAGTAGTTGTGATTTAATACAAATTTCAATAATTCCAGTATGAATTCATTAAATTCTCCCGTTTGTTTATTACCTTGTAGAAACTGTGCCGTTGCTCTCTCTTGGTGAATAAATTGATATGTTTACATATATACGCAAAGAATCACATAATTATTAATAAACATAAATAATAATTACATACTCAAAACATAATTATTCAAGTATAGAGGCATATACCAGTAGTTAAAGGGAATCTGTCACCTGGCTATCCACAATTTTTTTTTTCCTTTAGCCTAGGGCAATAAAGTACCTTATATCCATATGTGTTCTTCTTTTTGCCGTGTCTCTTGTATTTTCTGTTAAAAAACGGTTTATCCATTATGTAAATTAGGCTGTAAGGAGCCCAGAGGGGCGTTTTTTTCTCTTTCAAGGAACCCAGGAACGCCCCCCTGATGTGTTCAGACCGCCTAAATTTGAATCTGAAGAACGCCTCCAGCAGCTGAAATCGCGTCCCAGAGGCGAGGCTAACAGCTCTGCCCCCCGGCTGCCTCCGCTCTCTGCCCAGAATACATCCCTGATCTTCTTCTCGGCAGCCGTTGGAAATCTCACGCAGTGACGGCGATTGCCTGCGCTTGCGCAATCCGATGGCAACTGAGGGCAACAGCGCCCCGAAAACGTCACTAGGCTCGGCGCATGCCCAGTGACACTATTGAGGCTTATTCATGAACTGTAGAAGCCCTCAAAGGTAAGTTCCTCACTTAATCTATTGGGTGATAAATAATCCAACATTAAAATCCATTTGGATTCTACACGACGTAAATGCAAGGTAACTGAACCCCCCTAATATTCGTACACACAATTGCCAATCCAGCAATTTTTAAGCCATAGGTCTTTCATTGATGGTGATCCAAAAAATGTGTGGCCACTGAGGTTAAGGGTTTTTCAGCGCGTGCCCTATCGTGTTTAGCCATGTGATACTGGACAGATGCTGTTGGATATGCTTACGCAGTTCTTGACTAGTCTGGCCAACATAAATCTTTTCACATTGACAATTCAATGCATACACAACATTACGAGTACGGTAATTAATATAGTGACAAAGTAAGATCTTTTCCGGATGCCTAGAGGTGGAGAAAAAATCAGTACCAATCATGAACTGACAAATGTTACAGTCACCACAGGGATAGTTGCCTTGTAGCCTGACCCCTCTCCCCAGATTTTTGGGTCGGTCTCCAGAAATGGCTCTGTACCAATTTATCACTAAAATTTGGGGCTCTCAGTGCTATTATTTTCGGATGTGGATTGACATATTCACAAAGCTTAGAGTCAGCCAATAACAGCTACCAATGGGTATTTAACACTTTATAAAGATCATGCGATTGATTATTAAACCTATCAATAAGGTGCACTTTGTTATTCCGTGGTCTGAATATTAGCTTAAAAAGTTCCAGGCAATTGGCCGTTTTAGCACCTTCATATGCTCCAGAAACCACCTTCTTAGGATAGCCACGTGCCCAGAATCGTGCAGTCAGATCACTTGATGCCTCTTTAAAGTCTTGAACAGTTGTGCAGTTGTGGCATAGCCTCAAAAATTGACCTTTGGGATTCCTCTTCGTAATTGAAATGGATGGAAACTATTAAAATGTAATAAACTATTTGTGGCAGTTTCCTTGCAGTATAGCGATGTCTGTATGCTCTCGCCATCATAATGTATCTGTAGGTCCAAAAAATCAGTCATGCTGTCATAAATCCTGTGGGTCAAGAAGATATCAAGAGAATTATCATTCAACATCGTCACGAAATCCTCACATTGTTCTCTTGTGCCATGCCAAAATATCAGAAGATCGTCTATATAACGAAACCAGGCAATCACATGTTGATTGAAGAGAGGGGTGGGGTACACGTGTATTTCCTCCCACCAACCCAAAAATAGGTTGGCATAGGAGGGCACACAACGTCGCATTCCCCGACACCTGCCTATAAAACGTACAGTCAAAAGCAAAAAAAATTATGATGTAAAACAAAATCAAGAAGGCTCACCAGAAAGGTATGATGAGGCGGATCCCTAAAATTAGATCACTGGAGGAAATATTGGACTGCAGCGATGCCATTCACATGCGATATGTACGAATAGAGAGACTCAACGTCACAAGTTAGAATCAGGGTCCCAGGCGGAAGTTGGAGTCCCTGAAGGTTCTCGATCAGATGCATAGAGTCTCTGAGATAAGACTTAAGCCCTAGAAGAGAAGGTTGTAAAAAAAAGTCTATGTAAATACATGTCTGTTCACACAGACCCCCAATGCCCGCCACTATGGGTCATCCAGGAGGGTTAGTCAAATCCTTATGCACCTTGGGAAACATATAGAAAGTAGGCACTATTGGATGTTTAACCTCCAGAAAGTCCTTTTCTTTCTTGGTAATGATATTCATCTGGTATGCTGAGATAAGAAGCCTTTCCATCTTAGTCATAAAAATCTGGGTGGGATCTGCAGGTAGAGGATTGTAAAAATGACAATTCCCCAATTGTCTCAGCCTCCTTCACATAGAGGTCAGAATCTCATAATACAACATTACCTCCCTTGTCCGCCTCCTTAATAAGGAAGGCAGAATTTGCTTGTAGATCTCTAATGGCCTGAGACTCTGCATTGGTCAGATTTTTATCTCTAATGCAATTAGATTGTAACTTCTTGATTTCTGATACTATGGCCTGAAAAAATAGATGAATGTTAGGAAAAAGTTTAAGTGTGAGGGTAATGTTTGAGGGTCTACTTTCTATATGTTGCACAAGGTGCATAAGGACTTGACTAACCCTCCTGGACATCCCATAGTGGCGGGCATTGGGGGTCTGTGTGAACAGGCGTGTATTTACATAGACTTTTTTTATAACCATCCGTTCTAGGGCTTAAGTCTTATCTCAGAGACTTATCTATGCATCTGATCGAGAACCTTTAGGGACTCCAACTTCCGCCTGGGTCCCTGATTCTAACTTGTGACGTTGAGTCTCTCTATTCTCGCATGTTGAGTCTCTCGCATGTGAATGGCATCGCGGCAGTCCAATATTTCCTCCAGTGATCTAAATTTGGGGATCCGCCTCATCATACCTTTCTGGTGAGCCTTCTTGATTTTGTTTTACATCATAATTTTTTTTGTTTTTGACCGTACGTTTTATAGGCAGGTGTAGGGGACTGCGACGTTGTACGCCCTCCTATGCCAACCTATTTTTGGGTTGGTGGGAGGAAATACACGTGTACCCCACCCCTCTCTTCAATCAACATGTGATTGCCTGGTTTCGTTATATAGACGATCTTCTGATATTTTGGCATGGCACAAGAGAAAAATGTGAGGATTTTGTGACAATGTTGAATGATAATTCTCTCGATATCTTCTTGACCCACAGGATTTCTGACAGCGTGAATTATTTTTTGGACCTACGGATACATTATGATGGCAAGAGCATACAGACATCACTATACCACAAGGAAACTACCACAAATAGTTTATTACATTCTAATCGTTTCCATCCATTTCAGTTACAAAGAGGAATCCCTAAAGGCCAATTTTTGAGGCTATGCCACAACTGCAGAACTGTTTAAGACTTTAAAGAGGCATCAAGTGATCTGACGGCACGATTCTGGGCACGTTGCTATTCTAAAAAGGTGGTTTCTGGAACATATGAAGGTGCTAAAAAGGCCAATCGCCATTTCCGGAGAACAACCCAAAATCTGGGGAGAGGGGTCAGGCTACAAGGCAACTATCCCTGTGGTGACTGTAACATTTGTCAGTTCATGATTGGTACAGATTTTTTTTCCACCTCTAGGCATCCAAAAAAAATCTTACTTTGTCACTATATTAATTACCGTACTCGTAATGTTGTATACGCATTGAATTGTCAATGTGAAAAGATTTATGTTGGCCAGACTAGTCAAGAACTGCGTAAGCATATCCAACAGCATCTGTCCAGTATCACCTTGGCTAAACGCGATAGGGCACGCGCTGAAAAACCCTTAACCTCAGTAGCTGCACATTTTTTGGATCACCATCAATGTAAGACCTATGGCTTAAAAATTGCTGGATTGGCAATTGTGTGTAGGAATATTAGGGGGGTTCAGTTACCTTGCATTTACTTCGTGTAGAATCCAAATGGATTTTAATGTTGGATTATTTATCACCCAATAGATTAAGTGAGGAACTTACCTTTGTGGGCTTTTATGGTTCATGAATAAGTCTTAAATAAAAACAATCTTTTTTTTACAGGTTTTTGTGTTCTTTGTATTCTATTTATGCTATTGATATTACACTTTTCACTTCATCACTCTTTCACTTCACCTTTTTCACCTTTCACCTTTCCACTACCTGGATATAATCTTTTTTATTTTTTTATGTATTTATTGGACAATAAATATAGAGAGTAGGGGGCTGGTTTATTTCTTAACTACTGGTATTTGCTTCTATACTTGTATAGTTATGTTTTGAGTATGTAATTGTTATTTATGTTTATTAATAATCATGTGATTCTTTGCGTATATATGTATATATATATATAAATTTATTTGTCTTAATTAATTTAACCTTATACCATCTTTATATATGGTTTAACAATGATCATATAAATTGCTATGTATATTATGTAATTTAATTTTTCCCCCTTTCTTTCTTTTTTTTTTTTTTTTGCATAAGCACTTTATTTTTATTTCTTTTTGTCCACTGTGCCATTGATTATTAAATATGTTCAGTCACGATCGTGAATTGTTCTGCACTTGCACTTTATTAACATTCAACGTCTTGTCACATTGCACATAATTGTTATGTTTTGATTAGGTTTTGTATTTTTGTTTAGCACATATTTTATATTATGTATATTGATTTCTGTTTAATCATGTATTCTTTATTTTATTAAATCATGTATTTATAATTCTTTTATTACTTATAGAATATTCCCCTCTTTTAGTGTAAGTTCCTGGTGGCACGCAAGGCTTGCGTTCCACCATGGTTACTATTAGCCTTGACCAATAGATCGCCATAGTCTTTGATTCCAAACACACTAACTTTCCCAGTGGAACGCATGTTCAGGTTCTACTGTGGTCCTCCTCTTCCTGGTCATGTGCCCCTTCTGGTTTCTGCCTTCCGGCTATCCGATGTGTGTGATCTCAGCCGGTGGAATGCATGATTTGCGTTCCACTGCGGCCATGTTTGTCTGATCATGTGCTTATTTCACTTCCAGTTTTCTGGCCATCTTGCGCGCGCGTGATCCTAGCCTGCGAATATTGGGCGTCTGCACATATGCCATATCCTTTACAGGTAATTGTGATTTATCTGGTATATATATGGCCCACTGCCACATGGCTCAACACCCCTGAGGAAGCCGGAGTTTACCGGCGATACGTGTGGGGCATTTTTTACATGCTACAGGTCCAGCGCACCAGCTCTCACACAGGTTATGGGGCTCTCATTTTGAATGTGTTTTGTGCCAGATTTTGATTTTATTGATGCCACATTATATTTTACTTATGCTAACATACATTTTTTGTGTAGCTGGGCTATATATGGTATGTCTCTATGTTAGTACATAGGTGGATTCTGTTTTAGGTGCTAGCCTTATTCTGTGCCAGCACCAGGCTTTATTGTATACAATATTTTCTTTGCAAATAGTTTTTATTTGGTTTTCAAAAATTTTATAACACACATTGCACTCAAATTAATACAAACATCGTAAATCACTTAAGTAATTATTGCATCACTGTTTAGTATAGTAAATATATTCACATATAGTTGCGAGAAAAAACATATTGGTATATATATCAACAATGTCGTCTGAACATGAATGGTCGTAGTACATTTGTATACAATTTTTTATTGTGCTTATGTGTTAGTGTTGTCCCAATAAACTTTTCTTATTTATTGATATTGGTGGGATGTGCATCTGTGTGTGTGGTTCTTTTGACTGTGCTACAGTCCATTTTTTGTGTTGTGCCTTATTGAACCACTGTTGCACTCCCTGCACATTCATATTTGTGTGAACACTAATTTTTAACATGATCCGGGGTGCTAATGTTGGCACCATAGCCCTGCATCAACACATATAGAGTCACCATAAAATGGCGTGGGAAAACCATTTCACTCCTTTAGTGTTACAGCCTGATGCAGCAACCCTTGCATCTATTAGCGGCCTGAACTCTCTCTCAAGCAATCAGTGCTTCTCAACATCAGCAGAAGGAAGCTGTCATTCCTTCCCATCGACTTAAATGTCATCTATTGCTTCTGATGCTCCTTCTCCTCATTAGTTGTTTTGACATCAATTGATCACAGAGGTGCTTGCTAAAAGACTATAGTATGTGTACACTCATTCAATGGCGCAGAAGCTGAACGTGCACACGGCCAAGTTGCTGGTACTACAGTCCCTCCCATTCCATGTAGTTGACTGCACATTTCAGAGCAATGATGGCTTGTGCCCATCCAAGGTGGAGAGTCCCAAACCAATATTACTTTTCCAAAAAGAGTTTTTTTTAGAACTTCTGAGAGGGATGCAAAATAGACTACTAGAGACATGCTGTGTTGTCGCTGCCTACGAGTGCCATTGCTAGAGATGAGTGAAGTTTACAAAATTTCGTGATATCTGCACCTGCAGATTTTGTTACTGAAAATTCCACTCAGTGTGCAATATTAGCATTTCATTGACTACACCAAGAATGTCTGTGTCCCTAGCCAATCACTGTCCTACTAGTGTAACATGTGTTGTATATCCATATTAATGAGCAGCCCAGTGTAGCCCTGCATAAGGCACCACTAGCTATGTTTAAATGGTCATTTATGAGGTAAGGGAGGCCAAGTAAATAAGGAACAACAGCAAGAAGTCTTAGTAACCATATTAGTAATGAACAACAATTATATTTAGTAGTTGCAATGTAATGGACATGTGTTGCCATATTTGTAAAGGGCTACAGCTACGGTTGCCATCTGGCTAGTAAACCCCTGGTTTAGCCAGTATTACCAGCAGGATGCTAATGCTGTATCCATAGACATCCTCCTTTCTATCTCATATAATCTTTTCTGATGTAGAAAACAGATGTAAAAGAGCTCCATTCTCTTGATATATGATGCACCCAGGCATGACTACACAATCATCAGTAATGTGTGTCCATTTGATTGAGGGCTGAACAGAATGGTATTGTGGGTACAGTAGGATAGGTATTGCGCTAATACCAGAAGTTACACCTGTATATTGTTTGTAGACTTTAAAACATGTATTTATAAAAAAAATATATATTGTAGTATTGTTAAAATTAAATAACCCATTTTTTTAGGTAAAATGTAATTTGATTATGCTCTATAAAACAAATAAAATAAAACTGCACTTGAAATAATTATTATATTATATATTATAGCCAGAGATGAGTGAATTTTTCAAAAATTCGATTAGGCCGGTTAGCCGAATTTTTTCGAAAAAATTTGCTTTGATACGAATTAATTTGCGCTGAATCGTGTTAAAAAAACAGCTATTTCCTGACTGCTGAGAGCCTGTATAGTGGTGTAGAACAATGTGCTTTGCATTAACACGCATAGGGAGTCTGCTTTGGTAGTAAAATAATACTATGAGTCAGTATGACATGCAGATGACAGGGGTTGCTCTTAGAATTACTGCATGCGTCCCTTATTTGGGCAGTCACAGGGCCAAAACGGACTAAATAATTGAAGTATCAACTCAGTCTTACAGGTAGATGTTAGCGTCAAGAAGAAGTGCACTCCTTTTACACCCTCGTCAGATGATTCCACATAGATGTTTACAGAAGCTGTTCTATTAAACGCTTATACAAGTAGAGCCCCTCTGACAGAGTGGAGAGGGTGTCAGCAGTAAGTTTGTGTTGACGTCACTGATCACATTCTCTGATCCGTCAGAACAATAACCAAGAAAAAACGGACCTTGACTGTAGAGCATATGCCTTCACTTGCTCAATAATCAATCAGTATTGCTAATGCCGAAAAAAACTGGAAAACAGGAGTGGCTCTAAAACAGAGATGACACGTGAATGGAAAATTGGCATGTCTTCTGTCTTTTCTACCCACTCCTGCTTTTGGCTACGAAATCATAAGCCAATTCTGATGGGACCATACAGGCCTTAAAGCTGCTACACAGACAGGATCTGTTGTGCGTCTCATTTTTCTTTCCTTCTGACAGATCAGAAGAATTGTCAAATGATGTCAGCCAGGCCGAAATAATGGACCAGTCATAAAGTGGGGAGGGTGGGAACAGCATGAGAAACCCACAGAGTTGACCTATGACATCAGGAGACCACCAAGTGGCACAATGACAGAGTCTGTATGTGGCAGCAGCAGCAGCACTAATAGAAGGCCACAGAATGGCACAATGACAAAGTCTGGAGTTGGCAGCAGCATGAAGAAGCCACAGAATGGCACAATGACAGAATCTGGAGGTGGCCGTAGCATCAGGAGACTACAGAGTGGCAAGGTGACATAGTGTGGAGGTGGTTGCAGCATGAGTTGGCCACAGAGTGGCACAATGACAGAGTCTGGAAGTGTCGGCAGCAGCAGCATCAGGAGGAGGCCACAGAGTGGCACAATGAAATAGTCTGGAGGTGTCAGCAGCAGCATCGGGAGGAGGTCACAGAATGGCACAATGACAGAGTCTGGAGTTGCAGCAGCATGAGAAAGCCACAGAATTGCACAATGACAGAATGTGGAGGTGGCAGCAGCACGAGGAAGCCAAAGAATGGCACAATGACAGAGTGACGATCGACCAATATACTTCTGGGGGAACCTGCCTGGCATGAACAGGCCTATATTATCTACAAACAATGAGAGAACAGAGCATCAGCCTTGAGCCCGGAAGAGTCGCGAAATTCATCAAGATACGTCACTAAAGATTTTACCGCATTTACCCGCAGAGCTGACTACTGAATAAAATTTGTTTTTCAGTCGAAATATGTCACTAAAGATTTTACCACATATACCTGCAACAGTGAATGCTGAATATATCTTGGTTTTGTACTGAAATAATAATAACTGCTGAAGTGAAATGCGCATATACTTTTCGTTTTGCACAATTGTAGTGTTGAGCGAACAGTTCGAGCATCGTTCGGGTTTGTACCAAATTTTGGGGTGTCCGGGACACGGACCCGAACCCGGACATTTTCAAAAAAGTTCGGGTTCGGGTCCGTGGTTTGGCGATTTCTTCCCGCTTTCTGAAGGGCTGCACAGCAGCCAATCAGCTAGCGTTTTACTTCTTGCCCTAAGAGCCCATCACAGCCATGCCTACTAATGGCATGGCTGTGATTGGCCAAGTGCAGCATGTGACCCAGCCTCTATTTAAGCTGGAGTCACGTAGCGCCGCACGTCACGCTGCTCTGATTAGTGTAGGGAGAGGACGCAGCTTCTGTGAGGGCGAGATTAGGCAGGGAAAAGTCAGCAACAGCACCTAATGAACGGATCGATCTACAGCTGTGAATGATTGAACTTTTGCTAGTTACTTGCTCACTGGTTTTTAGGCTGCACAGAGCGTTTTTCTGTCACTTATTTTCTGGGTTGATCGGCGGCCATTTTGTGACTTGTGGTGCACCAGAAGAAGCTGCCACCAAGTCCATCAATCCATCAATACTATATTTTTTTTTGCTATATCCTACATCAGGGGCTTGGCTGTGCTAATTGTCACCCCTAGAAACTCAGGATAGCAATTTCTATATTTTATTAAGGGGTTAAATACAATTGCCAAAATACCAATCCCCTAAATCTGGTGTTCCAGCTTTGGCTAGACAAGTATAATACTGTCTGCTGTCTGGAAAAGGATAGATTATTTTCTGTGGTGAAATTCAATTGCCAAAATAGCAATACCATAAATCAGTGGTTTCAGCTGTGGCTGGCAAAATAGAATAGTGTCCGCCAAAACATATATTTTGTTCTGGGGTGAAATTAATCTGCCAAAATAGCAATACCCTGAATCTGGTGTCCCAGCTGTTGCAGGCCAGATTTCATAGTGTCTGCCAAAACATATATTTTGTTCTGGGGTGAAATTAATCTGCAAAAATAGCAATACCCTGAATCTGGTGTCCCAGCTGTTGCAGGCCAGATTTCATAGTGTCCGCCAAAACATATATTTTGTTCTGGGGTGAAATTCAATTGCCGAAATAGCAATACCATAAATCAGTGGTTTCAGCTGTGGCCGGCAAAATAGAATAGAGTCCGCCAAAACATAAATTTTGTTCTGGGGTGAAATTCTATTGCCAAAATAGCAATACCATAAATCAGTGGTTTCTGCTGTGGCTGGCAAAATAGAATAGTGTCCGCCAAAGCATATATTTTGCTCTGGGGTGAAATTAATCTGCCAAAATAGCAATACCCTGAATCTGGTGTCCCAGCTGTTGCAGGCCAGATTTCATAGTGTCTGCCAAAACATAAATTTTGTTCTGGGGTGAAATTAATCTGCCAAAATAGCAATACCCTGAATCTGGTGTCCCAGCTGTTGCAGGCCAGGATTCATAGTGTCCGCAAAAACATATATTTTGTTCTGGGGTGACATTCAATTGCCAAAATAGCAATACCCTGAATCTGGTGTCCCAGCTGTTGCAGGCCACGTTTCATAGTGTCCGTCAAAACATATATTTTGTTCTGGGGTGAAATTCAATTGCCAAAATAGCAATACCATAAATCAGTGGTTTCAGCTGTGGCTGGCAAAATAGAATAGTGTCCGCCAAAACATATATTTTGTTCTGGGGTGAAATTAATCTGCCAAAATAGCAATACTCTGAATCTGGTGTGCCAGCTGTTGCAGGCCAGGATTCATAGTGTCTTGCAAAACATATATTTTGTTCTGGGGTGACATTCAATTGCCAAAATAGCAATACCCTGAATCTGGTGTCCCAGCTGTTGCAGGCCAGGATTCATAGTGTCCCCAAAAACATATATTTTGTTCTGGGGTGACATTCAATTGCCAAAATAGCAATACCCTGAATCTGGTGTCCCAGCTGTTGCAGGCCACGTTTCATAGTGTCCGTCAAAACATATATTTTGTTCTGGGGTGAAATTCAATTGCCAAAATAGCAATACCATAAATCAGTGGTTTCAGCTGTGGCTGGCAAAATAGAATAGTGTCCGCCAAAACATATATTTTGTTCTGGGGTGACATTCAATTGCCAAAATAGCAATACCCTGAATATGGTGCCCCAGCTGTTGCAGGCCAGATTTCATAGTTTCTGCCAAAACATATATTTTGTTCTGGGGTGAAATTAATCTGCCAAAATAGCAATACCCTGAATCTGGTGTCCCAGCTGTTGCAGGCCAGGATTCATAGTGTCTTGCAAAACATATATTTTGTTCTGGGGTGACATTCAATTGCCAAAATAGCAATACTCCTGAATCTGGTGTCCCAGCTGTTGCAGGCCAGGATTCATAGTGTCCGCAAAAACATATATTTTGTTCTGGGGTGACATTCAATTGCCAAAATAGCAATACTCCTGAATCTGGTGTCCCAGCTGTTGCAGGCCACGTTTCATAGTGTCCGTCAAAACATATATTTTGTTCTGGGGTGAAATTCAATTGCCAAAATAGCAATACCATAAATCAGTGGTTTCAGCTGTGGCTGGCAAAATAGAATAGTGTCCGCCAAAACATATATTTTGTTCTGGGGTGAAATTAATCTGCCAAAATAGCAATACTCTGAATCTGGTGTCCCAGCTGTTGCAGGCCAGGATTCATAGTGTCTTGCAAAACATATATTTTGTTCTGGGGTGACATTCAATTGCCAAAATAGCAATACCCTGAATCTGGTGTCCCAGCTGTTGCAGGCCAGGATTCATAGTGTCCCCAAAAACATATATTTTGTTCTGGGGTGACATTCAATTGCCAAAATAGCAATACCCTGAATCTGGTGTCCCAGCTGTTGCAGGCCACGTTTCATAGTGTCCGTCAAAACATATATTTTGTTCTGTGGTGAAATTCAATTGCCAAAATAGCAATACCATAAATCAGTGGTTCCAGCTGTTGCTGGCAAAATAGAATAGTATCCGCCAAAACATATATTTTGTTCTGGGGTGACATTCAATTGCCAAAATAGCAATACCCTGAATATGGTGCCCCAGCTGTTGCAGGCCAGATTTCATAGTTTCTGCCAAAACATATATTTTGTTCTGGGGTGAAATTAATCTGCCAAAATAGCAATACCCTGAATCTGGTGTCCCAGCTGTTGCAGGCCAGGATTCATAGTGTCTTGCAAAACATATATTTTGTTCTGGGGTGACATTCAATTGCCAAAATAGCAATACCCTGAATCTGGTGTCCCAGCTGTTGCAGGCCAGGATTCATAGTGTCCGTCAAAACATATATTTTATTCTGGGGTGAAATTCAATTGCCAAAATAGCAATACCCTCAATCTGGTGTCTCAGCTGTTGCAGGCCAGGATTCATAGTGTCCGCAAAAACATATATTTTGTTCTGGCCTGGGGTGAAATTGAATTGCCAAAATAGCAATACCATAAATCAGTGGTTTCAGCTGTGGCTGGCAAAATATAATAGTGTCCGCCAAAACATATATTTTGTTCTGGGGTGACATTCAATTGCCAAAATAGCAATACCCTGAATCTGGTGTCCCAGCTGTTGCAGGCCAAGTGTAAATCTGTCCATAAAAGGATACCTTTCATCCAGGGCCTAAATACTAGCCCTAAAAGAGATATTCCCCTAAATCAGTGGTTACTGCTGTGCCTGGATTAGTGTAATACGCTACATAAACAAATAGGCAGATAGTGTTAGGTGCCTGTAAAAAAAGGCCTAAATTTGAAATCAATACATTGGGCCAATACATTTTCCTTATTGTGGTGCTTGGTGAACGGTAACAATGAGGAAAACATCTAGTAAGGGACGTGGACGTGTTAGTGTACCAGAATTTACAGCGATATTGGGGCCCAATGCCGTTCTAAGGATGGTAAGGCCTGAGCAGGTACAGGCGCTAGTCAATTGGGTGGCCGACAGTGGATCCAGCATGTTCACAACATTATCTCCCACCCAGTCTTCTGCAGAAAGCGCACAGCTGGCACCTGAAAACCAAGCCCATCTGTCTGTCACATCACCCCCATGCATATCAGCAGGGGCGGACTGAGCCCCTGGTCAGGCACTTCGGACATGGTCCGAGGGCCCGGCGGGGAAGCGGGCCCGGCTGCCAGCACAAGATAATTTATTCACTGCACTGATCGCTGTAGAGGGAATCCCGATCTGAGCTCTGACTCCATATATGGTTGTGTCCATATATGGAGTCAGTGCTATGAACATGAAGGGGGTATCCCCAAGCATTGTCAGTATGCTTGGGGACACCCAATGTATTTTAATCTAATTTAGCTTCTATTTCTGAAAAGTTGCAACCAGGATTCGAACTCACAACCTTTCATATCAGAGGCAAGAACACTAACCACTGAGCTATGGAGCTCAATGGTAAACTGTATTTGAAAAACCTCATAGTAGTTTATCAAGTATTAGGTATTCCTATACAGCAGAGTGATACATGATACACTATACAGCCAAAGTATAAATTACATATTTCTTTTTCAGTAATTGTAAAAGAAATGTATGACACAATGGGAGACACTATGGGGGCATTGCTGGCACATTATGGGGACACTATGGTGTTGGATGGGAGAAGAATACTATGGGGGTATATTATATAGGCACATTATGGGGGCACTAAGAAGGGGCATTTAATACTGGCACATTCTGGGGGACACTATAGGGGAATCTTATACTGCCACATTCTGGGGGCACTATGGGGAAGAGGAGAGGAGCACTATGTGGGCATTTACTATTTACTATTTAATAGGCAGTATTTTATACTTGCACACATTATGGGGACATTAGCTCAACTGGCGGCACTGAGGGAGTCTTTTTTTGTACCGGCACACAGAACGGGAGCATTCCGATTGAATTAGTGCACATTATTATTATTACTGAAGGTGGCAGGTGAGTTATTAAGAAGGTAGGAGGATGATGGAAAAGTAGGAACCTAAGATGTCTTTTGTCAAACTACAGAGATGAGAGATGGGTGAAAAATCATCATGGCGGTCTGATCTGAAAGGAGAAGATGAGGAAAGAAGTGGTCTGCATCAGAGAAGTTACTGGATGTAAGGTATGTGGTGCTGTATTCTGGATATATTCTGGATACAGAATATAATATGTATGCAAATATGTGTGTGTGTGTGGGGGGTTCTAAGCAGACAGAAGATAGATCGCCAGGGGATGGGGGCCTGTTGGGGGTGCTAGAATTTGAACCCAAGCGATAACATGGATGGGGGTTTAGATAGTAAACAGACAGCTGACGTGGGGGTGGGGCTAAGCAGAGAGATCGCCGCCGATGGGAGGAGGGGTGTTGTGCTGGGGGGGGGGGGTGACACAATTTTCCACCGCACCAGGTGACACCAGCCCTAGCAACGCCACTGGGGCCCGGCGGCTGCCCACTCAGTATAGAGAAAAAGAGATCAGCTGTGCCGCGGCTGTGCCGTGCGCAGCAGCGCAGCACAAGTGATCTACTCTACAGCAGACTGTCAGCACTGCAGTCTGCAGTACAATACAAATCATTTATAGTAAACCACAGTCCAGTTCTTCCAGGCACTGGCAGTCACTCCGTGCCGTTCGCTTACTTTACATGTATGTCCGTGACGTCAGGGGCAGGGCCCGGCAGCCGGAGCAGAAGAGGAGAGGAGGGGCCGGCCATGGCGTCCTGTGCTGAGCGTCCATGGCGTCCTGTGTGAGTTGTGATGTTATGTTACTGACGTCTTCAACGATTTTTGCGGCCTGCCTGCGCCTCACACAAAGTAGACAGACAGTCAGAGCACCATCCGCACCATCCACGTGACGCGCCCACTTCCAAGTTCCCCTCCTGGTTCCTGCCCTGCCTGCTGTTTCGGCCCAGATGTGCTGCAGCAGCCTGCAAGTGAAGTTGTTCAAGTAAAGTAGTAGTAAAGTTTACTAAAGTAGTAGTACTACTGTGACAATTCATTTCTTCACTAGTAATCAGCCTTCACAAAAGGCTGGCCTGGTTATTGTGTATGGACTGGACTCAGTGAGAAGAACTGTTATGGGGGAGATATGTGGATGACATGCATCATAAGTTGCTATATAGTGTCATCCATAGATCCCCCCCATAGCAGTGCCCTCCCCCATAACAGTGCCATCCTCAGATCCACCCATAACTATCATCTACAGGTCCCCCATAACAGTGACCTCCATAGATCCCCCCCATAGCAGTGCCCTCCCCCATAACAGTGCCATCCTCAGATCCACACATAACTGTCATCTACAGGTCCCCCATAACAGTGACCTCCATAGATCCCCCCATAGCAGTGTGCTCCACAGTTTCCCCATAACAGTGTCATCCAAAGATCCCCTATAACTGTGTGTCATCCACAGATCCCCCATAACTGTGTGTCATACACAGATCCCCCATAACAGTGTCATCCACAGATCCCCCATAACTGTGTGTCATCCACAGATCCCCCATAACTGTGTGTCATCCACAGATCCCCCATAACTGTGTGTCATCCACAGATCCCCCATAACAGTGTCATCCACAGATCTCCATAACAGTGTCATCCACAGATCTCCATAACAGTGTGTCATCCACAGATCCCCCATAACAGTGTCATCCACAGATCCCCCATAACAGTGTCATCCACAGATCCTCCATAACAGTGTCATCCACAGATCTCCATAACAGTGTGTCATCCACAGATCCCCCATAACAGTGTCATCCACAGATCCCCCATAACAGTGTCATCCACAGATCCTCCATAACAGTGTCATCCACAGATCCTCCATAACTGTGTGTCATCCACAGATCCCCCATAACAGTGTGTAATCCACAGATCCCGCATAACAGTGACATCCACAGATCACCCATAACAGTGTGTCATCCACAGATCCCCCATAACAGTGTCATCCACAGATCCCCCATAACAGTGCCATCCACACATCCCCATAACAGTGTATCCTCCCCTGATCCCCATAACAGTGCTATTTTCATATCTAATTGCCTCTTTAGGATTTGTAATGCTTTGGTTTTGTTTATTTATGATTTTGTAATGCACCTGTCTTGGTTTGTTCATTTATTTATTGTGCACAGTGTGGTTTTTGCATTCGTTATTTATGTTGCACTTCTAATTAAATAAATTATTGTGCAGGATATGGGTGTGACTGGAGGCGGGACATGGGAGTGGCTGGAGGTGGGATGTGGGTGTGGCCTGGAAGGGGGCCCTTGATTTATTTTGCCCAGGGGCCCTGAGGGTTCTCAGTCCGCCCCTGCATATCAGGGAAACTGTCAGAGCCTCAAGTTATGCAGCAGTCTCTTATGCTGTTTGAAGACTCTGCTGGCATGGTTTCCCAAGGAAATCCACCTAGCCCTTCCCCAGTGGTGGAAGACATAGGATGCACTGATGCACAACCACTGATGTTTCCTGATGATGAGGACATGGGAATACCACCTCATCGGAGTCCGCACGTCTCTGATGATGACGAAACACAGGTGCCAACTGCTGCGTCTTTCTGCAGTGTGCAGACCGAACAGGTGGTCAGGGAGGAAGACTGTGTGGAAGACGATGCAGGGGACGATGAGGTCCTAGACCCCACATGGAATGAAGGTCGTGCCACTGACTTTCATAGTTCAGAGGAAGAGGCAGTGGTGAGACCGAGCCAACAGCGTAGCAAAAGAGGGAGCAGGGGCAAAAGCAGACCAGCCGCCGCCAAGAGAGTTCGCCTGCTACTGGCCACCGCCACCAGGGACCGAGCACCCCAAAGGCAGCTTCAAGGAGTTCCCTGGCATGGCACTTCCTTAAACAATGTGCTGACGACAAGACCCGAGTGGTTTGCACACTGTGCCATCAGATCCTGAAGCGAGGCATTAACGTTCTGAACCTTAGCACAACCTGCATGACCAGGCATCTACATGCAAAGCATGAACTGCAGTGGAGTAAACACCTTAAAAGCAAGGAACTCACTCTGGCTCCCCCTGCTCCCTCTTCTGCTGCTGCCTCGGCCTCTTCCTCCGCCTCGGGAGAAATGTTGGCACCTGCCGCCCACCAAGCAGAGGATGTGCCACCGACAACACCACCTGCATCACCAAGCATCTCCACCATGTCACACGGCAGCGTTCAGCTCTCCATCTCACAAACCTTGGAGAGAAAGCGTAAATTCCCACCTAGCCACCCTCGAGTCCCTGGGCCTGAATGCCAGCATTTCTAAACTACTGGCCTTTGAAATGCTGTCATTCAGGCTGGTGGACACAGACAGCTTCAAACAGCTGATGTCCATGGCTGTCCCACAGTATGTTGTTCCCAGCCACCACTACTTCTCCAAGACAGCCGTGCCTTCCCTGCACAACCAAGTATCCGATAAAATCAAGAGTGCACTGCGCAACGCCATCTGTGGCAAGGTCCACCTAACCACAGATACGTGGACCAGTAAGCACGGCCAGGGACGCTATATTTCCCTAACTGCACACTGGGTAAATGTAGTGGCGGCTGGGCCGCAGGCGGAGAGTTCCTTGGCACACGTCCTTCCGCCGCCAAGGATCGCAGGGCATCATTCTTTGCCTCCTGTAGCCTCCTCCTCCTACTCGGCTTCCTCCTCCTCTGCTTCCACCAGCTCATCCAGTCAGCCACACACCTTCACCACCAACTTCAGCACAGCCCGGGGTAAACGTCAGCAGGCCATTCTGAAACTCATATGTTTGGGGACAGGCCCCACACCGCGCAGGAGTTGTGGCGGGGTATTGAACAACAGACCGACGAGTGGTTTCTGCCGGTGGGCCTCAAGCCCGGCCTGGTGGTGTGCGATAATGGGTGAAATCTCGTCTCAGCTCTGGGACTAGCCAGTTTGACGCACATCCCTTGCCTGGCGCATGTGCTGAATTTGGTGGTGCAGAAGTTCATTCACAACTACCCCGACATGTCAGAGGTGCTGCATAAAGTGAGGGCCGTCTGTGCGCGCTTCCGGCGTTCACATCCTGCCGCTGCTCGCCTGTCTGCGCTACAGCGGAACTTCGGCCTTCCCGCTCACCGCCTCATATGCGACGTGCCCACCAGGTGGAACTCCACCTTGCACATGCTGGAGAGACTGTGCGAGCAGCAGCAGGCCATAGTGGAGTTTCAGCTGCAGCACGCACGCGTCAGTCGCACTGCGGAACAGCACCACTTCACCACCAATGATTGGGCCTCCATGCGAGACCTGTGTGCCCTGTTGCGCTGTTTTGAGTACTCCACCAACATGGCCAGTGGCGATGACACCGTTATCAGCGTTACAATACCACTTCTATGTCTCCTTGAGAAAACACTTAGGGCGATGATGGAAGAGGAGGTGGCCCAGGAGGAGGAGGATGAGGGGTCATTTTTAGCACTTTCAGGCCAGTCTGTTAGAAGTGGCTCAAAGGGAGGTTTTTTGCAACAGCAGAGGCCAGGTACAAATGTGGCCAGCCAGGGCCCACTACTGGAGGATGAGGAGGATGAGGAGGAGGTGGAGGAGGATGAGGATGAGGATGAAGCAGGTTCACAGCGGGGTGGCACCCAACACAGCTCAGGCCCATCACTGGTGCGTGGCTGGGGGGGATACGAAGGACGATGACGATATGCCTCCCACAGAGGACAGCTTGTCCTTACCTCTGGGGAGCCTGGCACACATGAGCGACTACATGCTGCAGTGCCTGCCCAACGAAAGCAGAGTTGCCCACATTTTAACGTGTGCGGACTACTGGGTTGCGACCCTGCTGGATCCCCGGTACAAAGACAATGTGCCCACCTTACTTTCTGCACTGGAGCATGATAGGAAGATGCGCGAGTACAAGCGCACGCTGGTAGAGGCGCTCCTGAGAGCATTCCCAAAAGTCACAGGGGAACAGGTGGAAGCCCAAGGCGAAGGCAGAGGAGGAGCAAGAGGTCGCCAACGCAGCTGTGTCACGGCCAGCTCCTCTGAGGGCAGGGTTAGAATGGCAGAAATGTGGAAAAGTTTTGTCTCCACGCCATAGCTAACTGCACCACCACCTGATACGGAGCGTGTTAGCAGGAGGCAGCATTTCACTAACATGGTTGAACAGTACGTCTGCACACCCCTCCACGTACTGACTGATGGTTCGGCCCCATTCAACTTCTGGGTCTCCAAATTGGCCACGTGGCCAGAGTTAGCATTTTATGCCTTGGTTGTGCTGGCCTGCCCGGCGGCCAGCGTTTTGTCTGAACGTGTATTCAGCACGGCAGGGGGCGTCATTACTGACAAACGCAGCCGCCGGTCCACAGCCAACGTGGACAAGCTGACGTTCATAAAAATGAACCAGACATGGATCCCACAGGACCTGTCCCTCCCTTTTGCAGAATAGACATTTATAACTGCCTCCCCCTCAACCATGTATTCTTGTACTCCGGGGCACTTCTTTATTGAATCCTCATTTTTTTAACTTTACCATGATCTTGCGGTGCAACCTAAAGTTGAATGAAACTCTCCTCTGTCTGGGTGGTGGGGCCGAAATAACTGAGGTTGATATGACACATGATTCCTTGCTGTGGGACCTCTCTCCTCTGACGGGGTGCTGGGGCCTAAATAACTGAAAATGGCCTCCTCCAGAGGTGGGTGATATGACGCATGATTCCTTGCTGTGGGACCTCTCTCCTCTGTCTGGGTGCTGGGCCTAAAAAACTGAAAGTGGCCTTCTCCAGTGGTGGTTGATATGACGCATGATTCCTTGCTGTGGGACCTCTCTCCTCTGTCTGGGTGCTGGGCCGAAATAACTGAGAGTGGCCTTCTCCGGTGGTGGTTGATATGACGCATGATTCCTTGCTGTGGGACCTCTCTCCTCTGACTGGGTGCTGGGGCCTAAATAACTGAAAATGGCCTTCTCCAGTGGTGGTTGATATGACGCCTGATTCCTTGCTGTGGGACCTCTCTCCTCGGTCTGGGTGCTGGCCGAAATAACTGAAAGTGGCCTTCTCCAGTGGGGGGTGATATGACGCATGATTCCTTGCTGTGGGACCTGTATCCTCGGTCTGGGTGCTGGGCCGAAATAACTGAAAGTGGCCTTCTCCAGTGGTGGGTGATATGACGCATGATTCCTTGCTGTGGGACCTCTCTCCTCTGACTGGGAGCTGGAACCTAAATAACTGAAAATGGCCTTCTCCAGTGGTGGGTGAAATGACGCATGATTCCTTGCTGTGGGACCTCTCTCCTCTGTCTGGGTGCTGGGCCGAAATAACTGAAAGTGGCCTTCTCCAGTGGTGGTTGATATGACGCATGATTCCTTGCTGTGGGACCTCTCTCCTCTGTCTTGGTGCTGGGCTGAAATAACTGAGAGTGGCCTTCTCCGGTGGTGGTTGATATGACACATAATTCCTTGATGTGGGACCTCTCTCCTCTGACGGGGTGCTGGGGCCTAAATAACTGAAAATGGCCTTCTCCAGTGGTGGGTGATATGACGCATGATTCCTTGCTGTGGGACCTCTCTCCTCTGTCTGGGTGCTGGGCCTAAAAAACTGAAAGTGGCCTTATCCAGTGGTGGTTGATATGACGCATGATTCCTTGCTGTGGGACCTCTCTCCTCTGTCTGGGTGCTGGGCCGAAATAACTGAGAGTGGCCTTCTCCGGTGGTGGTTGATATGACGCATGATTCCTTGCTGTGGGACCTCTCTCCTCTGACTGGGTGCTGGGGCCTAAATAACTGAAAATGGCCTTCTCCAGTGGTGGGTGATATGACGCATGATTCCTTGCTGTGGGACCTCTCTCCTCGGTCTGGGTGCTGGCCGAAATAACTGAAAGTGGTCTTCTCCAGTGGTGGGTGATATGACGCATGATTCCTTGCTGTGGGACCTGTATCCTCGGTCTGGGTGCTGGGCCGAAATAACTAAAAGTGGCCTTCTCCAGTGGTGGGTGATATGACGCATGATTCCTTGCTGTGGGATCTCTCTCCTCGGTCTGGGTGCTGGCCGAAATAACTGAGAGTGGCCTTCTCCAGTTGTGGTTGATATGACGCATGATTCCTTGCTGTGGGACCTCTTTCCTCTGTCTGGGTGCTGGGCCTAAATAACTGAAAGTGGCCTTCTCCAGTGGTGGTTGATATGACGCATGATTCCTTTCTGTGTGACCTCTCTCCTCTGTCTGGGTGCTGGGCTGAAATAACTGAGAGTGGCCTTCTCCGGTGGTGGTTGATATGACGCATGATTCCTTGCTGTGGGACCTCTCTCCTCTGACTGGGAGCTGGGGCCTAAATAACTGAAAATGGCCTTCTCCAGTGGTGGGTGATAAGGCGCATGATTCCTTGCTGTGGGACCTCTCTCCTCTGTCTGGGTGCTGGGCCGAAATAACTGAGAGTGGCCTTCTCCGGTGGTGGTTGATATGACGCATGATTCCTTGCTGTGGGACCTCTCTCCTCTGTCTGGGTGCTGGGGCCGAAATAACTGAAAGTGGCCTTCTCCAGTGTTGAGTGATATGACGCATGATTCCTTGCAGTGGGACCTGTCTCCAATTGATATTGGTTAAATTTTATTTATTTTATTTTATTCATTTCCCTATCCACATTTGTTTGCAGGGGATTTACCTACATTTTGCTGCCTTTGGCAGCCCTCTAGCCCGTTCCTGGACCAAATGGATGAAGTAAAAATGTTCTTTTTTTTACCATATTTTCAGGAATTTTTTTTTATCGTTACCGCAAAGTGCCTTTGGATACTTTCATTCACCTTTGGATACTTTAATTCGCTCAACACTAATCCGTTTCACATATCAAAATTTAAGTACAAAAGTTACACTAACTATTAACTGACAGCTGAAGTCCAAAGATTGCATACAACCTAATGTATTCCTCAATAGTTAATAGTAGCACTAGAAAAGTCAGAGTGTTGCCATAGCCATCATGTATGCTATGGTTCATAAATGCTTCCATTTTGCAATAGTACCACCGACAGTTGATCATGGCATATACAGAAAGAAATCTCAAAAACTGACGTACAATGGTGGTATCCTCTTACAGTACCACATTCTTTACAATGACCATTCTTTCACAAATGTTTGTAATGGTAGACTGCATGTCTAGGCACTTGATTGTACACAACCTGTGGCAATAGGATTGAATTAAACACCTGGATTCAATTATTAGAAGTAGAAATGAGCGAACCACTTCAGAATTAAGTCAGGTTCACCAAATTTTTCAAAACTTTTGGCTCAGACCCAAATCGTTTTGAACCAAACCAAAGTTTCTCTAATTGCCCTGAAAATTTGTGTATAACACCCGCTAGTCTCCTAGGACTTATGAAAACGTATCTATTTTCATATATTTTTATATTTTTTTTATTTTGCCCCCCCAAGCTCTTGAATACAATGATACATTGACATACATAGCTATGGGTAAACACATTTGACTGCATTAACAAACAGTGTGTTTAAAAACAAACAACTCATATTCCAGAGCTGCCAAAAATTGTCCCTTATTGGGGCAGATCGTGTTTAAACATAAACAGTGTTATTGAAAAACAGTGATTTGCTGGAGGACCAAGTGGCCAACAATTTTTCGTTGACAGGGTCAGAATGCCTTCCCATAGGACACGCACAAGTTTCAATTGTCAGAATGAAAATCTGCTTGTTGCAACCAAGCCTCGAAAAATTTAATTGGGAGCAGCAGCACTCCAGTGTGGATGTAGAAAGGGTAGGGTAATAAGATGCTCGTGGTCACAATAATAGGGGCAGGAGAAGCAGCATAGCATGGAACATACAAAGCAGTAAAAGCAATAGATCAGCTGTCTATGGGTAGGGGTAGTAATAGTAGTAGAAGTAGTGGTAGTAGTGGCAGATGTGTAGCATTAATAGTGGTGGCAGTAGGAGATTAGCAGCAAGTAGCAGCTGAGGCGGTGACGCAGTAGAAGCCATATAGTATATGTTGGCAGGCAGCAGCAGCCTTATGGTAGACGATGGTACATAGGCAGCAGCTGCAAAAGTTGGTAGTGGCATGATCCAGCAGCTGTACAAAGCATGATGGTAGTCGGCAATTAATGAAGCTAATACTTTTACGCAATACGTGCATATATGCATATATATATGCATATATGTATATATATATATATATATATATATATATATATCTATATATATATGTACTAACTAACTAACTATCTAATGTAATGTGACACAGCAAAGCACAGAGCACAGCAATGACACTGCTGTCTCTCAGAACTGAAAACAAACTGCAGAAAATGGCTGCTGGGGAGGTTCTTATATAGTAAAGGGGTAGGCAACTTTCCTATTGGTTGCTAGGGATGTTGCTAAGCTCAGACAAAGATATTGCAGCATTCTCATTGGCCCACAAGCAAGAAGCAGGGAGGGATCATAGTTTCAGAGGAAAAAAAAAATCTAGAATTTTTGTGAATACGAATATATAGCACTATATTTTAAATCTTCGCAAATTCTATAAGTGGCAATATTCGGGATTATAATTTGCAATACAAATATTT
Organism: Bufotes viridis; assembly: GCA_033119425.1. Lineage (NCBI taxonomy): Eukaryota > Metazoa > Chordata > Amphibia > Anura > Bufonidae > Bufotes > Bufotes viridis. The sequence goes on along the minus strand of CM065593.1, from coordinate 213,531,033 downwards.
GCGCCCAACACTAGATATAACATACTTTGTCCTCCCTTTCGGAAGGAGGAAAACATTCCCCAATTTTGCTTTCATAGTGAGGGTCTAAAATCATGTCTATCAGTAATCACCAGACTGCTTAACGTCAACTATATGCCTGTCATCACGTAAGCACGAGAATCTTCCGGTCACCATTCTGGCCAGCGTTTCTGAGGAGCCTGTGCTTTACAACTCTGCTCCTAATTGACACGATTTGGTGTCGTGGCCGGTGTCACCATCATCATTATCCCCTGTACCTCTGACTTCTCTTCCTCCTCCAGTGGCAGCACCTCCTCCTTCTTCCCCATGGGAGTTTCTCGATGTTGGTCCCCAACAGCTACAGGGCAGACAGCAAGATGTGTAAGCTGTTCTTCTTCCTCCTCCGTTGCCACCTCCATATGAAAAGGATGAGGGACACTGCTGAACTTGGAAACAACACATGCTCTCTGCTGAGGTGATCTGGTGCATGAAAAAATCGTTCACGGCAGGGAGGGTGTGTTATTTCCCCCAGGTTGCAGCCATTGTCACTGACCAGCTTGCACAGTTGGAGTCAGCAGGGTGACAGCCAGCATGATTTTTGCTGCTTGATGTACTTTAGCAACTGCTTACCTGTGTGGCTACTCTCTCCCAAGCCATTTAGCTCCAATACCAAATGGAAATGCGTGACTTGACTCAAGTCATAGGAAGGAGAGGGAGTGGGAGCAATGCTGTACCATGCTGCTGTTGGGAATGAGAGCGTATCCATGAAGCAGGAGGCAAATAAGTGCCTGCTGCAAATGCCAGATCAATACAATTTTAAGGGGGGGTCAAAGGAACCTGGACATGTAACTAGGGTCCTGCCTCTCCACTGCCAAAAAAAAAAACATTGACCCGGTGAGCTGTGAAAGACTGTCCCTGCTCGTCAGAGTGGCTCCAGGTGTCCATCGTCGTGTACAGCTTGCCACCTAGTGAGAATCGCAAGGAGTGGGCCCTATTCTTCTCCATGTGAGAGGAAAAGGTACTAATACACCACCAGAAACATGGTTAGTTGTGGGTTCAGCTTGTATACAAACTAATTTCTGGTGGAGAAAAGTTTTGTAATGGCCAAACAGCCTTACAATGGAACGGAGGACCAGGAGGAGTCTTAGCAGGTGAAGTAGGAGGTTATGATGATGATAATGACAAAAATACTGTATTACTTGGGGATTTTGTCTGCCACAAAGAGGACCAGGAGAATAAGGGCAGACTTGTTCTGATTGGGAATGCTGGCCAGTTGTATTTTCCCAAAGGATTCAGTGATACCTCCTCCGATGCTGCAAAAGACCTCTGGTGCCTATCATTGTTATTAAATGACCATGGCTTACTATAATCCTGTACATCGTGTACATGGCTGTGGCTTTGTGTGCCCGCCTTGTGGAGAAAAAACACCATATGGGAGCAAAGAGCTACTGGCAGCCCAGCTTGCTTAACTCTGGCTCATTTTGATCCCAAACCACCCATAGTGTCAGCGGCATCACCAGATCCCAAAGCAGATGTGTTAAGAATAAACAGAATAAACAGATGGCTCACTCTGGATGACCACAACTGGTGCTCAGGTTCAGAGAAACACCCCTGGTTCTTGAGTATATAAATAGTATTAAGATTGAACCGGCACTCAAGACAGTTGGAAATTATGCATTAATACGTCAATATATCATAAGAACACAAACTATAAATATAAATATAAAATTAAATAAAATCCACTGAGGAAGACATAAGTCATCTCGAAACGCGTCTGGATAACCTGTATACCGAGGAGTCTCACAAGATATATGGCCATGTATTGAAACACATTGCAAAGAAGCAAAACATCTCTTGACTTACGAAAGTAACACACAGGCCAAGTCTCACGAGAACTGGGACGAGATCCCAAGAGACACTGCAAACCAAAACCAAAAACCGCCGGAGTGTGATGAGGCCGAGGTCTGGAGTTGTGGGACGCCACAGGATCTCCGCATACCAACGGGTTTGGAACAGCGCGACTCACCATGAGTACAAAGTGTGAACATTGTATGCTCTCTATATATGAGCGAACTACTTTACTTTGAAAAATCGCGATTCGAAAAATTGGGACTATAAAAAGCGATGTGTCTTATATAAAAAATATAAAAACTATAAGCTTTACTTCTATGGACTGACGATAATACGTCTGCTATTGGGATCCTATCCATATAGTGTATGATCACCTATACAGTGAATCAAAGACCACTAACTCCATCTAAGGTGGAACTTCACCTGTGCACAGTGAGAAGAGTTCATGATTTGATCCATCTTATGAACTGAACCTGTATATTGCATGGGACAAGACTATTCATTCATTAATTACAAGTCTAATCACTAGCCCAATATCTATTACAGATTGGGATATGTGCTAGTTGTTTGGCCTTATTATATACACTATACAGAATCATTCTGGATAACAGTGAATTGGATACAACTACCAGATGCAGTGCACTATGTGTGCAACTCTTGTATATAACTGCTAATCTGAAGTTCTAGGCAGATTATACGTTAACCTTTTAACCATTCCAATTTTTAATCATTCTATTTTATTTAGTTTTATATTTCTATTTATAGTTTGTGTTCTTATGATATATTATGACTTATTTGTGTCAACAATAAATTCACACTTTCTGGATTATTTCCAACTGTCTTGAGTGCAGACCCAAAGCAGATGTGGCCCTGACTGTTGTTTAGGAGGTACGTTGCCTCTGCTCTTTATTGCTGCCACTGCCATCGCCACCCTTCTCCACGGATGTTGCCTCTTCCTCAGCACCCCGATCTGGCTTCCAGGCCCTGTCCAGCACACAGCTACTCCCACTGCCAATGCTGGCTTCAAGTGCCACTATTACCACCACCATCAACACACTTATTCATATGGTCCCCAGCCCCCTCCTGAACCTTCTCCTCCGAGCAGCCCAAAAGATGACTCCTCTTACATAGGTCATTATCGATGTGGTGGGGTTTTCTTGGCACTTCTTAGAAAAAAGGACGACACCCCACTAGTAAGCGAAATTGAAGACACTGAAAGCCTTCTCTGGGGCTGCAAGGAGGAGGAGCAGGAGGGATGCTATGATCGCTGTCTCTAAGGCAGTGTCCAACTCTAAAGTCACCCCCATATCATCCTGCTGTGACTGAGAAGAGGACTGAGCCATCCAATCCACAACCTCTTTTTTCTCCTGAAGTCAAGTACAACTGTAGCCTCCTCCTCCTACTACTACTACTACTTCTAGCCAGATAGCTGGTGCTGCAACTACCCTCATTCTGTCTCTGGATCTTTTGTTTTGAACTTTTCTGAAACCATTACATTTTTGGATCTTCTTTCTGGATCTTAAAGACAGGGAGGTGTAATACGATGTCCTTCCCTTAACACACTGAGGACGCTACAGACAGTGGCGCAGGTACTGAAGTATTTCCAAAGTCAAATAACAGATTTGTGCCCAATGTTTTTTGCTCATTTATATATTCATATTTAAAAAAAATGTCTCTAGTATAAAACACAAGTTGACAAACTAAGAAATTATTTCCACTTATCTCCCCACCACACCAACACTGGAAAATGCCTGGAGACAGAAACTCATGGATTTAGGCCTGATATTACCTTATCACTCAAAGATAATGTGCTATCCTGCATATTGTAGGACAAGCAAATGTTGGCTTTAATAAATTCAACACCCCCAGAGAATATAAATTTGAACTGTGTGGAGATACAAATAAACAAATTTAGGCATAATATCAAGCTACCACAGACAATGTTATGCGGTACTCTGTGTATCGTAAGACACATAATCACGTATATACAGGTTTGAATAAATTCAACAAACCCCCCAAATTTAAACTGTGTGTAGATAGAAATAAATGGATTTAAGCCTAATATCACATTATTACTCACAGATAAAGTTCTGCGCTACCCTGGATATTGTAAGACACATATAGAGTCATTTGTAGTCGGATCGGCTATCAGAGGGAGTACCTAACCTCTCTAGCCCTATCTACAACAAGCAGTAGAGTTATGCCATAACTGCTGTGGTAGGGAAGCCTAAAGGGGGCCACCCTAATAAGAAGTGACTGTAAAATGGTGTGGGTGGGTGGGTGGGTGAAATCAGCTGAATCAACGTAAGCCTGGGCCCACAGGTGCCTATAAATAGCCATGTAATCAGCCTCCCCTCCCACAAATACGGCAAATATATTTGCTGAACACTTGTGGTCGGATCGGCTATCAGAAGGGGTACCTAACCTATCTAGCCCTATCTACAACAAGCAGTAGAGTTATGCCATAACTGCTGTGGTAGACTAAAGGGGCCAAAAGAGCAGACCTTAGTTTAGAGCAAAATATACACATACCGGTACAACACCCACTTTTGAACGCAAAATACATTTCACAATGAAGGTGTGGAATATACCATACATATAACAGTTACTTCCATTTACCTTACCTCTTTGTCAAGTGCACCGGTACATCATTCTTGGAGGTAGCTAATGCTGCTGCGAATGGAAAGAATGGCCGGTAATCGGAAATGTTAACTGACAACATATGAACATATTTCGAGAAGGTCTGAATACTGAGAGCTGTAGACTGAAACAAACAATGGTGAATCTGCTGGGAGGGCCTAAATGAACTCCAACCATTCGCCAAGGGCCGTCATCGGACACCAACTGTACCTGGTGGCAAAATACTTCACCTCTACTTATTCTCCAGGCCACACTTTTTTTTTTTTTTAAAGGACGCAAAAGTTAGAACATGGCATATGCCGTCTTACTCTAGTAGTAGATTAAGCGGAATGTGTAAACTCACCAGGCCTGGGGAACCATAAACACGAATACATGGCTATTTCAATTTACGAGCTAATGTTGCCTATAATGAGGACAGAAAACGTACGCACCATACCTGCAGTTGTGACAGGACATAAGCTTAAGGTCGTGATAAACTATGTATGCTGCGCCTGTAGTCGTGATAGGACTTGTCGTGTCTGTAGACGTGACAGACTTCGTAAATTGAGCCTTATGACTGTATCTCCTACTGGAAGGCGGACCGATACCCAGGACCTGGGGCCGACACCAACACCCTCAGCCCGAGTTTGTAGATGAAGTAAGAATACTGTGCCTGTAGTCATGATAGGACTTATCGTGTCTGTAGACATGACAGACTTCATAAATTGCTCCGGTAGTCGTGACAGGACTTGTTAGTCTGTAGACGTGACAGACTTCGTAAATCGCCTGTAGTCATGACAGGACTTATTAGTCTGTAGACGTGACAGACATCGTAAATCGACTGTAGTCGTAACAGGACTTATTAGTGTGTAGACGTGACAGGACTTATTAGTCTGTGGACGTGGCAGACCTCGTAAATGTGCCTGTAGTCGTGACAGGACTTTCTGTGGACGAAACTGACACCATAGTATAGTATTTTTTTTATTTATTTTTTTAAATATAAACCACTTATGCAGCACCAGTATGACTTGGGGACTTGCATAACCATGACCCCCTCTGACAGCGAACCTAGGACACTAACCAGCCTACAACCATATTGTGCCCCTAACGAACAACATTAAAAACGGGCATAGGGCCCCCGAAGCAATGAGGCCAAAGCAGTCATCGGGCCCCCGAAGCCATGAGGCCCCCCGAAGCCGAGAGACTGATCAGGATGACATTACCGTGACGATAATTAATAAAACGTGAGCCAGACCTGATGGGTTATGCATAGACATTATTGATCCGACCCACGTGCATAACTAAAACATTAAAACCAATCGCGTACCGTGAAATTGAAATAGATGGGAGAAAAACAAGAGCCAGAGGCATTGCAGTTCGCTAATATAAGACCCTTATCGTGACAAACGAATGAACAACTTGTGAAAACATAGTAGGAAACTGACTCCAATTGGCCAACTGACCGCTGAGGAGCTGTTTGCTGAACTGGAAGGAGACCAATCTGAGTGAATGCGAACCAGAAGTAAAGGAGACCAGTCTGAGTGAATACAAACCAGGACTAAAGAACACCACATTTATTTTTTTTTTTTTATATATTAATCCACCGAAGTGAACAGAAAAAGTAGGCCTATGGAATGTAACAGATAGGTAAGCCTGAAAAGAAAGCAGCTATGTTTATTGGGAGAGCAGTATCAGAGCGGTAGATGCTGACTGCCCTGGTAAGAATACTGAGTAAACCATAATGTAGCAATGAAAAGGAAAATGCAGCTTTAAGTGGAAGAGTATAACACATGATGTAAGAACAGGTGAGTAAATGCAGCTCTGGATGTGAGTGTAGCCTAAAAACATGGTATGGGCACAGCACTAAGTATGAGGATGAAAGCATGGAATAAAGCAGCCGTATGAATGCAATCTGAAAGTTAGCAGAGTAATAACGTGAGGCAACAGCAAACACATAAACGCAGCTTTTGTAGTGAATGGAGTATAGGACAATGTGTAAATGCAGACACAGGACGTAGCTTTGAAGGTAACAATCCTAACCGTAATCATTCGACCATTAACGGCGAACCCCCTTCGCCCCAGAGCGCTACAAGTCACGGACCATGTAACCAATTCCTACTGTGAATGCCAGCACTCGCCTCGCACCTTCTGCCTTTGCCCAGGCACGAACGAACCTCCACATAATGCTGCTGGAGTTTTTTATTTTTTTTGGAGCGATGATCACCACAACACGACCTTGAGTTAGCCTAGGAAAAACAAACGTGGTTGAACATAAACCCTGATGCAACACCAATTAATTGACATAATGGTGCACCTATAAACATAGCACAGAACCGCTTACACATGCGTGCCCATAAAAAACAGTTTATAGATTAAACACACTTACATACAAGAGCATCAGAACTCAAATACAGATGCCTTGAGCAAATCTGCTTGTGCCCCCATATACAGACCACTGATACACATTTACCAACACCTTGCATATTTGGTGCTAACTGCGGACGTGCGCCCCGCATGTAAAACAGGTGACAGTAAACATGCAACCATTTTTTTTATTTTAATAATGCTCCTTCCTGCCTATTTTTAGGCATATATCGTACCAATAACTATATATACAGTAGACACCACCCCCCCCCCCCGAGCCCCTAAATGGCCGGGCAACAATCCTAAACAATTATTCGACAATTAGCGCCCAACCCCCTTCATCCCAGAGCACTGCAAATCGCGGACCGCAGTGTGAGACCTGTGCAAACAAGTCCGATCCTACCATGAGCGCCAGCATTCGCCTGGCACCCTTTATAAAAATAAATAAATAAAATACCATCACTTAAACACAACGTGCGTAGCTTGCAGACACGCATGTATCATATATCAGAAAACATGCGACCATACCTACTCTAGGCGCATGCTACACCAATAACTATATGCAATAGCCTCCTACAAGCCCCTAAACAGCCGGACAAAAAAACTAACAACGGTCGTTTGACCAAAAGCGCCTAACTCTGCTTCGTTCCAGAGTACTACAAGTCACAGACCGCAGTGTAGGTCTCGTGCAAACAAGTCTGATGCTACCATGAACGCCAGCACTCGTCTGGCACTTTCTGCTGTTGCCCAGGTGTGAACAAGCCTCCATACGATGCTGCTGTGTTTTTTGTTTTTTTAATCGACCATTGATACACATTTACCATCACTTAAACACAGTGTGCACAGCTCGAGCCAACTGCAGACACGCGCCTGCATGTAAACCAGGTATCAGAAAACGTGCGACCATAACTACTCTAAGTGCATGCTACCCCAATATTTGTATGCAATGGCCCCCACAGGCCCCTAATAGCCGGACAACAATACTAGCAACTATCGTTCGACCATGCGCACCCGAACCTTGCCTCGTCCCAGAGCGCTACATGTCGCGGACCGCAGCCTGGGTCCCGTGCAAACAACTCCGATCCTACCATTAATACCAGCACCCTCCTGAGACATTCTGCCGTCACCCAGCCATAAGGAGCCTCCACACCATGCAGCTGTATCCTAGAGCTGACCCAGAGGTAGTGAAATCAGCTGAAACAACGTAAGCCTGGGCCCACAGGTAACTATAAATAGCCTTGTAATCAGCCAGCCTGGCCCTATAGACCCATTTTATAAATGGTAAAACACATGTTCTACAGTTTTTCACTTATTCCACCCGCACCCCCCAAAAATGTATTTCTGTTTAAAAATGGGGGGAAAAATGAAAGAGATGTCCTTGCAGAGAACTGCTTTTAAGGTTTGCAGTGGCTGCAGTTACGCTAGGAGACACGTCCAGCCTCAGCTCCTTACCTCCTACTTATCACTCCCTGGCAACAGCTTTCCCTGCTTGATTGTGACTTCGGACTGTCCCTGACTCCCTAAGAATGTTTTTTTTTTTTTGTCATACACTACAAGACCCATCCATCCTCTCAGGGTCATGTGAGCACCCTTTTTCTTCCTCCCTAGTGCTTTGTCCTGCCGACATTTGCTATGTGCCATTTTACTGGATTCATGTCAAATAAACCTGATAAAAGTTCTGGTTCGTCTCCTGCAAAAAAAAAATTTGAAAAGTTGGTAATGAACCTGGTTTGTTAAGAACTGGTTTGCTAATCTTCAATTAGAAGGTGTGCCCCAATACTTTTGACAATATTGTCTATATTGTTTGTCAGAAATTTGCCTAGGGCTAGGCCTCATAGTTCCAGTAAAGGGAAATCTTAAATCTATCTAGTCCAACAATGGAAGGAAAGCTTCCAAAAGCAACTTCATTTACATGGACTGGTAGGGTTTTTTAAAGGGATTGTTTTCAGCTGGCCTATGCCATGTAACATGTGGAGGATTCAAGTCTGAGTTTAAGACCCACCTCTTTGATATCCATATGCACTAATAGGCTTATGGATAACTTAAGACACTGCACTCTTCACTTTTGTGAAGGTTGTCTGAGAGAGGAATGTATTATTGTTCATTCTAATCATGGTTACTCTTATACAATTAATGCCGTATATGGGATCATCAGAGGGTTTGATTTAGGTGCACATTCTCACGTTTGAGTGTATGCACATTTTGCTTCAGTATTCTGGCTTAGCATAACATTGAGGGATATTTTTAATTTTAATCAGATGGTAGGACTTTACTTCACAGCACTTTTATTTAGTTATGTCATTTTTCTACTACCTTTCCATGTGTCTGTCATAGTACAGTGCTATTATGGAAAATATGTTCTTATGGGCTGGGAGTGTGTGTGGTCTTGATATTCCTCAACCAGCCCGAACCATTTTTGGCTGAGCCAAAAATCGAGTCCTGAAGAATACACCAGAATTAATATAGGCTGTCATGATCTATGGTTGGATACTTAATATTGACCTTCAAAAGTCTTCTGGCGTAAAGCATAAGGAGATGTTGCATGCCTTTTTCTTTTGGAGTGGGCATGCAATAGAATACATCCTTGAGGACTTCCTTTACTTTTTTACAACTCAGTGAAGAAAGCACTACGAAGAAGAGGTGCCAAGACTGACTTTCCCATAAACTAGTCTTGATCTCCTGTTCATTGGAGTGAGATGTGCCTAATTTATTAAGATGCCTCTAGGCACATGTTAGGTCCTCTGTGCAATAAAAACTCAAATCTTCGCCAGAGAGAGGATGGCATACACTTGAGCTATAACATGCCAGTTTCTGGAGTAAGTTATAGAAAATCTGGAGGGGCATGCCCCACCCCTTTCTCTTTGTGAGCTTTTTGCCACTTTAGAAAAGGGGAAGAAGCTCACTAAACTGAAAATTATGGTGCAAATGTAGTGTGTTTCATATTTATGATTTTTCAATGCCATACAAGTCATAATAAAGCATTAATAAATCCCACAATATTCTTTAATATTCTTCCTCATTTAGTAAGAATTTCTGAGAATTCAGAATCTCTCAATACTGCAATGGAAAATTTTAATAAACTAGTATGTTTTTGTAGAAATCAAAATGATCATATGCCAATTTTGTGTGCACACACTAGGGTTCCAAGAACTACAAAAAGTATAATTTAAAAATGCACCTACACTACAAAATACTGTGGGGCATATTTATTAGGACTAGTGTTAGACGCCAGTCTTAATAAAGTCCTAAGCTGGCGGAGGATCCTCCAAAGTTATGAAGAGGCACTGGCCTCTTCATAACTTTGGCGGATGCTGCACCATTTCTAAGTGTAAGACAACTACCCCATCCCCTTCCTCTCCCACACCGTGGCCACAATTTTAGATTAGACGTGAGCGGGGAGAAGTCGCAGATGGCAGCACAACTAACTAACTAACCATTGCGCTGCCATCTGCTCCTGAAATATGCTTAATATAGGTGTATTTTAGTGTATGTACAGTGGATATAAAAAGTCTACACACCCTTAAAATGTCAGGTTTATGTGCTGTAAAAAAATGAGACAAAGATAAATCATTTCAGAACTTTTTCCACCTTTAATGTGACCTATAAACTGTACAACTCAATTGAAAAACAAACTGAAATCTATTAGGTAAAGGGAAGAAAAAATATAAAAATAAAATAATATGTTTTCATAAGTGTGGGGATGTCGCTGTGTTCGGAATTAAGCAATCACATTCAAAATCATGTTAAATAGGAGTTAGCATATATGTGCCATCATTTACAGTGCCTCTTCTTAACCCCAAATAAAGTTCAGCAGCTCTAGTTGGCCTTTCCTGACATTTTCTTAGTCGCATCCCACAGCAAAAGCCATGGTCCAGAGAGAGCTTCCAAAACATCAGAGGGATCTCATTGTTAAAAGGTATCAGTCAGTTGAAGAGTACAAAGGAATTTCCAAGGCATTAGATATACCATGGAACACAGTGAAGTCATCATCAAGTGGAGAAAATATGGCACAACAGTGACATTACCAAAAACTGGACGTCCCTCTAAAATATTTGAAAAGACGAGGAGAAAACTGGTCTGGGAGGCTACCAAGAGATATGTTTGGCACAAAAACAACACTGCACATCAACAAAAGAACACCATACCCACAGTGAAGCATGGTGGTGGCAGCATCATGCTTTGGATCTGTTTTTATTCAGCTGGAACTGGGGCCTTAGTTTAGACAGAGGGAATTATGAACAGTTCGAAATACCAGTCAATATTGGTACAAAACTTTCAGGCTTCAGCTAGAAAGCTTCACATGAAGAGGAACTTCATATTTCAGCATGACAACGACCCAAAGCATACATCTAAATCAACAAAGGAATGGCTTCACCAGAAGAAGATTAAAGTTTTGGAATGGCCCAGCCAGAGCCCAGACCTGAATCCGATTGAAAATCTGTGGGGTGATCTGAAGAGGGCTGTGCACAGGAGATGCCCTCACAATCTGAAAGATTTGGAGTGTTTTTGCAAAGAAGAGTGGGCAAATCTTGCCAAGTCAAAATGTGCCATGCTGATAGACTCATACCCAAAAAGACTGAGTGGTGTAATAAAATCAAAAGCTGCTTCAACAAAGTATTAGTTTAAGGGTGTGCACACTTATGCAACCTTTTTTTTTTTCCTCTACCTAAAAGATTTCAGTTTGTTTTTCAATTGAGTTGCACAGTTTATAGGTCACATTAAAGGTGGAAAAAGTTCTGAAATGATTTATCTTTGTCTCATTTTTTTACAGCACAGAAACCTGACATTTTAACAGGGGTGTGTAGACTTTTTATATCCACTGTATACCAGCTAGTTTATACAAATGCAGCATGTGTTTATTACATACATATTGACATGTCATTTAAAGTAACAAATACCCCCCATAAATAATAATAACCATCACAAAGGGGGAGATTTATCAAGACCAACGCTTTCTGCATTGGTCTTGATGTCTTCTATGCTGCCACAGGATGAGCCTAATTTATGGCAAGGTGCAGGCCTCGTTACAAATTTGCTGCATCCTTCGGCAGTCCCTGTGCCCGCACAGAAATGTACGGCAGCTCTTTGCACCATAAAACTGGAGGAAATGCGGCGGCTTGCCATACTTCTTCCTACCTTTGCCATGCCCCTTTTAGGAAATGTGGCTAGGGTGCCTTTAAAAAAATGCAATTTGCTACCTTTTCAGGAACAAACTAAATGATAAATCTCTGCCAAAATATCTATAACAACAACCTGACTTTTCTGTTAGTGAAAGTGTGACAAGCTTTATCTGCATATTCAACAAAACAACACAGCACAACATTAAAGCTGAATTAGAGGTACTAGAATTCATCAGCTGCTGTCGTTGCTCCTTCCTGCTGAGTCTTGAGATTTGTGCCCTCTCCGGAAGCCATGGCAATCTGTTGACATCTCTAGTTCTGTGCTACTGTGGGACACTCATCTGATTCTAAGGTAGTGGTCATCTGTCTGAATGAGTAAAAATCAGTGCCTATAGTGAAGAAATGGAACAAACAGGCAAAGCAGATGGCTGAAAGCCTGCTCATTGCTGTTTCCCGGGCTGTTTACATTCTTAAGTGACTAATTTTTAAATGTTATACTTCTGATGATGTTTTTTTGGAGTGACCCAGCAAACAACGTACTGTATTGTCTGGGGCCTCGTTGATTTGAATTTGGGGACTCAGTTCTGTTGTATCTTAGCTCAATGACAAGCAGTCAATTAAAACTGTATATGCTCATTTAAATATGTCCTCAGTGGACAAGACACAGTTTAGCATCTTTGCTGGTTAGTGTCAAAATATATCTAAGACAGCAGAAGACAATCAAAAGTGGTCAAGTACTGTATAAATGTGTTTGTCAACTTATCATATCACCAAAATGAATCTTGTTATACTGATTTATTGTATATTATAAATTTAGCGTTTTTTTTATTAAGTCATTACTAAACAATCTTGTCTCTTGTTATGGATTCATAACTTAAATATATATGGGTAATATTATTATGATTTAATAATTTGAAAAAAAGATTATTGTACTCAAAGTTGTGTAATGGAAAAAACAGTTTCTGAATTAAAACACAAAGTTAGTCAGTAAAATGAAATAACTGCTCGGATGAGCAATGCATGATGTTTTGTACTGTGAACTTTTTGGGGTCCGTGGCACTTTCTTTAAAAAAAAATAAAAAAATTCTCTAGGTATGGTGTTTTTCCATAGTCCTCTCTACTTGACATAAGAAAGGGCAGGAAAAATGCATGTGCATTTAAGGCCTCATGCACATGACCATATTTTATTACGTTCACAAACGACGGATCCGCAAGATACGGATACTTTTTGTGTTCAATCTGTATTTTTCTCACTCCCATTACTAGAAATGTCTATTGGACAAGAATAGGATATGTTCTTTAATTTGCGGAAAGGACACACGGATGATGACAGCACAGGAATGATATCCTCGCTGGGTATTCCACAGGTATAGCCAGTACTTTGCTCAGACTGTTGGTACCAGTATTTTATTTTTTTACCAGCCAATTCACTTGCTGCTGCTTGGGAGTCCCAGCTCTGACCCCATATATGGCTTATGACTTCCTGCTGTGTACCCATATATGGAGTCAGGGCAGGGGTGGACACAGATAGCAGAGGGCCCCTGTGCAAGGAATGTACCTGCCCCCCCCCAAAAAAAAACAAAAAAAAAAACCACACATGTACAAATATAAATATATACGTGCAAATAAAAAATATCTTGTTAATTTGGGTCAATATGTTTACAATAAGTATATATATATATATATTTTTCATACTAGATCATGCCTCAAACTCTGCCCAAAGCATAACTATACACAACCAGCCATCTTAATGTCCCAACATAGTAATTATTCCCCCATTGTACCTGCACATAATAGTAATGCCCACACTGTGCCCCCCTCACAGCACTTATGCCCAGATATGTGCCCTCTTCAAAGCACTTTTGCCCAGATTTGTGCCGCTTCACAGCAGTTATGCTCAGATATGTGCCCATTTCACAGTAGTTATGCCCAGAGATGCCCTCTTCACAGTATCTATGCCCAGATATGTGTCCCCTTCACAGTAGTTATGCCCAAATATGTGCCCCCTTCACAGTAGCTATGCCAGATATGTGCGCCCTCATAGTAGCAATGTCCAGATATGTGCCCTCTTCACAATAGTTATGTTCAGATATGTGCCTCCTTCACAGTAGTTATGCCCAGATATGTGCCCCCTTCACAATAGTTATGTCCAGATCTGTGCCCCCTTCACAGTAGTTATTAGTGTTGAGCGCGAATATTCGAAAAGCGAATTTTTTTAGCGAATATCGGCACTTCGCTAATTCGCGAATATTTCGAATATAGCGCTATAAATTCGCTATTTCGAATATTCGTTTTTTTTTTTTTTTTTTTTTAGTTATATTTTTTTCTTTCCCTCTTCCCAACAGTAGTTCTTACCTGTCCTGAGGATTCCTGGCTTCCTGGCTGCTCTAGTCAGTGCCCATTGCCGCTTCTGCCGACTTCCGTGCTCATGGAGCGTCCCCATCCATGGGAGAATCTACATATACTAAAATGTACTGTCGGATTTGAGGAATTACGTTGAAATCGCAATGCGATTAATTCAAGTTATATTAATCGCATTGCGATTTTAACTTAGAGCTGAGTTTATAATGGGTCAGCTTGCTAGAATGAACGAAGTTAACGAATTTGGAATATAGCAGCACTGCTAAGTTGAATTCGCAATGCGATTAATTTAACTTGAAGTAATCGCATTGCGATTTCAACTTGGCACTGCTAGTGCTATATTCCATATTCGTTAATTCTAGCCTATGTAAGAAAGCAGTGCTAAGTTGAAATCGCAATGCGATTACTTCAAGTTAAATTAATCGCATTGCGAATTCAACTTAGCAGTGCTGCTATATTCCATATTCGTTAACTTCGTTCATTCTAGCAAGCTGACCCATTATAAACCCAGCTCTAAGTTGAAATCGCAATGCGATTAATATAACTTGAATTAATCGCATTGCGATTTCAACGTAATTCCTCAAATCCGACAGTACATTTTAGTATATGGAGACGTTCCCATGGTGATGGGGACGCTCCATGAGCACAGAAGTTATGGTTGGCTTGGTAGAATTAGCGAATAGCGAATATGACGAATGTATTCGTCATATTCCTCAAAACGAAGATAACGAAGTATTCTACATCTTCGTTTTAGCAACCTATTCGTCAACCTCGCTAATTCTAGCAATCAAATAGGAAGGTTGACTATAGAGACAGCTGTGTTAAATTCGCTATGCGATTTTTTTTTTTTAATAGAATAATTATATTACTTGATATAATTATTATAATTATTCTATTTATTAAAAAAAAAAAAATCGCATAGCGAATTAAACACAGCTGTCTCTATAGTCAACCTTCCTATTTGATTGCTAGAATTAGCGAGGTTGACGAATAGGTAGCTAAAACGAAGATGTAGAATACTTCGTTATCTTCGTTTTGAGGAATAGACGAATACATTCGTCATATTCGTCATCCTCGCTAATTCTAGATATGAAACCAATAGGAAAGTAGCCTTAAGTACAAATCGCAATATGCGATTATTTAAATCGCATGTTAATCGCGATAACTAGAAAAAATGACGAATATTCGATTTCGACGAATATGAAACGAATATTCATTCGAATATTCGCGAATTTCGTCGAAATCGAATATGGCACCTGCCGCTCATCACTAGTAGTTATGTCCAGATATGTTTCCCCTTCACAGTAGTTATGTCCAGATATGTGGCCCTCACAGTAGTTATATCCAGATATGGGCCCCCTGCACAGTAGCTATGCCCAGATATTGTCCCCTCTTCACAGTAGCAGTATGATGTCTGACACTACATTGTGCTGCTGCTGAAGAGCCAGGGCCATATTTAGATTTTATGCTGCCCTAGACACTTTAGTGCCGGCTTCCTCCCCCCACTGAAATCCATGTTTTTTAGATAGCTGATGGTAAAATGCTCCCTAGGCCTTCAGATATCCCTCAGGACTCCCTCATACACTTGCACAATTCAAGGGCTGACCTGTTCCATGTGTGCTTTGAAGCTGAAGACATCTGCATTGCTGAGAAAAATTATGTTTTATTATATGCAAACGGAGGTGTTACCATTACACATATAGGCTCCGCTCTCTCTGTTACCGCCACACCCTTTGCACTTTGACATGGCCAGTTATGATGACATTTTCACTGCCAGGCCCTCGCTTAGGTTTTCCTCGTCACATCCTTAAAGCTTGTAAAAGAGCTGGATCTTGACATAGGGGCCACTTAATATGGTGGATTTGGTGATCTCTGTAATTGAGGCACCACTTTGCTCGGTTTTCCTTCCTTTGAGGGATATCTGGCTTTCATTGTGTTGTAGACCCAATACTGGGGCTCCACATTTACAATACCTCCTGCTGCGCTGAAGGTCCTTTCTGACAGGACACTTGAAGTGGGGCATGCCAGAAGTTCTATCGCAAATTGGGATAGCTCAGGCCACAGGTCAAGCCTGCACACCCAGTAGTCAAGGGGTTCATCGCTCCTCAGAGTGTCAATATCTGCAGTTAAGGCGAGGTAGTCTGCTGCCTGTCAGTCGAGTCGTTCTCTGAGGGTGGACCCCGAAGGGCTGTGGCAATGCGTAGGACTTAAATAGCTCCGCATGTCCTCCATCAACAACACGTCTGTAAAGCGTCCTGTCCATGCCAGCGTGGTCGTGGTAGGAGGATTACTTTCACCTCTTCCCCTGTTAGATTGCCGTTGTGCTGTAACATCACCCTTATACGCTGTGTAAAGCATACTTTTTAACTTGTTTTGGAAGTGCTGCATCCTTTCCGACTTCTGGGAATTTGATAAAATTTCAGCCGCTTTCTGCTTATACCGGGGGTCTAGTAGCGTGGCCACCCAGTACATGCCGTTCTCCTTCAGCCTTTTTATACGAGGGTCCCTCAACAGGCATGACAGCATAAAAGACCCCATTTGCATAAGGTTGAATGCCGAGCTACTTATACATGGGTCCCTCAACAGGCATGACAGCATGAAAGACCCCATTTGCACAAGGTTGAATGCCGAGTTACTCATGTCCCGTTCCTCATCCTCACTGATCTCATTGAAGGTCTGTTCTTCCCCCCAGCCACGTACTACATCACGGGTCCCAGATAGGTGACAACAACTAGTACCCTGGGATGCCTGCTGTGGTTGGTCTTCCTCCTCCTCAAAGCCACATTCCTCCACTGACTCCTCTTCCTCAGACTCCTCTTCCAGCGTTGCCGCAGGTCCAGCAAACAATGATGATAAGGCTGTTTCTGGTGGTGATGGTGAGCGTAATTCTTCCTCTACCTCTTCCCGCTCATCTACTGCCTGATCCAGCACTCTTCACAGGGCACGCTCCAGAAAGAAAACAAATGGGATGAGGTCACAGATGGTGCCTTCAGTGCGACTGACTAGGTTTGTCACCTCCTCAAAAGGACGCATGAGCCTACAGGCATTGCGCATGAGCGTCCAGTAATGTGGCAAAAAAATACCCAGCTCAGCAGAGGCTGTCCTAGCACACCGGTCATACAAATACTCGTTGACGGCTTTTTTATGTTGAAGCAGGCGGTCGAACATTAGGAGTGTTGAATTCCAATGTGTCGGGCTGTCGCAAATCAAGCGCCTCACTGGCATGTTGTTTCGCTGCTGAATATCGTAAAAGTGTGCCATGGCCATGCAGGAATGCCTGAAATGGCCACATACCTTCCTGGCCTGCTTGAGGACGTCCTGTAAGCCTGGGTACTTACACAGGTTCAACACATGTGCCATGCACGGCACATGTGTCAACTTGCCCAAATTCAATGCCGCCAACAGATTGCTTCCATTGTCACACGCCACTTTGCCGATCTCCAGTTGGTGCGGGATCAGACAAGGATCCACCTGTGCGTTCAGGGCGGACAGGAGTGCTGGTCCAGTGTGACTCTCTGCTTTCAGGCAAGTCAACCCCAAGACGGCGTGACACTGTCGTATCCGGGATGTGGAATAGCCTCTGGGGAGCTGGGGGGGGGGTGGGGGGGTGTGGTTGATGATATGGAGCAAGACGCAGCAGCAGAAGAGGACTCAGACGAGGAGGTTAGCGAAGAGGATGGAGTAGGAGGAGTAGAGGAGGTGGCAGCAGGCCTGCCTGAAAGTTGTGTGCTGCTTGTATTCATGTGTTGATCCCAAAGGCGTTTGTGATGTGAGATCATGTGCCTCGCGAAGCAGTTATACCTAGGTGGGTGTTGGACTTCCCACAAATCAGTTTATTTTGGCACAGGTTGTAAATGGCATCGCTGTTATCAGAGGCAGACACACAAAAAAAATCCCCACTGCTGAGCTTTGCAATGACGGCATTCTGGTGGTGGCAACAGCATGCGTTGATTGGCGTGCTGTCTGGCTGACCCCGGGTGCCAATACATGCTGTCTGACTGTGCCACTAGCTTCTTGCGACGACCTCCCCCTGCTTCTAATTCATCTCCTCCTCCTCTCTGTCTCCCCATCTGAACTTTCCCCCTGTTCTTCTTCTCTTCGAGCGGGCACCCACGTGACATCCACGGACACATGTCATCATCAACCGCTTCAATTGTATCTGACAACTCAGCAAAGGAAGCAGCAGCGGGTACAACATCATCATCATCACACCGTACGTCCATGTGTGTAATGCTGCCTGACTGATACAAATCCCTTTTTTCTACATCCTCTGGCAATAATGGTTGTGCATCACTCATTTCTTCCAACTGATGTGTAAATAAATCCTCTGACAGATCAAATGAAGCGGCTGTGGTGCTAGTGTTGGTGGTGGCGGCGGGCGGGCGTGTGGTAACTTGAGAGGTGCCCGAAGCTGAGCTGGAGGAGGAGGGTGCGTCAAGGATCCGAGCGGAAGCTGTAGAAGATTGGGTGTACTGTGTAAGCCAGTCAACTATGTCCTCAGAATCTATGGAGTTCAGGGTATGTGGCCTCTGAACACTGGGCATTATTCTAGGGCCAAAGGAAGTCACAACGCCACGACGGCCTCTGCCTATCATTTTTTTTTTTATTAGTAGTACTATGTGTGCAAGGTACTGTGCCACCCGGTATGTGCACACTACAGGCGGTGGAAGTGGGCCTGACACACACTGGCAGGTAACTAACCTTAGATTAAAGGGTAAAAATGAAATGCCTTATTTATCGGCAAGCTACTGTGCCACCTGGTATGAGTGGTGGGCACTGGCAGTGGGCACACTACAGTCAGTGGAATTGGGCCTGACACACACTGGCAGGCAACTAACCTTAGATTAAAAGGTAAAAATTAAATGCCTTATTTATCGGCAAGTTACTGTGCCACCCAGTATGAGTGGTGGGCACTGGCAGTGGGCACACTACAGTCAGTGGAAGTGGGCCTGACACACACTAGCAGGCAACTAACCTTAGATTTAAGGGTAAAAATGAAATGCTTTATTTATCGGCAAGCTACTGTGCCACCCGGTATGAGTGGTGGGCACTGGCAATGGGCACACTACAGTCAGTGGAAGTGCGCTTGACACACACTGGCAGGCAACTAACCTCAGATTAAAGGGTAAAAATGAAATGCCTTATTTATCGGCAAGCTACTGTGCCACCCAGTATGAGTGATGGGCACTGGCAGTGGGCACACTACATTCAGTGGAAGTGGGCCTGACACACACTAGCAGGCAACTAACCTTAGATTAAAGGGTAAAAATGAAATGCCTTATTTATTGGCAAGCTACTGTGCCACCCGGTATGAGTGGTGGGCACTGGCAGTGGGCACACTACAGTCAGTGGAAGTGGGCCTGACACACACTGGCAGGCAACTAACCTTAGATTAAAGGGTAAAGATTAAATGCCTTATTTATCGGCAAGCTACTGTGCCACCCGGTATGAGTATGGGCACTGGCAGTGGGCACACTACAGTCAGTAGAAGGGGGCCTGACACACACTGGCAGTCAACTAACCTTAAATTAAAGGGTAAAAATGAAATGCCTTATTTATCGGCAAGCTACTGATCCATTCGTTATCAGTGGTGGGCACTGGCAGTGGGCACACTACAGTCAGTGGAAGTAGGCGTGACACACACTGTAAGCAGGCAGGCAACTGAAATTAGATTAAAGTGTCAAAATTAAATGCCTTTTTTTATGCAAAGTTCTGTGCCACACGATATGAGTGGTGGTCACTGACAGTGGGCACACTACATTCAGTGGAAGTGGGCCTGACACACACTGGCAGGCAACTAACCTTAGATTAAAGGGTAAAAATTAAATGCCTTATTTATCGGCAAGCTACTGTGCCAGCCGGTATGAGTATGGGCACTGGCAGTGGGCACACTACAGTCAGTAGAAGGGGGCCTGACACACACTGGCAGTCAACTAACCTTAAATTAAAGGGTAAAAATGAAATGCCTTATTTATTGGCAAGCTACTGATCCATTCGTTATCAGTGGTGGGCACTGGCAGTGTGCACACTACAGTCAGTGGAAGTAGGCGTGACACACACTGTAAGCAGGCAGGCAACTGAAATTAGATTAAAGTGTAAAAATGAAATGCCTTTTTTTATGCAAAGTCCTGTGCCACACATTATGAGTGGTGGGCACTGGCAGTGGGCACACTACAGTCAGTGAAAGTGGGCCTGACACACACTGGCAGCAGGCAGGCAACTGAAATTAGATTAAAGTGTAAAAATTAAATGCCTTTTTTTATGCAAAGTCCTGTGCCACACGATATGAGTGGTGGTCACTGATAGTGGGCACACTACATTCAGTGGAAGTGGGCCTGACACACACTGGCAGGCAACTAACCTTAGATTAAAGGGTAAAAATGAAATGCCTTATTTATTAGCAAGCTACTGTGCCACACGGTATGAGTGGTGGGCACTGGCAGTGGGCACACTACAGTCAGTGGAAGTGGGCCTGACACACATTGGAGGGCAACTAACCTTAGATTAAAGGGTAAAAATGTAATGCCTTATTTATCGGCAAGCTACTGTGCCACCCGGTATGAGTGGTGGGCACTGGCAGTGGGCACACTACAGTCAGTAAAAGTGGGCCTGACACACACCGGCAGGCAACTAACCTTAAATTAAAGGGTAAAAATGAAATGCCTTATTTATCGGCAAGCTACTGTGACATCCGTTATCAGTGGTGGGCACTGGCAGTGGGCACACTACAGTCAGTGGAAGTAGGCCTGACACACACTGGCAGCAGGCAGGCAACTGAAATTAGATTAAAGTGTGAAAATGAAATGCCTTTTTTTTTGCAAAGTCCTGCGCCACACGTTATGAGTGGTGAGCACTGGCAGTGGGCACACTACAGTCAGTGGAAGTGGGCCTGACACACACTGGCAGCAGGCAGGCAACTGAAATTAGATTAAAGTGTAAAAATTAAATGCCTTTTTTTATGCAAAGTCCTGTGCCACACGGTATGAGTGGTGGGCCCTGGCAGTGGGCACACTACAGTCAGTTGAAGTGGGCCTGACACACACTGACAGCAGGCAGGCCAGGCAACTGAAATTAAAGTGTAAAAATTAAATGACTTTTTTTATGCAAAGTCCTGTGCCACACGGTTTGAGTGGTGGGCACTGGCAGGGGGCACACTACAGTCAGTGGAAATGGGCCTGACACACACTGGCAGCAGGCAGGCAACTGAAATTAGATTAAAGTGTAAAAATTAAATGCCTTTTGTTAATGCAAAGTCCTGTGCCACACGGTATGAGTGGTAAGCACTTGCAGTGGGCACACTGCAGAAAAAAAAAAAATAAATCAGACTAATGTAGCTGCCCTAAAAAGGGCATTTTGGGGTGCTGTGACGCTGTCCTTACAGCAGATGAGTCTGTGGACACAGAACACTGGCCTAGCTAACACTTTGCCTATGAATTCATCAGCACAGCAGCAGCAGCTGCACTCTCCCTACTCTCACCAATACACTGCAGCTTAAGTCTGAATCTAAAATGGCTGCCGTTTTTATAGGAGATGGGAGGGTGTGGGAGGGAGGGTGCTGATTGGCTGGAATGTGTCTGCTGACTGTGAGGTACAGAGTCAAAGTTTGCTCAATGATGATGTAAAGGGGGCGGACCGAACATTGCATATGTTAGCCCGCCGCGGCGAACGCGTACAAGCTATGTTCACGGGGAACTGTTCGCTGCCGAATAGTTCGGGACATCACTAGTCATGGAGCGCCCCCGTCATCAGGCATCTATGTGCCCCGCTAAAGGATTATTTTAAAAGTGTATAGAAGCCACAAGGGGACCCCACGCTGCAGATTTATCATGGAGACATCATGGAGATTTTACAGCATATAACTACAGCACCCAACAATGTAAACGCCGCCGAATTTACAGAATATAATTCCAAGTCAGGTATGCAGTGCAGGGGTACTTTGAAATAAAGAAGGGGTACAGATCACCTAACAATCTGAAGGTCACCTAATGTACTGAATATATTTCCAAGTCAGGTATGCAGTGCAGGGGTACTTTATGGATCAAGAATGTAACATGCGATTTTTTGAAATTTACCTCCCTTTCATCTATGCAGAGCAGGGGTTTTATATGGCAAAACTGGCAAAATGTCACCCACTAATGTAACAGATTATTTTTAGAGATTTGCCTCCATATCATTTATGCAGAGCAGTGGTTTGTATACGGAAAACTGGCAAAATGTCACCCACCAATGTAACAGATGATCTTTTGAAATGTACCGCCCTGTCACCTATGTAGAGTAGGGATTTGTATATTGCAAAACTGGCAAAATATCACCCTCCAATGTAACAGATGATTTTTAGAGATTTACCTCCCTGTCACTTATGCAGAACAGGGGTTTGTAAACGGAAAAACTGGCAAAATGTCACCCACCAATGTAACAGATGAATTTTTGAAATTTACCTCCCTATCACTTATGCAGAGCAGTGGTTTGTATACGGCAAAACTGGCAAAATATCACTCACCAATGTAACAGATGATTTTTTGAAATTTACCTCCCTGTCACTTATGCAGAGCAGGGGTTTGTATACGGCAAAACTGGCAAAATGTCACCCACCAATGTAACAGATTATTTTTGGAAATTTAGCTCCCTGTCACCTATGCAGAGCAGGGGTTTGTATATACGGCAAAACAGGCAAAAAAAACAGTTTTTTCAGCGTTGTATGCAAAAGTGCTCTGTGGCACAAAAGTAAAGGCTTATTACAGCAACTACAGAAATGCAGTATGTCACCGCAAAATTTTAAAATAGGTTTTTCAGCTGTATATGCAAATGTGCTCTGTGGTACGACAGTACGGGTTTATTCCACCAACTACAGAAATGCACTATGTCACTGCAAAATTTTAAAATAGTTTTTTCAGCGGTGTATCCAAACGTGCTCTGGGGTATGACAGTACAGGTTTATTCCACTACAGAAATGCACTATGTCAACCAAAGGTATAAATTAGGTAATGTAGGTGGACTTGACCTGTCAGAAAAAATGAATTTCTCCTCCACTGAGCTACCCAAAAATAATTAGACTGATGTTCCTGGTAGGTCATATGCAGGTCACATGCAGTTCCAAGGACACTGCAGTTGCTAAAATGTCCGCCGACCCCCACCTTAGTAACAGATGGATTAAAAATAATTTTGCAATGTCACTGGGTTCAGGGCTGGGTACAAATATGTAACATAGCACCCTCAATAATTGCTGTAGTTTGAAGAGTTAACACCACCAAGTTCAACATATTTCTTCTCTATTCTCTCCATGAGAGCACCAGCAGCAACCTGTCCCTACACTAAGAGAAGCAGAGTAATGTGTGGCGCTATGTGACTCCAGCTTAAATAGAGTCTGGGTCACATGCTGCACTTAGCCAATCACAGCCACCTCAATAGTAGGCATGGCTGTGAGGGCTTCTTAGTGCAAAGTAATGAAACACTTGTTGATTGGCTTCCCTGCAGACTTTCAAAAAGCGGGAAGAAATCGCAGAAAAACGAACCCGATCCCGAACTTTTACGGAAATGTTCGGATCCGGTGAGAAAAACTGTAAAGTTCGGTACGAACCCAAACTATACAGTTCGGGTTCGCTCAACTCTACTTGTGGAGTTTGCAGCTTCTTCTAAAGCTTCTGCTTCGGCTAATGCAGCTGGAGCTTCCTTTTCTACAGTTAGCTTTTCCAGTGTTGCCTATTGTTTAACTATAACTGCTTCCATATGAGCTTTCTCCATTCCCATACGAGTTATAATTTACATTTCTCTATTTTTAATTGTCTTTCTTGTTCTGCATAAGTCAGGCGGATTTTGGCAGCTTCAGCTTTTGCTCGGGCAAGGGCAACCGTGTAGCTGCTCACCGATTTCTTTGAACTTCTGGAGCTAGCCAAGATGCGAGACCTTGTCTTGTACAGTTCAGATTCTCTTGACGACATAATGACACTGTGAACAGGTTTGCATACTGTCGTGGGGGACAATGCTGCACCTTGCAGTGTTCAGTACCATGCGGTCCAGCCTGTTAGAGGTTGTTTGAGGAATCTCAGTTTCTAGTATCTAGCCTGTAAGAAGCCGCTGTTCTACTGCGACCAGGGAGTCGCAGTTCCTCTTATCTAGCTCGTAAGTGGCCGCTTTTTCACTGCAACCAGGGAGCCTCAGTTCCTCGTACCTAGCTCGTAAGCAGCCACTGTTTTACGGTTCTGTCCTCCTTATGTGTGAAGGCGCACAGCTTGACAGACAGATAAACCTTTCCCTGCAATGGATTGACAGCAGAGCAACATCCAACTTTTCTTTATATGCCAAATTTTGTATAGATACAGTTGGTCCATTTGTCTGGCCAGGAATAAAGAACAGACACCAAACATAAATAAGATTTCATATAATATATAGGTATAGATATAAAGATATAAGTAAACTGTAACATACAAATGTTTTATGTGAGTATGTGTTCTACAAATATTTAACTAATAATATAAGACTATGGGACTAGGGAACTTTTATGCATGACAATTCTTTTTTTTAGCTGACGTTCCGCAACTACATTCACAATAGGAAGCAATATCTACAGGTCACACAAAAACATAGATCACACTGGTAACTGTTTTTGTAATCAGCATCAAATAACTTTATTAGTTTCTGCAGCCATCTCATATCCTGAATGTCATTTCTATGGTGTTGCCTCCTACTGCTAGAAGACATGTTTTAAACACATGGTGTTGTACAAGAAAGGAAAGTTGATGCACGAAAAGATGAGGGATGAAGTAAAAAAAATATATATATAAAGTAAGGAAAACAGGTGAGTATTCTTAAAGTCCCATTAATTCCATTAAACCTATACAATTTCCAGACATTTAATAAAACAGATACAACAAAGCAATGTAATGAATGTAGAAACTGACTGCAACTATAAAAATAATGGTGAAACAGTTATTGAATTATCAATTACAATATTCTTCATCATTCCTGCTTGTGATATAACAGGTGGCAAAGTTTGGGACTGGTTTATTTTCACCTGAGTACATTATTATTGTTTCTTAACTGCACAGTCTTTTTTCAGCAAAATGCATAAAACAACTAAAGTGTCACACAGGAGATGACAAAGGAAACGGATCAGTGAACACACAGAGCATACAAGCCAAGCATTTGAATATGCACAAATTGGAAAAAAAGATTCAGAGGAGAGATGACAGAAGATTGTTGAATATTCTAATGATGTACTCTAGCCTGAAAAGACCAAAACAATGACAGAAGTCATCCATATATATTGACTCTAATATTTTGAAAAATATTCAGTTTATTTATATTGTTCATTTTCGCAGGCAACTTTCTTTCCAAAGATTTTCATAAAAGAATCTTGAGTACAGTATTCAAATGAAATCTAAGTTTTATATGGATTCAGCACTGTTAGGAAAAAAATATTTAGCTCAGGTATGGATTTGGATCTTAACCCATTCCCACTCAGTGACATACTGTTACTGAGCGCAGGTAGTTAACTATCAGTGCCGGAATAGTATGTCACATTGATGGCACAGGCTCAGGAGCTGGGCCTGTGCCATCACCTGTATTTGCCAGCTGTATGCACCTTCCTTCACAACCAGTGAGCACCATCTATCATCCACAGTATGCCTTCCATGCAACTCCTATCCAGCTAGTTCTTACTGGAGGTGTTCTCCAAGAGCTCTTTACAGCAACAATGTTTATTAGGACAGCTGACCAAGAAAGTCTTTTATCACCCCTTGCATTATCCAACTGTGATAGTATTTTTGTCAATAACTAATAGATGGCAGCTTCAGTGTTATCTTTGCAATATCCATCCTACATATGACTCTCCCCAGAGTATCAGTATGCTGCCCATTATGTCACCATGATACATTCTCATGGTCTCATTACCTACAGATTCTCACCAACAGTAGATCACATACATTTACATTCCCTTGCTGGCATCTCACAGTGGCTTAAAAACATGAGTGCAAGTTACATGGCACACTCATATGCTGGGAGATATAATAGCATGCATAAACATAGAATTATAGCAATGTTGACATGATTTAGCGACAGCCACATGGGCATCGTTCAACAGTTCAATGAGGTGGAATTGCCACCACAACAGGGTCAAACAGTAGCCCATCTGTAAAGGACATAGTTTCTTGTAAGAGGTACCGACATTCACCGACCAATTACACTGACATTCAAAGGGTTAACACAGCTCAGCGATACTTTCACTCTTCAAAGGTGTGGGTACAAATTTTATCAGTATATGTTTACCAACGGATTTGAAATATTAAGCATTTCAAGTGTTATGTTAAGTTCTAAGGATGAGCAAATCCATTTGCGATTGCCTGCCTGCCAAACTTGAAGTTTTTGCGATTTGCTTCTGATGAATCACATAAAAATGGTTCCCAAAGCCATTTTACAATTGATTTTGGCAAGGAAAAACCATGAGGAAGGAAGAAGATGGAGGATCTCATGACACTGGTAGGAAGTAGGCGGAGGACTTGCCCTGATTGTCTCAGAGGCTGAAAGACTTATAAGCCAATCAGGGGTCATTAGGCAGGTGGATGATTAGCTGAACTGGAAACACCATAATGCCACAGCTTTACAAGCAACTATTGTAGTGTAATAGGGACCTTATAGGGAAAGTATAGGAAAAGAATGGATTAGAGAGATATAATTGTGTATAGTGAATATGATCAGAGAATGCTTTGATCGTTGGTCGTGACAGGAGGCTGGTCTCACTGTGCTTAAAGCTGCTTGCTGCTGCTGCAATTCAGCCTAGCAGTTCTACATTACAAAACTAACCCCCTGCAAGAATTTTTTTTTTTTATATAAACAGAGAGACACCTTTTTTTTTCAAAACCTCAATTGTAATTTTTTTTCAGTCCAATATATCGATCTGTGTTTTGAGGCAATAACACAATTTTTACACCAGTGATATTAAACACAGACAGCATTATTGAACTGTATTACATGCATTTTGTCCGTCCGTGTTATTAAACTTATTGCTTTATAAAAAAAGCATTTTATGGCAATAATACCATTTTGTTCACCACTGACCTTGAGTTCAAAGAAATTTCACCACCAACACTGCATCATTATATGGGTGGTAAGTGGATGCATTATTGTATGGCACTGGGTGTTTTATAGTACAAAAATGTAAGTGTTGAACCTGTGAAATTAAACAAAAAAATACATAGTTCAAAGAAATTTTACTGCCAACACTGCATGATTATATTGGTGGTACATGGATTGCATTACTGCAACGCACTGTGTGTTTTTTATAGTGAAGAAATTTAAATGTTGAAACAGTGATATTAAACACAAATGAAATACTTAGTTACACAGTTATTAAGTTTGGAAAAAGACAAAAGTCGATCAAGTCCAACCTGTAATCCTGCTATATTAATCCAAGGGATAAATCCCTGATTCAATATCCATATTCTTTTAAAAAGGGGTTGGGCCAAAGGGAAAGGGTGTGTAGAACAAGATTTCTACAATGTCATAAGCCTCAATGTTATTTTGAATTAAAAAGTCATCTAAACCTTTCTTGAAGCCATCTACTGTATTTGCTGTGACCAGCTCCTGTGGCAGGCTATTCCAGAGATTCACAGGCTTTACTGTAAACAATGCTTGTTGCCTCTTATAACTGAATCTTTTGTTCTCCAGTTGTAGGAAGTTTTGGGTCCATACCTCTTTTGATACAAGACAAAATTATATTGGCCTTATAGGCAGCTGACTGGCATTGCATGCTGTTATTTAGTCTATAATCTACTAATACACCCAGATCCTTCTCAAAAAGTGACTCTCCCAATTTTACTCCCCCCTAGGACATATGCATAACTTTACATTTATCTATATTAAACCTAATTTGCCAAATGGAGGCCCAAACAATAAGTTTGTCCAAGTCAGCTTGTAACTTATTAACAGCTTCCATAGACTGTAGCACAAAAAATGGGAATTTGTCAACCGACAATGAAACAGCAGTATTTACTGGTTTTATTTGACTGTCAGATATGCATTGCCGGTGTCAGAAAGAGAAAAAATCACTTTAGGTCACACAAATATGTGACAGACTAATGTAATTGAAATTTTTTCACTGCCAGGTATGCACTGCAGGCCGCAGGGGTACTTGACCACCAAAAAAAGGGAATGTGCCCCCCTAGAATCTAACACTGAGCTACCCGAACAGAATTAAAGTAATGTCCCTGGCACACATGCAGTTGCAAGTGCAGTGCACTTGCTAAAATGGTCGCCGACACCCACCTAACAAACAGACTGATTAAAGCTTATTTCTCTGTGGCACTGGGCTCATGGGTACAAAAATGTAGCATAGCAACCACAAAAATTATTGCTGTAGTTTGAAGATTTTACAACACCAAGTACACCAGAATTGTTTTCTAATCTCTCTCTTACAGCAGCAGCAGCCTATCCCTACACTAGTAAAAGCTGACTTGAAGTGCAGCTCTACATGACTCCAGCTTATATAGAGGCTGGGGCACATGCTGCACTGGCCAATCACAGCCATGCCATTAGTAGGCATGGCAGTGATGGCTTCTAAGGGCACACTAGTTAAACGCTTGTTGATTGGCTGCCCTGCAGCCTTTCAACAGGCGCCATTAAATCGCCGAACACCGAACTCAAACCCGAGCTTTTATGAAAATGTTCAGGTCCGGGTACGAAAATTCCTAAAGTCCAGTACGAAACCGAACTTTACAGTTCGGGTTTGCACAACTGTACTCTATTCTTTACCATACTGCTACTGTTGTCGCTACTGTCATCATGCCGCCACCACCATCTGCCTGCCTATCATCATATTCTGTACTGTATGGCTGCTGCTGCTACTTCCTGCTGCTGACCTCCTGCTGCCAGTTCCATTAACCCTAAGGCCAGTACCATTACAACTACAAAGCCGCTACTATACTGCTACTACTTCCACTTAAACAGCCACACCCACATTTACTGCCTTGTCTGTTCCATACCGTGCTGCTACTGCTGCCACTACTATTGCAGCCACAGCCACTATTACCCTTTAATTATTAATTTTTGGACGCTTGGTCATAAGGAGCCACTGTTTTTTTCCCTTAGCTTCTTGTGTGTTTAAACATTAACTGCTTCTAATAAGGTACAATTCTTGGAAGATTTCTAATACAAAAAAGTCTGACATATGACAGTGCAGTGTGTTTTTAAACACACTGTTTGTTAACACCATCAAACACACATTTACAAATAGCTATGTATGTCAGTGTCATTCTGACATTATTTTCTATTGCTGTCATTGCGTTCACAAGCTTAAAGGGGGAATGGAGACCAAAAATTCATAAAAGATTAACAAAAAGAGGTAACATATTTTTTATTAAAAATAGGACTAGAAGGTGTTATAAACCCCTTTCAGGGCAATTTAAGCAACTTTGATTTGTGATTAATTCATTCGGATCTGAATCAAACATTTTGAAAATGTTGCCAAATCAGACAAAAAGCTAATTTCAAGACGTTCTCTCATCTCTGTATTCCCCAATCATAAATACATAAGTTGGCTACAAAAAAAACATGAATTATGATAAAGTTGTTTTAAAGTGTGTATTTTTCTTTGTCATCCTAGATGACTCTGGCTATATTTAGTGGCATTGGATGGCATGGAAACTCTACTGTGTGGCAGGGAATTCTTATTATTAACACCTGTGTCTCTTGGACAGCAGTACAGTTGGGCATTTTGCCTGCAAAGGAAGGTAATTGCCCCCTATATCCACAGCAGGTCAACTGATGTTGCGGGTTTCACTGTAGAATTCACCCTATAGAATCCAATTTACGGCAAATCCACAGTGGAATCTCCACTATGGAAACACAGCAAAATATGTAGTGTAAGCAATCCCAAAACTTACTTACCCTATGAGCGCCTCTCTCCTTTTTTTGCCATATATCACCCAGACAGAGGAGAGAGGTCCCACAGCAAGGAAAAAGGCGTCATATCACCCACCACTAGAGAAGGCTACTTTCAGTTATTTAGGCCCCAGCACCCAGACAGAGGAGAGAGGTCCCACAGCAAGGAATCATGTATCATATCACCCACCACTGGAGAGGGCCTCTTTCAGTTATTTAGGCCCCAGCACCTAGACAGAGGAGAGGTCCCTAAGCAAGGAATAAGGCGTCATATCACCCACCACTGGAGAAGGCCACTTTCAGTTATTTAGGCCCCAGCACCCAGACAGAGGAGAGAGGTCCCACAGCAAGGAATAAGGAGTCATATCACCCACCACTGGAGAAGGTCACTTTCAGTTATTTAGGCCCCAGAACCCAGACAGATGAGAGAGGTCCCACAGCAAGGAATAAGGTGTCATATCACCGACCACTGGAGAAGGTCATTTTCAGTTATTTAGGCCCCAGCACCCAGACAGAGGAGAGAGGTCCCACAGCAAGGAATAAGGTGTCATATCACCCACTACTGGAGAAGGTCACTTTCAGTTATTTAGGCCCCAGCACCCAGACAGAGGAGAGAGGTCCCACAGCAGAGGTAGAGGCAGAGGTTCAGGCTTCATGTCACCCACCATTGTAACAGGCCACTTTCAGTTATTTAGTTTATTTCAGTTATCCATCCTAAACTATCAATATAAATGTATTCTTATCGCTAAACCAAATTTAAAAGTACAGTCTCTTAAACTAAAAAATAAAGAAAGGATTGTGGTTCCTATGAAGAACAGCTTGATCCATTTAGAAAGAGAATTCATGTAATTCATGTCCATTCCCAGTAAACAAGCATTCATTTTTTGTCACCCCAGCCCTGACATAACAAAGCTACAGCCTCAATTCCATGAAATTTGTATGAAATGAAACATTTCACAAGCTATTAAAAATGTTAATGCAGACTTGTGCTGGAAGGCATGACAGCCCAATACACTCTACTGCTGTTATAAAAGAGATATATAATAAACAAAAACTGCAAAGACACATTAACAGTCACCATTGTTGACTTACTGCCTTTAAAACTAGGACTACAGGAAGACAAATACTGTGCATAGAGAAGAATAAACTTAATTTAGGAACATAAAAATAAAATAAAAAAAAAGGCCTTGCTATCAGAACATTCAACAGCTCTGAATATTATTTAACCTGTATTTCTGTTAGTATGCAAAATAAACGTGGAGCCCCAGTTATGGGTCTACAACACAATGAAAGCCAGAAATCCCTCAAAGGAAGGAAAACTGAGCAAAGGGGTGTCTCCATTACAGAGATCACCAAATCAAGTGGCCCCTATGTCAACATCCCGCTTTTTTACAAGCTTTAAGGATGTGACAGGGAAAACCTAAGCCAGTTATCCATCCACAGACAGCTGTTTCAGGGTGTTGCCCCTCATCAGTGCAGAGTAGGATTCTGGCTAACTGGGAGCAATGCCTCGGAGACTACTCAAACACACCAATAGCTGATCTCAGGGAGACCAGCTACAAAAAACACAGTGGAGTCTCAACACAGCAATCCAAAGTGCAAAGCTCCCTGGGAAACAGTAATATGCAAAATAAATGTGGAGCCCCAGTTATGGGTCTACAACACAATGAAAGCCAGAAATCCCTCAAAGGAAGGAAAACTGAGCAAAGGGGTGTCTCCATTACAGAGATCACCAAAACCACCATATTAAGTGGCCCCTATGTCAAGATCCCGCTTTTTTACAAGCTTTAAGTCTCCGAGGCATTGCTCCCGGTTAGCCAGAATCCTACTCCGCACTGATGAGGGGCAACACCCCGAAACAGCTGTCTGTGGATGGATAACTGGCTTAGGTTTTCCCTGTCACATGCTTAAAGCTTGTAAAAAAGCGGGATCTTGACATAGGGGCCACTTAATATGGTGGATTTGGTGATCTCTGTAATGGAGACACCCCTTTGCTCAGTTTTCCTTCCTTTTGAGGGATTTCTGTCTTTCATTGTGTTGCAGACCCATAACTGGGGCTCCACATTTATTTTGCATATTACTGTTTCCCAGGGAGCTTTGCACTTTGGATTGCTGTGTTGAGACTCTTAAATGAGGCTCCACTGTGTTTTTTGTAGCTGGTCTCCCTGAGATCAGCTATTGGTGTGTCTGTATTTCTGTTAGGCCTCATGCACACGACCGTAGGTGTTTTGCGGTCCACAATCGGCGGATCCGCAAAACACGGAAGCTGTTCTGCGTTACGTTACGCAATTTGCGGAAACAGAATGTGGCCCATTGTAGAAATGCCTATTCTTGTCTGCAAAACGGACAAGAATAGGACATGCTATATTTTTTTTTGCTGGGCCACAGAACGGAGAAATCTAATCTTATGCGGCCCCATTGAAGTGAATGGGTCCGCGCCCGAGCCGCAAAATATGTGGCTCGGACGCAGACCCAAAATACGTTTGTGTGCATGAGGCCTTATACAATTTTTATCGATTAGGTCCAATATTGTTCACCTTCACAGGCCATAGGCCAGGGGTCAGCAACCTGCGGCTCTCCAGCTGTTGTGAAACTACAATTCCCAGCATGCTACATTCAGGTCTATGAGAGTTCTGAGAAGAGCAGAGGAAGTATGCATGCTGGGAGTTGTAGTTTCACAACAGCTGGAGAGCCGCAGGTTGCCTACCCCTGCCATAGGCTGACTGGATGCTATGATGTTGCATTATGACCTTATATGGTGTCCCAAAGCATTTTAAAGTTCTGTATCTAACCCATAATATAGAATGTTAATGCAAAAAAGGTGGCCAGGATGGCAACAAAAAGGTGAAAAAAAACTTTTAGAAAAGGTTTCCTTAAATTTCAATTTCCTTTAAATAATAGTAATAATAATTTTAATGTAAATGTAGAATCCTAGTTATGCTCTTTTCCTTTACCATAAGTTGAATTAAGTAAAATGTGTGGGTCATTTGAATAAGATATTCATTCAAATCCCAATTTCGATAGTCTTGGGATCCCAAGTTAGTTCTTTTAAAAAATATACCATTGTGCACTCTTGACATTTTATGGTAGAAGGCAGAATTGCTTTCTTAAAGAAACATTTAACAACTTGCCCCTTAGTTTTTAATTATTTCAGCCTTGGAAAAGCCGTGGGAGTATAGATACTTTCTCAATCCACCGAGTCCCAGATCATTATTAATAAGTGAACTACAGCTCAATAAATGTTCTTTTAGCACAACAGGGATAGCAATAGAGAGTATAGGTATGAACTCAGAAATCTTAACACTTTGTTGCTGAGGGCAGCACTCTGGAGCAAGTCTCGCATGGAAAGATGTGAACCTGATAGAGTATGCACTAAAGATTAATTTTAATGACTTAATTAGTTACACTCCAAAGATTTAAATCACATCAATTTAACATAAATTAAAATATATATTTTACTTTAAAATTAAAACACATAGAGTATTGCTGCCAGTCATAGTTAACACAATACTTTATACAGCAGTTAAAAAGCAAAAACTTTCCTACAAAAGATTTTAATGTTCATCACAACTGTGAATTAATGTATATTATTAACCAGTTGAAGACCACAGGTTTACACCCCCCTAGTGACCAGGCCCTTTTTTACAAATCCGCACTACACTACTTTCACCGTTTATTGCTCGGTCATACAACTTACCACCCAAATGAATTTTGCCTCCTTTTCTTCTCACTAATAGAGCTTTCATTTGGTGGTATTTCATTGCTGCTGACATTTTTACTTTTTTTTGCTATTAATAAAAATGTAACGACATTTTTGCAAAAAAATTACATTTTTAACTTTCTGTTGTAAAATTTTTCAAAAAAAACTACATTTCTATATAAATTTTTCACAAAATTTGTTGTTCTACATGTCTTTGATAAAAAAAAATTTAATAAGTGTATATTTATTGGTTTGGGTAAAAGTTATAGCGTTTACAAACTATGGTGCAAAAAAGTAAATTTCTGCATTTTGAAGCAGCTCTGACTTTCTGAGCACCTGTCATGTTTCTTCAGGTGCTAGAATGCCAGGATAGTATGAATACCCCCAAATCACA
Source organism: Bufotes viridis (assembly GCA_033119425.1). Lineage (NCBI taxonomy): Eukaryota > Metazoa > Chordata > Amphibia > Anura > Bufonidae > Bufotes > Bufotes viridis. The sequence goes on along the minus strand of CM065593.1, from coordinate 213,496,754 downwards.
CCATTTTAGATAGAAGACACCCCAAAGTATTCACGGAGGGGCATGGTGAGTTCATGTATCATTTCATTTTTTTCACAAGTTAGCGGAAAATGACACTTTCTGAGGAAAAAAAAATAATAAAGTTTCCATTTCTGCTAACTTCTGGCAAAAAAGTAAAATCTCAGACGGACTCACTATGCCCCTCAGTGAATACCTTGGGGTGTCTACTTTCCGAAATGGGGTCATTTGTGGGGTGTGTTTACTGCTCTGGCATTTTGGGCGGGGCTAAATTGTGAGCAGCCATGTAAAACCTAAAGGTACTCGTTGGAATTTGGGCCCCTTTGCGCATTTAGCTGCAAAAGTGTCACTCATGTGGTATCGCCGTACTCAGGAGAGTAGGGCAATGTGTTTTGGGGTGTATTTTTACATATACCTATGCTGGGTGAGAGAAATATCTCTGTAAATTGTCAACTTTGTGTAAAAAAATTTAAAAAGTTGTCGTTTACAGAGATATTTCTCACACAAAGTATGGGTATATATAAAAATACACCCTAAACACATTGCCCTACTTCTCCTGAGTACGGCGATACCACATGAGTGACACTTTTTGCAGCCTAGGTGCGCAAAGGGGCCCTAAAACCAATGAGTACCTTTAGGATTTCACAGGCCATTTTTACGCATTTGGATTCCAGACTTCTTCTCACGCTTTAGGGCCCCTAAAATGCCAGGGCAGTATAAATACCCCACATGTGACCCCATTTTAGAAAGAAGACACCCTAAGGTATTCCGTGAGGGGTATGGTGAGTTCATGTAAAATTTTATTTTTTTGTCACAAGTTAGTGGAATATGAGACTTTGTAAAAAAAAAAAATATATCAATTTCCGCTAACTTGTGCCAAAAAATATAAATTTCTGTGAACTCGCCATGACCCTCACGGAATAAATTGGGGTGTCTTCTTTCCAAAATGGGGTCACTTGTGGGGCCCAGGTATTTTAGGGGCCCTAAAGCGTGAGAAGAAAAATGCACTGTGAAATCCTAAAGGTACTCATTGGAATTAGGGCCCCTTTGCGCATCTTGGCTGCAAAAAAGTGTCACTCATGTGGTATCGCCGTACTCAGGAAAAGTAGGGCAATGTGTTTTGGGGTGTATTTTTACATATACCCATGCTGGGTGAGAGAAATATCTCTGTAAATGACAACTTTTAAAACAAATTTATACAAAGTTGTCAGTTTACAGAGATATTTCTCTCACCCAGCATGGGTATATGTAAAAATACACCCCAAAACACATTGCCCTACTTCTCCTGAGTACGGCGATACCACATGAGTGACACTTTTTGCTGCCTGGGTGCGCAAAGGGCCCTAATTCTAATGAGTACCTTTTAGGAGGGCATTTTTACGCATTTTTCTTCTCACGCTTTAGGGCCCCTAAAATGCCAGGGCAGTATAAATACCCACATGTGACCCCATTTTGGAAAGAAGACACCCCAAGGTATTCCGTGAGGGGCATGGCGAGTTCACAGAAGATTTTTTTTGGCACAAGTTAGCGGAAATTGATTTTTATTGTTTTTCTCGCAAAGTCTCCTTTCCGCTAACTTTTGACAAAAAGTTAAATTTTTCATGGACTCACCATACCCCTCAGCGAATACCTTGGGGTGTCTTCTTTCCAAAATGGGGTCATTTGTGGGGTGTTTGTACTGTTCTGGCATTTTGGGCGGGGCTAAATTGTGAGCAGCCATGTAAAGCTAAAGGTACTCGTTAGAATTTGGGCCCCTTTAGCATCCAGGCTGCAAAAGTGTCACTCATGTGGTATCTCCATACTCAGGAGAGTAGGGCAATGTGTTTGGGGTGTATTTTTACATATACCCATGTTGGGTGAGAGTAATATCTCTGTAAATTGACAACTTTGTATAAAAAAAATTAAAAAGTTGTCGTTTACAGCGATATTTCTCACACAAAGTATGGGTATATGTAAAAATACACCCCAAAACACATTGCCCTACTTCCCCTGAGTACGGCGATACCACATGTGTGACACTTTTTTGCAGCCAAGATGCGCAAAGGGGCCCTAAAACCAATGAGTACCTTTAGGATTTCACAGGCCATTTTTACGCATTTGGATTCTCACGCTTTAGGACCCCTAAAATGCCAGGTCAGTATAAATACCCCACATGTGACCCCATTTTGGAAAGAAGACACCCCAAGGTATTCCGTGAGGGGCATGGCGAGTTCACAGAAAAAAAAATTTTGGCACAAGTTAGCGGAAATTGATATATATATATATTTTTTTACAAAGTCTCATATTCCACTAACTTGTGACAAAAATAAAATTTTGCATGAACTCACCATACCCCTCACGGAATACCTTGGGGTGTCTTCTTTCTAAAATGGGGTCACATGTGAGGTATTTATGCTGTCCTGGCATTTGAGGGTCTCCGCAATCATTACACGTATGGCCAGCATTAGGAGTTTCTGCGATTCTCCTTATATTGAGCATACGGGTAATGAGATTTTTTTCCGTTCAGCCTCTGGGCTGAAAAAAAGAAAAAATGAACGGCGCAGATTTTTCATTCGCATCGATCAATGTGGATGAAAAATCTCTGCCAAAATCAGTGACTGCGGTGTGGTGGGCTGGGCGCTAGCTACCTAACAAGTAGCTAGCTAACTGACGGTGATAAGGGACCCTTATGCCCCATTCACACGTCCGCAATTCTGTTTGTGGAACGGAATTGCGGACCCATTCATTTCTATGGGGACAGACTTTGTCCCGCTCGGATCCGGAATTACGGATCCGCGCTTCGAGTCTGCACTTCCGTTCCGCAAAAATATAGAACATGTCCTATTCTTGTCCGCAATTGCGGACAAGAAAAAGCATTTTCTATATAGTTCTGTGCAGATCTGCAAAATGCGGAAAGCACATTGCCGGTGTCCGTATTTTTGCGGATCCGTAGATCCATGGATCCGCAAAACACATACGGACGTCTGAATGAGCCTGTAGGGGGTGATTAGTGACAGGGGGTGACAGGGGGTGATCAGGGGGTGACATTGGTGATGAGGGGGTGACATGGGTGATCAGGGGTTAATCAGTGATGGGGGTGGGGGGTGTGTAGTGATTGGTGCACTTTACCTTTGTTTCCTCTGGTGGTCCCAAACAAAGGGACCACCAGACAAGCAGACAGCAGGCATATCAGACGCTGTTTACAAAACAGCGTCTGATATGCGATTTAAATGCGTTTTTTTCCGCATCTACAGCCTGCCAGCGCATGATCAGCGCTGGCAGGCTGTAGTTTCAGTTGTCCCGGCTCCGATCACATGAATGCGCGCGCACGCCGCGCGCACATTCATGTGAAATCTCGGGTCTCACGAGATGACGCCGATAGGCGGCAGTGAGACCTGAGAGAGCCGCCGCGCTGACGCCCATCGGCGTTAGCGTGGCGGCAAGTGGTTAATATTATTTTTATTACTAATTATTATTATTAATTATTGTTATTAGACATGAGCAAACTTTTGAAAAATTTGACTCTGCAACTTCGATGTTCGCCAAGACATTTGATTCATTACAAAATAATTTGTCACAAATCACTGTAAATCAGGTATATCCAGGCCACTCTGCCTTAAGGTAAGGCCCCACGAGGCAGCCATGCTGTGATGAAGAACAATGATTGTATACACCTAGGTGCATTGTATGTTATAGAATTTTTGAAAACCAAATAAAAATTATTTGCTAAGAAGAACCATGTAGCCAATTAGCCCGCAGCTACCTTTAATTTAATAATGAACACTGCACTGTGTACTCCGTCTTCATTGTTAATGGCTGTGCTGCACCTTTAATGCACCTTTTAAAAGGAACTGTTGCTGGTATGGGGTTTGGCTGGTTAGGTGTGGGTACAATATGCATATTATTGGTGTTCCTGAAATCTCCTGCAGGTTGACAGTAAACACTGAATATTAATCAGCTCTGGTATACCCTCTTCTCCAACCCCAGCGCTCTCCTGCCCTACAGGTGGGAGTCCTTCTTCTGCCATCTGCTTTCCCTCATTTTCCACATCATCAAATATCGATGAGAATATGTCATCAGGAACATCCAGCTTCTCATCTCTCTGCATCTTGCTGACTTTTCTAGGACATAGGAAACTTTTAAAGATTATTTGGAAGAAGTAAAGACAGCAAAAGGTGAGGATGTACAGGGTGCAGACTGGATGGTATTGGTTGGCATGCTGGCCGTGGAATAATAAAGGCTTCCATCTTATTGGTATTAAATTACATATCTTAGTTTATGACTGATGTAACAATAAGTAAATGTAGGAATAAACAAATAAAACTGAAGCAGAATAAGTCTCCCTGCACTCTCTGTCCCCAATATTCTTCTATTAATTGTTTTTAGCAACACTGCCTGTAGCGCATGAGCATTTGCCATATCTCTCCCTATGTTCAGCTCACAGGACAATGGCGGAGACAGTGGGATGAGGGTTTGATAGGGCTGTGACATTACAGGGGATGGCTATCTGCAGATTGGCTTGCTGCATGGCATTATGAGTAATATTGCGTTCTCGGACTTGTATCCTCTACGCTTAGTTTCGCTTTGTAACACGTGCAGACGCCATTTTTGAAAAACCATGTGGCGCGAGAATATTCTGATTTCTTGTAAATATACATTTTCCTAAACTTGGGACTGAATTCCGCTTTAAATGTTTTGCTTATTTTTTGCGGGACAAGTTGTAATTAATTTTGGCATAAAATGTAGTGGGAAGCGGTAAAAAAATTCCAAATGGGGTGGAATTTCCTCTGTGGCCAAACTGACCTATGCCCTTCATTCTCGGGGTCAGTACAATTACAACGATACCCCATATGTATAGTTTTTAAGTCTAAATAGTGTAAAAATAAACTTTTTTATACTTATGTCTACTAAGCTATTTAGGGGCTCATTTTTTGCTGGACAATCCGTAGTTTTTATTGATACCATTTTGGAGTGTGCGTGACTTTATGATCACATTTTATTAAATTTTTTTGGGTATGAGAAACAATGAAAAAATGGCAAATCGTCCATTTTGACCCTTTTTTCCCTTATACCATTCGCCATATTAACATAGTACCACAGTACATAAGGCCGGGAAAAAGACATCTGTCCATCCAGTTCGGCCTGTCATCCTGCTAGTTGATCCAGAGGAAGGTAAAAAAAAAAAAAAAGCTGTGAGGTAGAAGCCAATTTTGCCCTCTTAAGGGGAATAAAAAATTCCTTTCAACTCCAATTAGGCAATCAAAATAACTGCATGAATCAACGACCCATCTCTAGTAGCTATAGCCTGTAATATTATTATACTCCAGAAATACATCCAGGTCCCTCTTGAATTCCTGTATTGTACTCACCATCACCACCTCCTCATTGGAATTTTTTTTTTTATATATATTTTGATAGTATGGGCATTTTTGGTCACGGTGATACCCATGATGTTTATATTTATTGGTATTTAGGTATTTATTTTTTAATTATACGGAAAGGGTTTGTGAGGATTTTAAACCTCATATGTGAGCCTATAAATATTGTTTTTTAATTTTTGATTTTGTTCTATCAGGGATTTTTAAAATGAGATTTACACTAGAAATTGCTCATTTCTTATCCTGGCCTGCCATCTGGTGGCCAAAATAAGAATTGCAGCATGAACACTATAAGTCTCGTCAGCGAAGCTTACAGTGTTCAGTGCAACTACCAATACCTCTATTGGCTGCACAGGGTTTTTTGCACATTTAGATGCCATGATCTCACTTGATCATGGCATCTAAAGCCTTTAATTACCACGATCGGCATTATTGCAGATCACGGTAATTAGCCGCAGGTCTCTGCTATTTGAAACAGCAGAGATCTGCCAGCCATGGCACCCGCTGCACGTGCGAGCGGGCGCCATTTTTACACGTCGCTCCAGCGCGTACATGTACCCCACTGGTAGCGAAAGGGTTAATGTAAATATACACATACACAGCACTGAAACTACTACCATTTGAAAGTCAATAAAAAGATTCTACTAATAGGTAAAAGTGAATAAAATAGATTATGTCATGACAATAGAATGAGTTCAAAGGCTAGGAGATTAAGAAAAATTAAGAAACAAGTTAGTGCCCCAATGACAATTAGAAGAAGTAAAAGAAGAATTCCTGCACTTAATCTCTGACTGCACCTAAGTGCCAGTGATTAGAAGCGGGGTTCTACAACATCTGCCAAGTTGTAATTAGAGATGGCCCGAACTATTCGCCAGCGAACAGTTCCTGGCGAACATAGCTTGTTCGCGTTCGCCTCAGCGGGCGAACATATGCGATGTTCGGTCCGCCCCCTATACATCATCATTGAGCAAACTTTGACCCTGTACCTCACAGTAAGCAGACACATTCCAGCCAATCAACAGCCTACCCTCCCTCCCAGACCCTTCCACCTCCTGCATAGCATCCATTTTAGATTCATTTGGAATTTGCAGTCTTAGTGAGAGGAGGGAGAGTGTAGTTGCTGCTGATTTAATAGGGAAATCGATAGCTAGGCTAGTGAATTCAGTGTCCACTCCAGTCCTGAAAGACTCATCTGATCTCTGCTGTAAGGACAGCGTCCTGACAGCACCCCAAAAAGCCCTTTTTAGGGCTGCAACATTAGTCTGCTTTTTTTTTCCTTTATATGCATATTGCAATTGCATGGCCTGCCTGTGTGTGAGGAGCTGCAGGCCCACAGACTGTAGTGTGTGCCCACTGCCAGTGCCCACCCCTGTCATCCCATGTGGCACAGGACTTTGCATCAAAAAAAGGCATTTAATTTTTACACTTTAATCTAAGGTTAGTTGCCTGCCAGTGTGTGTCAGGCTGACTTCCACTGACTGTAGTGTGCCCACTGCCAGTGACCACCCCTGTCATCCCGTGTGGCACAGGACTTTGCATCAAAAAAAGGCATTTAATTTTTACACTTTAATTTAAGGTTAGTTGCCTGCCAGTGTGTGTCAGGCTGACTTCCAGTGACTGTAGTGTGCCCACTGCCAGTGCCTACCACTCATACCGGCTGGCAGAGGACTTTGCATCAAAAAAAGCATTTAATTTTTACACTTTAGTGTAATTTCAGCTGCTTGCCTGCTGCTAGTATGTGTCAGGCCGACTTCCACTGACTGTAGTGTGCCCACTGCCAGTGCCCACCCCTGTCATCCCATGTGGCACAGGACTTTGCATCAAAAAAAGGCATTTAATTTTTACACTTTAATCTAAGTTTAGTTGCCTGCCAGTGTGTGTCAGGCTGACTTCCAGTGACTGTAGTGTGCCCACTGCCAGTGCCCACCACTCATACCGGCTGGCACAGGACTTTGCATAAAAAAGGCATTTAATTTTTACACATTAGTCTAATTTCAGTTGCTTGCCTGCTGCCAGTGTGTGTCAGGCCCACTTCCACTGACTGTAGTGTGCCCACTGCCAGTGCCAACCACTGATACCGGGTGGCACAGTAGCTTGCCGATAAATAAGGCATTTAATTTTTACACATTAGTCTAAATTCAGTTGCTTGCCTTCTGCCAGTGTGTGTCAGGCCTACTTCCACTGACTGTAGTGTGCCCACTGCCAGTGCCAACCACTGATACCGGGTGGCACAGTAGCTTGCCGATAAATAAGGCATTTCATTTTTACACATTAGTCTAATTTCAGTTGCTTGCCTGCTGCCAGTGTGTGTCAGGCCCACTTCCACAGACTGTAGTGTGCCCACTGCCAGTGCCAACCACTGATACCGGGTGGCACAGTAGCTTGCCGATAAATAAGGCATTTCATTTTTACACATTAGTCTAATTTCAGTTGCTTGCCTGCTGCCAGTGTGTGTCAGGCCCACTTCCACAGACTGTAGTGTGCCCACTGCCAGTGCCCACCACTGATACCGGGTGGCACAGTACCACTTATCGAAAATAAAATGACAGCCACCCCGCAGGGGCCGTCATGGTCGTGGTGCTGTGATTTCCACTGTCCCTGGAATAATGCCTAGTGTTCAGAGGCCATGTACCCTGAACCCGAAAAATTCTGAGGACGTAGTTGACTGGCTTAGACAGGACACCCAATCTTCAACAGCTTCCGCTAAGAACCTTGACGCACCATCCTCCTCCAGCTCAGCTTTGGTCACCTGCTCTCAAATTACCACGCACCCGCCCGCCGCTGATAGGAATAGTACTAGTTAAGACACCACTCATATAGGGTGTCACAGCACATTGCTCTGTGCACGCGCAGTGCCCCAATTTGGGAGTATGAGGACCGACCAAGCTGCTTTTTCCATCTCCCGGTTCCTGAAATCAATTCAGTTTGGTGTATGAGAGTTTGGTCTGTCATTGTGAAGGCAGTCGAAGGTACCAGGCCTAAATTTTTTTTCACAAAAGGCAATCCCTGATATGGGATGTAACAGGGATTAAACTGATGAGAATGGTAATACATAAAATACCACTCATATCGGGTGTGAGAGTAAATTGCACGGTGCAGACGCAGTGACCGTGGATTAAAACAGAGTGGAGGGAGCCAGCGTTTTTTTAACCATCTCCCCGTTCAAAAAATCTATTCAATAAATGGCCCCCAGATTGGGGACGTTAGAGGGATTAAACTGATGAGAATAGTACTACAGAAAATACCACTCATATCGGGGGTGACAGTAAATTGCACGGCGCAGACGCAGTGACCGTTGATTAAAACAGAGTGGAGGGAGCCAGCGTTTTTTTAACTATCTCCCCGTTCGAAAAATCTATTCAATAAATGGCCCCCAGATTGGGGACGTTAGAGGGATTAAACTGATGAGAATAGTACTATAGAAAATACCACTCACATCGGGTGTGAGAGTAAATTGCACGGCGCAGAAGCAGTGACCGTGGATTAAAACAAAGGGGAGGGAGCCAGCGTTTTTTTAACCATCTCCCCGTTCGAAAAATCAATTCAATTGACCTTTCTGGGACCCTTGGTGTTGTACGTGGCTGGGTGGAGGAAGAAACCTTCAATGACATCACCGGGACGTGAATAGCTTGGTATCCAACCTTGTGCAAATGGGGAGTTTGCGGTTGTGCAAATGGACTGTTTGCGGTGCAATAAAAGAGGAGTTTGGTATGTCAATGTCTGTGAAGCGGGCGCAACCCTTACACTACCTGATCGATACAACATCATACCTGATCATATACACACACTGGATGTTTTAAAGCATGTTATTCCAAACAATTTAGGAATGTTACGTGATTTATGCCCTTTATGGATTAAAACCCGACTCTGCGTCCACTACGTAATTTTCCATGGGAGTTTTGCCATAGATCCCCCTCCGGCATGCCACAGTCCAGGTGTTAGTCCCCTTGAAAGAACTTTTCCATCACTACTGTGGCCAGAAAAAGTCCCTTTGGTTTTTAAAATTCGCCTGTCTATTGAAGTCTATGGCGGTTCGCCCGGTTCGCCTGTTCGCGAACATTTGCGTAAGTTCGCGTTTGCTGTTCGCGAACTGAAAATTTTATGTTCGTGACATCACTAGTTGTAATAAGTATCTATATGTGACACCGTCATGCCTACCAGAACTTGTAGATGAGACTCTGTGATGTTGATGTGTAGTGGTGAATACTTGACTAGTGTTAAGCGAACAGTTCGAGCATAGTTCGGGTTCGTACCGAATTTTGGGGTGTTCGGGACACGGACCCGAACATTTTCAAAAAAGTTTGGGTTCGGGTTCGTTGTTCGGCGATTTCTTCCCGCTTTCTGAAGGGCTGCACAGCAGCCAATCAGCGAGTGCTTTACTTCTTGCCCTAAGAAGCCATCACAGCCATGCATACTAATGGCAGGGCTGTGATTGGCCAAGTGCAGCATGTGACCCAGCCTCTATTTAAGCTGGAGTCACGTAGCGCCGCACGTCACACTGCTCTGATTAGTGTAGGGAGAGAAAGCAGCTTCTGTAAGGGGCGAGATTAGGCAGGGAAAAGTCAGCAAAAACACTTAATGAAGTGATTGATCTACAGCTGTGAATAATTCAACTTCTGCTAGTTGATTGCTCACTAGTTTTTAGGTTGCACAGAACGTTTTTCTGTCACTTTTTTCTGGGGTGATCAGCGGCCATTTTGTGACTTGTGGTGCACCAGCACAAGCTGCCACTAAGTCCATCAATCCATCAATACTAGTTTTTTTTTTTTTTGCTATATCCTACATCAGGGGCTTAGCTGTGCTTATTGTCACCCCTAGAAACTCAGGATAGAAATTTCTATATTTTATTAAGGGGTTAAATTCAATTGCCAAAATAGCAATCCCCTAAATCTGGTGTCCCAGCTGTGGCTAGCCAAGTGTAATACTGTCTGCTGTCTGACAAAGGATAGATCATTTTCTGTGGTGAAATTTAATTGAAAAAATAGCAATCCCCTAAATCTGGTGTTCCAGCAGTGGCTGGCAAAAAATAATAGTGTTCGGCAAAGGATATATTTTGTTCTGGGGTGAAATTCAATAGCCAAAATAGCAATACCGTAAATCAGTGGTTTCACCTGTGGCTGGCCAAGTTTAATAGTGTCCTGCAAAGGATATATTTTGCTCTGGGGTGAAATTCAATTGCCAAAAAGCAATACCATAAATCAGTGGTTTCAGCTGTGGCTGGCCAAGTTTAATAGTGTCCTGCAAAGGATATATTTTGTTCTGGGGTGAAATTAAATTGCCAAAATAGCAATACCATAAATCAGTGGTTTCAGCTGTGGCCAGCCAAGTTTAATAGTGTCCGGCAAAGGATATATTTTGTTCTGGGGTGAAATTCAATTGCCAAAATAGCAATACCCTGAATCTGGTGTTCCAGCTGTGACTGGACAAATTTAATTGTATCCGTCAAATGATAGATTTTGTTCTGGGGTGAAATTTAATTGGCAAAATAGCAATACCATAAATCAGTGGTTTCAGCTGTGGCTGGCCAATTTTCATAGTGTCCTGCAAAGGATATATTTTGTTCTGGGGTGAAATTTAATTGCCAAAATAGCAATACCATAAATCTGTGTTTTCAGCTGTGGCTGGCCAAATTTAATAGTGTCCTGCAAAGGATAGATTTTGTTCTGGGGTGAAATTCACTTGCCAATATAGCAATACCGTGAATCTGGTGTTCCAGCTGTTGCAGGCCAAGTGTTAATCAGTCCGTAAAAGGGTATATTACACTCAATGTGTATAGACAAGTGCTGAGAGGGACATCCTCAATAACTTAAAACACTATCGTGCATACCCTTTAATGGACAGAAATGCAATGGGAGATGCATGGTAGCGTGTGAATTTACACAAAGTTTTAAAATACAATTGCTGAAGGCATAATCCTACATATTTTTTTACAAGCTACTGTGCATCTCCAAGTGTAAATCTGTCCATAAAAGGATACCTTTCATCCAGGGCCTAAATACTTGCCCTACAATTGATATTCCCCTAAATCAGTGGTTACTGCTGTGCCTGGATTAGTGTAATACGGTACATAAATAAATAGGCAGATAGTGTTAGGTGCCTGTAAAAAAAAGGCCTGAATTTGAAATCAATACATTGGGCCAAATATTTTTTTTTTCTTATTGTAGTGCTTGATTAACGGTAACAATGAGGAAAACATATAGTTAGTGATTCTGCCACAGCCACACGTCCAAGTGAACCAACTACCTCAGGTTCCAGTACCCGCCAGAAATATTTGGTGGGGCCCAATGCCGTTCTAAGGATGGTAAGGCCTGAGCAGGTACAGGCGCTAGTCAATTGAGTGGCTGACAGTGGATCCAGCACGTTCACAACATTATCCCCCACCCAGTCTTCTGCAGAAAGCGCACAGGTGGCGCCTGAAAACCAAGCCCATCAGTTTGTCACACCACCCCCATTCATATCATTGAAATTGTCTGAGCCTCAAGTTATACAGCAGTCTCTTATGCTGTTTGAAGACTCTGCTGGCAGGGTTTCCCAAGGGAATCCACCTAACCCTTCCCCAGTGGTGGAAGACATAGAATGAACTGATGCACAACCACTTATGTTTCCTGATGATGAGGACATGGGATTGCCACCTCATCGGAGTCCGCACGTCTCTGATGATGACGAAACAAATGTGCCAACTGCTGCGTCTTTCTGCAGTGTGCAGACCGAATAGGAGGTCAGAGAGGAAGACTCTGTGGAAGACTATGCAGAGGACGATGAGGTCCAAGACCCCACATGGAATGAAGGTCGTGCCACTGACTGTCATAGTTCAGAGGAAGAGGCAGTGGTGAGACCGAACCAACAGCGTAGCAAAAGAGGGAGCAGGGGGTAAAAGCAGAACAGCCGCCGCCAAGAGAGTTCATCTGATACTGGCCACCAGGGACCGAGCACCCAAAAGGCAGCTTCAAGGAATTCCCTGGCATGGCACTTCTTCAAACAATGTGCTGACGACAAGACCCGAGTGGTTTGCACGCTGTGCAATCAGAGCCTGAAGATAGACATTAACGTTCTGAACCTTAGCACAACCTGCATGACCAGGCATCTACATGCAAAGCATGAACTGCAGTGTAGTAAACAACTTAAAAGCAAGGAACTCACTCAGGCTCCCCCTGCTCCCTCTTCTGCTGCTGCCTCGGCCTCTTTCCCTGCCTCGGGAGGAAAGTTGGCACCTGCCGCCCTCCAAACAGAGGATGTTCCACCGACACCACCACCTGCGTGACCAAGCATCTCCACCATGTCACACGGCAGAGTTCAGCTCTCCATCTCACAAACCTTGGAGACAAAGCGTAAACTCCCACCTAGCCACCCTCGAGCCCTGGGCCTGAATGCCAGAATTTCTAAACAACTGGCCTTTGAAATGCTGTCATTCAGGCTGGTGGACACAGACAGCTTCAAACAGCTGATGGTGATGGCTGTCCCACAGTATGTTGTTCCCAGCCGCCACTACTTCTCCAAGACAGCCGTGCCTTCCCTGCACAACCAAGTATCCGATTAAATCAAGTGTGCACTGCGCAACACAATCTGTGGCAAGGTCAACCTAACCACAGATACGTGGACCAGTAAGCACGGCCAGGGATGCTATATCTCCCTAACTGCACACTGGGTAAATGTAGTGGCGGCTGGGCCCCAGGCGGAGAGTTCCTTGGCGCACGTCATTCCGCCGCCAAGGATCGCAGGGCATCATTCTTTGCCTCCTGTAGCCTCCTCCTCCTACTCGGCTTCCTCCTCCTCTGCTTCCACCAGCTCATCCAGTCAGCCACACACCTTCACCACCAACTTCAGCACAGCCCGGGGTAAATGTCAGCAAGCCTGAAACTTATATGTTTGGGGGACAGGCCCCACCCCACGCAGGAGTTGTGGCGGGGTATTGAACAACAGACCGACGAGTGGTTTCTGCCGGTGGGCCTCAAGCCCGGCCTGGTGGTGTGCGATAATGGGCAAAATCTCGTCGCAGCTCTGGGACTAGCCAGTTTGACGCACATCCCTTGCCTGGCGCATGTGCTGAATTTGGTGGTGCAGAAGTTCATTCACAACTACCCAGACATGTCAGAGCTGCTGCATAAAGTGTGGGCCGTTTGTGCGCGCTTCCGGCATTCACATCCTGCCGCTGCTCGCCTATCTGCGCTACAGCGTAACTTCGGCCTTCCCGCTCACCGCCTCATACGCGACGTGCCCACCAGGTGGAACTCCACCTTACACATGCTGGCCAGACTGTGCGAGCACAGCAGGCGTATAGTGGAGTTTTAGCTGCAGCACGCACGGGTGAGTCTCTCGGTGGAACAGCACCACTTCAATGACTGGGCCTCCATGCGTGACCCGTGTGCCCTGTTGCGATGTTTCGAGGACTCCACCAACATGGCCAGTGGCGATGATGCCGTTATCAGCGTTACAATACCACTTCTATGTCTCCTTGAGAAAACACTTAGGGCGAGAATGGAAGAGGAGGTGGCCCAGGAGGAGGAGGATGAGGGGTCATTTTTAGCACTTTCAGGCCAGTCTGTTAGAAGTGCCTTAGAGGGAGGTTTTTTGCAACAACAGAGGCCAGGTACAAATGTGGCCAGCCAGGGCCCACTACTGGAGGACGAGGAGGACAAGGAGGAGGTGGAGGAGGATGAGGATGAGGCAGGTTCACAGCGTGGAGGCACCCAACACAGCTCAGGCCCATCACTGGTGCGTGGCTGGGGGGATACAGAGGACGATGACGATACGCCTCCCACAGAGGACAGCTTGGCCTTACATCTGGGCAGCCTGGCACACATGAGCGACTACATGCTGCAGTGCCTGCGCAACGACAGCAGAGTTGCCCACATTTTATCTTGTGAATTCCCAAATGTCACAGGGGAACAGGTGGAAGCCCAAAGTGAAGGCAGAGGAGGAGCAAGAGGTCGCCAACGCAGCTGTGTCATGGCCAGCTCCTCTGAGGGCAGGGTTAGTGTTATGGTATAACCCGGTATAGTGAGGGTTAATACCGTTCGGGCGATTCCCCTAGTGAAGAGCACAGCAACCCACACCCTCGAATCCACCGAACTGGAACCATACGAAGTCCTCCTCTCCTGGAACAGGCAAGAGATTGTTCTGAAGTAGCAATTCACCCCAAGTACGAGATGAGGCTCCATATTGATGGTTAAACAGGAATTCCCTTTATTGAGGGCTACCTGCCCGGTATTTATGCAGGTCTCCCACCTGGTGGACTCTCCCCTAGGGGACCAGAAGGAAGACTGAAACACATACAATACAGTGAAACACTCCCACACAAAATCCTCCCCTCTGCCTGTGATACAATTCCCCTACACGGGTTAATGTAATCATCACAGGCAGGAGAATACACAATGTCTTCTGTCCTGGAGACAACCGAGGAGTCATTCAATTATCTCTCAGGACAAAGGGAAATCGCCAATACACACTTGGGGACAATAGGACAGACATCACTATTCAAATATACAATGTCCCACCCATTACAGTACACACAGACATTTAACATATCCCAAAATGGCACAAATTAGACCAGGGGTTCAAACGTTTAGCATGGGCTGATGAGAGGGCCCATAATCCTGGTGCAAGAGGCTGACAATCTGTCCCCTCCAAAACCCAGTGGCGAGGTTAGTTTTGCCACAGTTAGCATAGCAGAAATGTGGAAAAGCTTTGTCTCCATGCCACAGCTAACTGCACCACCACCTGATACGGAATGTGTTAGCAGGAGGCAGCATTTCACTAACATTGTTGAACAGTACGTCTGCACACCCCTCCACGTACTGACTGATGGTTCGGCCCCATTCAACTTCAGGGTCTCCAAATTGTCCGAGTGGCCAGAGTTAGCATTTTATGCCTTGGAGGTGCTGGCCTGCCCGGCGGCCAGCGTTTTGTCTGGACGTGTATTCAGCACGGCAGGGGGCGTCATTACTGACAAACGCAGCCGCCTGTTCACAGCCAACGTGCACTAGCTGACGTTCATAAAAATGAACCAGGCATGGATCCCACAGGACCTGTGCCTCCCTTGTGCAGAATAGACATTTATAACTGCCTCCCCCTCAACCCTGTATTCTTGTACTTTACCATGATCTTGCGGTGCAACCAAAAGTTGAATGAACCTCTCCTCAATCTGGGCGCTGACGTCTAAATAACTGAAAGTGGCCTTTTACAATGGTGGGTGACATGAAGCCTGAACCTCTGCTATGCAACCTCTCTCCTCTTTCTGGGTGCCGTGGGCTAAATATCTGGAAGTGTCCTTCTCCAGTGGTGAGTAATATGAAGCTTGATTCTGTGCTATGGGACCTCTCTCCTTTGTCTGGGTGCTGGGGCCTAAATAACTGAAAGTGGCCTTCTCCAGTGGTGGGTGATATGACGCATGATTCTCTGCTGTGGGACCTCTCTCCTCTGTCTGGGTGCTGGGGCCCAAATAACTGAAAGTGGCCTTCTCCAGTGGTGGGTGATATGACGCATGATTCTCTCCTGTGGGACCTCTCTCCTCTGTCTGGGTGCTGGGGCCTAAATAACTCAACGTGGCCTTCTCCAGTGGTGGGTGATATGACGCCTTATTCCTTGCTGTGGGACCTCTCTCCTCTATCTGGGTGCTGGGGCCTAAATAACTCAAAGTGGCCTTCTCCAGTGGTGGGTGATATGACGCATGATTCTCTGCTATGGGACCTCTCTCCAATTGATATTGGTTAATTTTTATTTATTTTATGTTATTTTAATTCATTTCCCTACCTTTTGTAGCCCTCTAGCCCTTTCCTGGACTATTTTACAGCCTTTTTAGTGCCCAAAAGTTCGGGTCCCCATTGACTTCAATGGGGTTCGGGTTCGGGATGAAGTTCGGGTCGAGTTCGGATCCCGAACCCGAACATTTTCGGGAAGTTCGGCCGAACTTCTCGAACCTGAACATCCAGGTGTTCGCTCAACTCTATACTTGACTGTTTTGCTGATCTTCCAGTCCGGTAGAAGCAGTCAGACTGTGTAGTTGGAAAACGTTCCCCAGCCAGTAGCACATTTCCTATTCAATAAAGCTTGCGCTCCTAATTAGATTGCCGGTGACATCTCGCTAGCTTACAGCTACAGGAGCTGTTGTGGACAAAAAAATCTGCCATGTTTCAAAAGCATCGCCTTCCTCTCCTCTACAAGTTCAGGTAGGTGTGACAGCAGATGTGGTAGAACCCTGCTTCTAGTCACTGGCACTTAGGTGCAGTTAGAGAGTAAGCACAGGAATTCTTCTTTTGATTTTAGAAAAGACAGCTTGCTTTAGATCTGGCCATGGCAAAACATTAAACAAATAGTTTAATAGTGGCTGAAAAGATCCCAGATTATGACAAAGGCCATATTTGCAGCTTACTTTCCAGCTTTTTACTTCTTTTCAAAAATAGTGAAAAAAGAGTGAACAAGGATTAGCAGGAGGGCATGGGCTCTCCAATGGCCTGACAGATTTACCACCACTTACACCAGAAGCTCATAGCTGGGACACAGACCACTGGGAAATGTTAAAAATTTATTAAGAGGCTTGTGTCTCTTAATAAATTTGGTGCAGTTTGTGCTGATGGACTTTATAGTAATTAAAGATGAGAAAATATCTTAAAATTTGTTTAAGGTCCAATTCTAATGATTCATTCTGAAGATTTGATTCAGGTACAAATACTTGGTAACATAGTAGCAGCAGCTTATGAAGCAGCAGTTGTGGCAGCAGCAGTAGGAATATGGTATGGAACATAATGGACAAGCAAACAGCAGCAGTGGGATAACTGGCCGGCAATAAATGGCTACTGAAAGCAATGGAAGATCTATTCATTGGCATTAGTCCAAGGTGTGTGAAAATCCTAGAGGATCCATGCCTGATTCATCTTCACAAAATATATGCTGCCAATGGCACTGGAAAATATGCTTATTGTAATGTAGAAGCTTTGCAATAGAGATGAGCGAATTGTTCAAAAATTCGATTCGCCAGTTAGCCACATTTTTCGTGAAAAATTTGGTTCGGTCCGAATATATTTGCGGCGAATTATGTTAAAAACTGTGATTTTCTGGCTGCTGAGAGCCTTTATAGTGGTGTAGAACACTGTGCCTTGCAGTAACAGGCATAGGGAGTCTGCTTTGGTAGTGAAATAATACTGTGAGTCCGTATGACATGCAGAAGACAAGCATCGCTCTTAGAATCACTGCACACTTCACTTTTTTGGGCAGTCACGGGGCCAAAACTGCCCAAATAACTCAAGTATGAACTCAGCCTTACAGGTCAATGTTAGTGTCAAGAAGATGCGCACTCCTTTTACACCGTCATCAGGTGATTCAACATAGATATAAACAGAAACTGTTCTATTAAACGCTTATAAAAGTAAAGCCCCCCCCCCCCCAACAGAGTGGAGAAGGTGTCAGCAGTAAGTTTGTGTTGACAACACTGTTTATTTTGCCCTTCTTCTCATCCATCATAATAAAAAAATGGATCCTGTCTTTTGAGCATCCTCCTTCACTCGGTCAGTAATCCATCAGAATTGATAATGCAAAATAAAACAGGTGGATCCCAAACAGAGAAGACATGTGAACCAAATATTTGCATGTATTCTGTGTTTTGTACCCACTCCTGCTTTTAGCTACCAAATCACAAGCCAATTCTGATGGAACCATACAGGCCTTGTGCATCTCATTTGTCCTTCCTTCTGAAAAAGGGTAAAATAAAAGATGATGTCAGCCAAGCCAAAAAGGCAAAATAGTGGACCAGTCATGAAGTGGGGAGGGTGGGAACAACATGAGAAGCCCACAGAGTGTCCCTATGACATAGTGGTGAGGTGGAAGCAGCATAAGGAGGTGGCGGCAGCAGCATCAGGAAGAGGCCACAGGGTGGCATAATCAAAGAGTGTGGAGGTGGAAGCAGCATCATCAGAAGATCACAGAGTGCTACAATGACAGAGTCTGGAGGTGGTGGTAGCAGCATCAGGAGGAGGCCAAAGGGTGGCACAATGACAGAGTGTGGAGGTAGCAGCAGCATCAGTAGGCCACATAGTGGCACGACGACAGAGTCTAGAGGTGGTCCTGTTGGCAGCATCAGGAGGTCACAGAGTGGCACAATGACATAGTGTGGAGGTGGCGGCAGCATCAGGAGACCACAGAGTGGCACAATGACAGACTGTGGAGGTGGCAGCAGAATCAGGAGACCACAGAGTGGCACAATGACAGAGTCTGGCAGTGGCAGCATCAATCGGAGGTCACAGAGTGGCACAATGACAGAGTGGAGGTGGCAGCAGCAGCATCAGGAGGAGGATATAGGGTGGCACAATCACAGAGTGTGGAGGTGGCAGAAACATCAGGAGGTCACAGAGTGGCACAATAACAGAATGTGGAATTGGCGGCAGCAGCATCAGGAGGAGGCCAAAGGGTGTCACAATGACAGAGTGTGGAGGTGGCAGCAGCAGCATCAGGAGGAGGTCAAAGGGTGGCACTATCACAGAGTCTGGAAGTGGCGGCAGCATCAGGAGGTCACAGTGTGGCATAATGACAGAGTGTGGAGGTGGCGGCAGCAGCAGCATCATCATCAGGAGGCCACAGAGTGGCACGACTACAGAGCGTGGAGATGGCTGCAGCATCAAGAGGCCACAGAGTTGCATAATGACAGAGTGTGGGGGTGGCAGCAGCAGCATCAGGAGGAGGACACAGAGTGGCACCACGAGAGAGTTGTGGAGGTGGGTGGCAATAATAGCACCCACTGAAGATGGATGGTGAAATAAGGAGCCCTTGTCATCAGATGTGTGGTATCAGGCGGGTGACAGCATCAGAATAGAAGCTGAGGCAGGTGGCCAGAAGAAACCGGTCTCTTTTGTGAAGGTTTGGGTGAGGCAGCATGGATGATCTAATCTGATGCATCAGGCATTGGTGGGTGGAAATTCTGGCTCATCCACACCTTATTCATATTGACAAAGGTCAGTCTCTCCACTTTTTGGGTGGACAGATGAGTTCTTCTTGGGGTAACTATGGCCCCCGCCACACTCTGCTCTGATGCCCCACTACTGGCTGTGCAGGACAGCTTTTCCAGGGCAAACTCTGCTAGTAGCGTCCACAAATCCAGCTTGGCTGCCCAGTAGTCCAACGGATCTTCAATGTGGAGTGGCAGGGTGCTGTCCATGTATGCCACCACCTGCTGGTTCAGGTGCTGCTCCAGGTCTAGCTGCTGCTGCTGGTGAGTTTTTTCTTCACTAAGTGGGTGAAAAAAAACTGCTCATTAGTGTTGGGCGAGCATGCTCGGCTGAACACTAGTTCAGGTCGAGCATCGCAATGTTCGGCCGAACACCGCATCTGCTCGAGCGCGATGCTCGAGTCTCCTCCCAGCATGTTTGTTGGCTGCTACCCAGCCAATAAACATACGGGTAAGTACTGCCACTATCTGTAATGCCAAAGCCATGTTGGTTACTGTCATTACAGTGATTGGCTGGCTGGAACGCGTCATCGGGTGCTATATATAGTACCCGATGAAACATGTTCGGTCAGAGCTGTGTTGAAGAAGGGACAGATAGTGTAGGGAGTGAAATAGTAATATTTTAGGGAAAAAAAACTTCCAAAAGTACTTTCCAGGACTATTGTTGTATCTGGCAGCAATATAATTATTTGTGCAACCTGCGCTAAATTGCGTGGAATTGTTTAGAGAGACCCAAAAGTCATTTTAAGGACTATTGTTGTATCTGGCAGCAATATAATTATTAGCGAAACCTGCGCTAAATTGTGTGAAATTGTCACAGACCCAAAAGTCCTTTTAAGGACTATAGTTGTACAGTATCTGGCTACAATATATATTATTAGCGCAACCTGCGCTAAATTGCGTGCAATTGTTAGTTTCTCTTCTGATGGCTGTTGGTGACAGTGACATTACCAGCGCGACATCTCCTGTATAATGTTTGTGCATCCTAAATAGTAGTTACATTCATTGTCATTTTTTATTAGCCGGTGGTGACAGCAACATTACTTTCGCTATACCTCCTGTATAACGTTTGTGCATTCTAAATATCAGTGACATTCATTTAGTGTAATTTTTTATTAGTCGGGGGTGACAGCGACATTACTTGCGCTATACCTCCTGTATACCCTTTGTGCATCCTAAATATCAGTGACAGTGACATTAATTCAGTGTAATTTTTTATTAGCCGGTGGTGACAGCGTCATTACTTGCGCTATACCTCCTGTATAACGTTTGTGCATCCTAAAATTATCTGCGACATTTAGTGTACATTTTTCATAGACTCTGCGGACAGCGACATTATCTGTGTTACATCTCCTGTTTAACTTGTGTGTGTCCTAAAAATATCTGTGACATTTTGTGTACTTTATTTGTGCATACACTTACAAAACCTGAGCTACTGTACGTGTGACATACTTGCAAGAATATATACCAGTTAATATGCACAAGGCAAGCAGTAAGAGACGAGTAAGTGGCCGTGCTGCTGATGGTGCACACAGAGGCCGTGGCCCTGGGAGCAGTGAAACTGTGTAATCAAATATTCCGAGGAGCTCTTTTAATCACCAGGGTAATAGCCAGACCACCCTCAGTTCGTCTTTTCAGTGCAAATTGGATGAGGAGGAGGAGCAGAAGACGGTTGCCTTCGCTACAGAGGGTAGTACCCATAGCAGGTTTATTCCATCTGTTCAGCGTGGATGGGCAGAAGAGGAGGAAGAGGATGAGGAGATTGAGAGTCATCCTTCTGATGAAGACAGCAAAGTCTTGTCTGTTGGGACTCTGGCACACATGGCTGACTTTATGTTAAGCTGCCTTTCCCCGTGACCCTCGCGTTGTACGCATTTTGGACAACACTGATTACTTGTTGTTCACCCTTCTCGACCCCCGCTACAAAGAGAACTTATCTCTCATTCCTTTGGTGGAGAGGATGAGCAAAATGGTTCAATACCAAAATGTCCTTGTGGAAAAATTGCTCCAAAAATTCCCAGCTGTAGAGTATGTAGTTTATGGACTTTCTCTGTTCATATTATCGGTCTAACATGTGGAGGGTGGAATTAGAAACGGGTGGAAACTTTGCATATCAGCCTATGTCGGGGGATGCCGTTCTGCCGCTGCAGCTCAAGGAGGGTGTACGAGTGGCTGAAGTGCATGCAAAGTTTCCAGGCCATTTTTAGGATGTCTTCCAGTGTCTTGCACCACTTGACAACCAGATTAAACACATGTGCCAGGCAGGGTGCATGGCTCAGCCATCCTTGATGCAGCGCCGACACAATGTTCTTCCGGTTGTCGGTCACCATCCTCCTTGGTCTTAGCCAACTGAGAAGGGGAGACGAGATGAACACACAGCATTTCCAACAGAGGCAGGGCAACACTCTCCAAGGTCTGGGACAGTTTCATGACACCCCGCCAGCACCCTCAACCTGATGCGCGGCCTAGTATCACATGAAGGGAAAACTTTTGGAAGATGGTGAAGGAATATGTAGAAGACCAAGTCAGCGTCCTCAGGGATCCCTCTGTGCCTTACAACTATTGGGTGTCCAAGCTGGACACGTGGCACGAACTGGCGCTCTACGCCTTGGAGGTGCTGGCCTTCCCTGCCGCCAGCGTTTTGTCAGAATGTGTATTTAGTGCTGCTGGGGGCATAATAGCTGAATCCGCCTGTCACCTATAAACGCTGACCGGTTGACTCTTATAAAAAACAAACAAGGCCTGGTTTGCCCCTGACTTCTCTACTTCACCAGAGGAAAGCGGCTGAACATAAAATCACTCTAAATGTGGCTTTTATGATGTATTGAATACACTGTATTCCCATGCACCCCATCCACCACTAAAAAGGTTATATGGTTCAATCTCCCTTTTCTCATCCTCCTCCTCTTTCATATCAACATGCTTATTAGGCTGCCCGCGCTCCTAATGTTTTAGAGGGTCCTCACCCATAAAGTCTTTGAAGGTCACCAGCAGGCCCTCAACCATAATGTTTTTGAGGGTCACCAGCAGGCCCTCACCCATAATGTTTTTGAGGGTCACCAGCAGACATTTGTTCACAATGTTTTAGAGGGTCACCAGCAGGCCCTCTCCAATAATGTTTTAGATGGTCAGATCAGCAGCAGGCACTCACCTCTAATGTTTTAGAGGGTCAGCTCAGCAGCAGACCATCACCCCTAATTTTTTAGATGGTCAGCTCTGCAGCAGGCACTTACCCATAATGTTTTAGATGGTCAGATCAGCAGCAGTCACTCGCCCATAATGTTTTAGATGGTCAGCTCGGCAGCAGGCCCTCGCCCATAATGTTTTAGATGGTCAGCTCGGCAGCAGGCCCTCGCCCATAATGTTTTAGATGGTCAGATCAGCAGCAGGCCCTCGCCCCTAATGTTTTAGACTCTAAAATTTAGAGGGTCACCAGCAGGCCATGAATCATAATTTCAAGGGTGTGTATGATGCCCTACTTTATGTGTAATAAAGGGTGTGTTGTAGTGCCGGTTCCATGTAATTTTTGGTAGCCCTTTCACTTAGTGCATAGGCTTTATGAGTGTAGGAGCATCACTACCTGAACAGTTGTACTACAATGTGAATGAGGCCCTCCTTTATGTGATATATAGGTTGTATCGGAGTGCTTCTTCCTTGTAATTTTTGGCAGCACTTTATATAGAAGTAAATATACAGGAAAGAATGTTTTCTAACAATTTTTTCCTCTAAAAGCGATTTTATTTTCGGTTTTGTGCGTATCCAGCAGCAACATGGGAGTCCAAGATGCATCCTGACATCCTTCACATGCTGTTCCCAAACCATTTCAGTGGTGTTTCCATCAATTTCTGACCTTTTCCTGTGAACCAGACACCCTCCCCTCTTCAGAGCAAAGGGTGCCTGGTTTAATGCTCGGGTTCTCCCATTGACTTCCATTGTGCTCAGGTGCTCGGTAGAGCACCCGAGCATCCCGAGGTGTTCTACTCGAGCACACGAGTACTTTGGTGCTCGACCAACATTACTGCTCATCAGCGACTCTAGACTAAGGCTGCTGCTGATAGAGCTGGTACTGCTCCTGCCACACCACCCCTCACCAGCAGCCATGACAGTGGAACATGAGTGCAGAGGGCCTCGCCATTCCCGTGATCCCGTGCTGAGCCACGCCCCCTGCACTGATCACATGACAGTGACGTCACGCCAGGTCCTTCAGCTGTTCTACAGTTCGGGTTGGTGGCAGCCGCCCCTTATGGATTCCATATGCGCTATTGTGGAATCCATAACGGGATGCGCAATTAACCACCACCCGAACCCCGAACAACGGACTTTTTTTAAATGTTCGCTCATCTCTACTTTAAAACAAATAGCTGCAATGCTGAGCGGCAAAATTTTTTTTCCTTTTTCCACTAATAAACAAAAAAAGGGGCCTTAAAACAGATAACTGCACTGCTGAATGGCAAATATATTTTACTTTTGCCACTAATACACAACAAAAAGGACTGTAATTTTCATCCTTCACCACACAATGGCTAATAAGCCCTTTTTTTCCACTAATACAAGCCAAAAAATGCTTTAGAATATATAACTGCACCGCACAAGGGCAAATAAAACGTTGAAATATTTCCTTGCAATAAACCATGTTAATGCCTGTATCAAACAGCACTTGCACCCTAATGAGACAAGTTTGCTGGAATTACAGAGCTGTATAATGGCAATTTGGATCCCCAGTTAGTGCAGCAAGGTGTAATCGGATTGTTCCTAAATCCATAAGCTGTCACCTCCCCCACTGAACCCTGTTCAACACAAATGCTGGTGAATGATTTCTTCCTATCCTTTCCCTACACCTTGAGTAATCTTTCCCTGCACTTGTAAATATTTTTTTTTTTCCACCACAATCAAGTCTTTCCTATCACTATATCTAGCGCCTGCAGACACGTCTTTCCCTGCACTAAGCGTGCTGGTGAATGGCATAATCTAAGATGGCCGCCGTATTTATAGGGCTGTGACATCACAGGGCTGGCTGGCTGCTGAATGATTGGCTGCATGCATGTCAGTATGGGTGATCCCGCCTTCCCAGACTTCCTTGCCCCATATCCTCACATGTGTAGAAGCCATTTTAGGAAAAAATGCAATTCGTTACCACGAAGAGCGAGGAAATTCGCATTTGGTGCAAATCAAATTTTCCTGAAATTTGGATTAACTTCTTTCCGACCGCCTAACGCAGGATTGCGTCCTGCGGGCGATCGGTTTATTCCTCGTTGACGCGCGGGCGCGTCATCTTGCGAGACGCGAGATGACGCGCTCCTGAGCCCGGTGGAACGCAAATGGAACGCACCGCCGGGCTCAGGAGAAGTGAGTCACCAGCCTGCCAGCCAATGATCAGCGCTGGCAGGCTGGTGATTTTCAAAATCACCTATGGAAATAGGTGATTTAAGTTTTATTTATAAATACAGTGGTTTTATAAGGGATCTGTGCCATGTTCTGGGTCCTTTTCATCGGTTGGACCCAGCACAGAGCTCAGATCCCAAGTAAGTGCACAAAACACTACATATCAGGCCCTGGTCACCCCCCATCACCCTAATTAACCCCTTGATCACCCCCTGTCAATACATAGTGAAAGGGAAAAAAGTGATCAGTGTCACTTTTGTGAACTGTCACTTTTTTTTTTTCACTATAATTGACTGTTAGTCTTAGTTTAGTTTAGGCCCCCTTGTTAGGTAGTTAGCGTTAGCGCCCAGCCCACCGCACCGCAGTCACTGATTTGCTGATTAGCGTAGCGCTAATCAGCGTTTGTACTTTTATAGTATCTGTAAGTGATCAGAACTGATCACGGTCAGATCTATAATAGTATTACTGTCACTTTAGTTCGCCCTCCACCCCAAACGCAGTGTTTGCCCGATCAGACCTGATCGGTCGCCCACACCTGCGTTCACCCACGCCCGCCCCGCCGCAGTGACAAAATTTTTTTTTTTTTGTATCACTGCACAATCACTTCACAAGCGCCGCGGCGATAAAAAAATCAGTTTTGATCTTTTTTATCAATCGCAGCGGCTTCTGTACTTCGCTAGCCTCCCATTTGTAAGACAGGCTTGCTTTTTTTCTTGGGTAGTCTCAGGGAATACCCCCTAAATTTAGTAGCCCAAATGTCAAACAAGGGGTATTCCTCTGAAGAGGCCTACAGTATTCTGACCCAGTCGGATGAGGAATGGGAACCCTCATCTGACGAATCTAGTGGGTCAGAATACGAACCTGTAGAAAGCAGTGGCAGTCTGACCCAAAGTTCGGACGAGGAGGTTGAGGTCCCTGATAGCACCAGGCGTACCCGGCCCTGTGTCGCTAGACCGCAGGTAGCGCAGGATCAGTTTCAAGGGCAGCAGAGTGGGGCTGGCGCTGCCGGATTACGTGGTGAGGCATACACCAGTTTTTTGAGATGTTCTTCACTGCGGAGCTCTTTGACTTAGTCGTGGCAGAAACAAATCGGTATGCCACTCAATTTATTACCGCCAACCCGAAAAGCTTCTATGCCCAGCCTTTCCGGTGGAAACCAGTCCAAGTTTCCAAATTTAGAACTTTTCTGGGCCTTCTCCTCAACATGGGCATTACAAAAAAGCATGAATTGCTGTCATATTGGTCCACGAACCCAATTCATCACATGCCCATGTACTCTGCTGCCATGTCCAGGACACGTTTTGAAACCATCCTGCGTTTCCTGCACTTTAGTGACAACAGCACCTCCCGTCCCAGAGGCCACCCAGCTTTTGACCGGCTCCACAAAATTCGGCCCCTCATAGACCATTTCAACCAGAAATTTGCAGATTTGTATACCCCCGCACAAAACATCTGCGTAGACGAGTCCCTAATACATTTTACCGGGCGCCTTGGCTTCAAACAGTACATCCCAAGCAAGCGCGCCCGGTATGGGGTCAGATTGTATAAGCTCTGTGAAAGGGCCACAGGCTATACGCACAAATTCCGGATCTATGAGGGAAAAGATCAGACCCTGGAGCCGGTCGGTTGCCCTGACTACCTGGGGAGCAGTGGGAAGATAGTCTGGGACTTGGTGTCACCCTTATTCGGCAAGGGGTACCATCTTTATGTGGACAACTTTTACACAAGTGTGGCCCTCTTCAAGCATTTGTTCCTAGAACAGATTGGCTGCTGTGGCACCGCGCGACCTAGTCGCCGGGGCTTCCCCCAACGGCTCCTTACCACCCGACTTGCAAGGGGGCAGAGGGCTGCATTGTGTAACGAAGAACTGCTCGCGGTGAAATGGAGAGACAAGCGTGACGTTTACATGCTCTCCTCCATTCACGCAGACATGACAATACAAATTGAACGGGCAACCAGTGTCGTTGAAAAGCCCCTCTCAGTCCACGACTATAACCTCCACATGGGAGGGGTGGACTTCAATGACCAGATGTTGGCCCCGTATTTGATTTCCCGAAGCACCAGACGCTGGTATAAAAAGGTGTCTGTATATTTATTTCAATTGGCTTCCTATAATAGTTACGTTCTCTACAGTAAGGCTGGGAGAACAGGATCCTTCCTCAAATTTCAGGAAGAGATCATTTCGGAACTCCTGTATCCAGGAGGTTCCGTGGCCCCATCCACCAGTGTAGTAAGCCGTCTACACGAGCGGCACTTCCCCAGTGTCGTTACCGGTACCTCAACCCAACCGCCACCCTGAAAAAGATGTCGTGTCTGTAGCAGGAGTGGAATAAGGCGTGACACCCGCTATTTCTGTCCTGACTGTCCTGACCACCCTGCCCTATGCCTAGGGGAGTGTTTCCGGAAGTACCACACTCAGGTACACTTAGGGACCTAGGGACAGCACATCACAGGTAGTTTTTACAATCAGGCTCAAGGGTCTCTCAGGATACTAGGTTTTGAGAGACCCTAACACATTGGGGACGGTGCTGCTGTGCTACTGCAAAAGTGTGAAACGATAGAAACCTCTCCGTTCACTTGGGATAACGTGTATAGTGTACTTCGCACCATCTCTGTGTGAGTTACACTTTACACATTGTCCCATGGGAAAGGAGAGGTTTCTGCTAGGAAAATAAAGAGTGAAATGGTTAAAAAAAGAAAAAAAAATTAAACAGGTAGCAAGAAAAAAAAATCTTGAGTTAGTTCAGGTTTTAAAAGTTCAGTTTTTTTCATGTTCAGGTTTTATTCATGTTTTATAAAGTTGGTAACGTTCAAGTTATGTGCCTGCTGCCTGTTTTTTCTTCTTCTTTTTTTTCTTCCCCCTAACCACCCTTTATTTTCCAGGTAGATCAACGGACCAACCGATGAAAACGCCGCAGCACTGATGTGAATTCTGAGAGAAGCATTGCGCTGCAAGACGAGATTTCTCCTCTGCAGGACAGGTACGTTTGCCCAGGCATATGAGCTGAGGAGAGGTGTTGGAGTTCATATGCTTTGGCAAACACTTTTTATCAAAAATCTGGCAAAGATTTCTTCCTCCACAACGATCGATTGATCGATGTGAATGGAAAAATCACGTTTGCCAGGACATAGGAGCTGAAGTGGGTATGGATGTTTGGGCGGAGCCCCTATGTCCTGGCAATCGCCAGGCCCCGCTTTTTTTTTTTTGCATATTTTTTGGCAGAGATTTTTTCATCCACATCGATCGATGTGAATGAGGATATCTGTGCCGTTCATTTTTTCTTTCAGCCCAGAGGCTGAACGGAAAAAAAAAATCTCATTACCTGTATGCTCCATATAAGGAGAATAGCAGAAACTCCTAATGCTGGCCATACATGTAATGATTGCGGAGACCCTCAAATGCCAGAGCAGTACAAAAACCTCACATGTGAACCCATTTTGGAAAGAAGACACCCCAAGGTATTCGCTGAGGGGCATATTGAGTCCATGAAAGATTGAATTTTTTGTCACAAGTTAGCGGAAATGGAGACTTTGTGAGAAAAAACAAAAAAAATCAAATTCCGCTAACTTGTGCCAAAAGTAAAAATGCCATCCTAAAAGGTACTCATTGGATTTAGGGCCCCTTTGCACATCTTGGCTGCAAAACAGTGCCACACATGTGGTATCGCCGTACTCAGGAGAAGAAGGGCAATGTGTTTTGGGGTGTATTTTTACATATACCCATGCTGGGAGAGAGAAATATCTCTGTAAATTGACAACTTTGTATAAAAAAATTGAAAAAGTTGTCATTTACAGAGATATTTTTCACACTCAGTATGGCTATATGTAAAAATACACCCCAAAACACATTGCCCTACTTCTGCCGAGTACGGCGATACCACATGTGTGGCACTTTTTTGCAGCCAAGATGCGCAAAGGGGCCCTAAATCCAATGAGTACCTTTAGGATTTCACAGGACATTTTTACTCATTTGGATTCCAGACTTCTTCTCACGCTTTAGGGGCCCCTAAAATTCCAAGGCAGTAAAAATACCACACAAGTGACCCCATTTTAGAAAGTAGACACCCTAAGGTATTCTGTGAGGGGTATGGTAAGTTCATGTAAAATTTTATTTTTTGTCACAAGTTAGTGGAATATGAGACTTTGTAAGAAAAAAAAATAAAAAATCAATTTCCGCTAACTTGTGACAAAAAATAAAAACTTCCATGAACTCACTATGCCCATCAGCGAATACTTTAGGGTGTCTACTTTCCGGAATGGGGTCACTTGTGGGGTATTTTTATTGTCCCGGAATTTTAGGGGCCCCTAAAGCGTGAGAAGGAGTTTGGAATCCAAATGCGTAAAATTGCCCTGTGAAATCCTAAAGGTACTGATTGGTTTTAGGGCCCCTTTGCGCATCTTGGCTGCAAAAAAGTGTCACACATGTGGTATTTACGTACTCAGGAGAAGTAGGGCAATGACTTTTGGGGTGTATTTTTATATATACCCATACTTTGTGTGAGAAATACCGCTGTAAACAACAACTTTTTAAAAAATTTTATACAAAGTTGTCAATTTACAGTAATATTTCTCTCACCCAATATGGGTATATGTAAAAATACACCCCAAAACACATTGCCCTACTTCTCCTGAGTACGGCGATACCACATGTGAGACACTTTTTTTCAGCCCAGATGTGCAAAAGGGCCCTAATTCCAATGAGTACCTTTAGGATTTCACAGGGCATTTTTACGCATTTGGATTCTGACGCTTTAGGGGCCCCTAAAATGCCAGGGCAGTAAAAATACCCCACAACTGACTCCATTTCCGAAAGTAGACACCCTAAGGTATTCACTGGGGGGCATAGTAAGTTCATGGAAGTTTTTATTTTTTGTCACAAGTTTGCGGAAAATTAAATTTTTTGAAAAAAAAAAAACAAAAAAAACATTTCCGCTAACTTGTGACAAAAAATAAAAACTTCCATGAACTTACTATGCCCCCCAGTGAATACCTTAGGGTGTCTACTTTCCGAAATGGGGTCATTTATGGGGTGTTTCTACTGTCTGGGCATTGTAGTACGTCAGGAAACAGGACAGGTATTCAGAAAGTCAAAGTGCGGAAATTCACTTTTTTGCACCATAGATTGTAAAAGCTATAACTTTTACCCAAACCAATAAATATACACTTATTGCATTTCTTTTTTATCAAAGACATATAGAACAATAAATTTAGAGAAAAATTTGTAGAGAAATGTAGTTTTATTTGACAAATTTTCAAACAGAAAGTGAAAGATGTCAATTTTTTGCAAAAATTTCGGTAATTTTTGATTAATAGCAAAAAAAGTAAAAATGTCAGCAACAATGAAATAGCACCAAATGAAAGCTCTATTAGTGAGAAGAAAGGAGGTAAAATTCATTTGGGTGGTAAGTTGTATGGCCGAGCAATAAACGGTGAAAGTAGTGTAGTGCAGAATTGTAAAAAGTGGCCTGGTCATTAAGGGTGTTTAAGCTAGGGGGGCTGAAGTGGTTAAATTCCTCTTCTCCAGCTTCGATTCGCTCATCTCTCGCTCAAGTCCTTCTATCTGTATGGTGGTTCACCCTGACCTTTCTCCTGTGTGCCTTGATCCAAAGCCATCTCATATGATTACCGTCACTAAATAAGTTGGCTTTGTTATTTTTCATTTCCGATGAGGCAGTGCTGACTGGTTCTTGGAAGAGAATCATTTGAGTTGGTTTATGTGCCAGTTCTGGCATGGTGATTTTTAGGCATATTTGTGTACCCATATGGTATTTTATTTAGACTTAGTAAAAGTTAAGTTTTATGTATTAAGCTTGCCCCCCCCCCCTTTTTTTATTACTTTCAGCAATTAATGGATCAGTTAAAATCTCTGATACTTGAAAATCTGGGTAGTGAACATTTTTACCCGCTGTTTCAGATAGAGAGGCCCATCGAGTTCCAGGAGGAAAGATAACACCAGGAAAGCCACCACTGTCAATTTTGATTAAACTATTATCATCCATAGATGGAGACTTATCCTTAAAAGAGCTAGAGAATGTTCTCCCATTATATACCAGGGTAATAAACTATCCTTGTTTCCGGACTTTGCTCGAGAGACACAAGGAAAGAGAAGGAGTTTTTTTGAAATTAAGAAGCGCCTAGCTTCTAAAGGCATTAAGTACTCGCTCTTATATTCGCTCGAAACTGAGAGTGATTTTTGATGGAACTTCCCATTTTTTTGAGAACTCGGATCAAGCTGTGGACTGGCTAGATCGAGCTGGCATATGATTATTTGTCAACTTCATTAAAGGGGGGCTTTTGGGGGAGTTGGAGGTCTGGGGGAGGAGTAGTGGCCAATGTTGAGAGGTTTACTGGAGGATCCGAGTAGACCATTAGAGGGAGGGAGGGGACTGAGAGGGTTCAAGCATGCCAGGGTGTTTAATGTTTTTTTTTTTTTTCTCTTCATCCTCCTATAAGTAATGTCAGTTAAGAATGTATCATGGAATGTAAGGGGCCTTGGAGAGAGGGGAAAATAAAAGCAGTTATGGATGCAGTGAGGAGACACCTCCCAGCAATAATCTGTCTAGTTGAAACCCATCTTACAGATATCACAGTTTCCCGGCTGGGAATGGGATGGTCTCAGAAATACCACTCAACATTTAATGGCTCCTCAAGAGGAGTTTCGGTTCTGATCCACTGTGCATTTGATTTCAGTTTAACTGATTCTGAAATTGATGGACAGGGAAGATTTATTTTCCTTTATGGCAGACTCTGTGGTCAGCCGTATATATTGCCTTTTTTTTACATACCTCCTCCTTTTTCTATACAGCCTCTAAATGCTCTTTTGTCATTTATGGAACGGAGGCCAGAGTGCCCGATCGTCCTAATGGGAGATTTTAATCCGGTTATGGATCCCAATAGGGATAGACTATCCATGGATGTAGATCTAGGGAGACATACGAGGGCCTCCCCTTTATTTCAGTTTTGCCATGAGACTGGTTTGGTGGATATATGGGAGTACTATGGAAAGGGGAAACAAGTATATTCATGCGTCAGTAAAGGAGGGAGGGCGATGTCTAGAATTGATCTGGCTCTGACGAATAGTAGTAATTTAAAGAATATAAAAGCAATTCGATATGGGGTCAGAACAGTTTCAGATCATTCTCCTCTCTCAATAGATTTAATTCCTGGGGAACAGAACGTTTGCATCAACTCGGTTTGGGACGCCTTGAAAGCATACATGAGGGGGATTTTCATGAGTGACATTACGGCAATGAGAAGGGGCTTTAGGTAAAGGAAGGAGGAATTGGCTAAGAGGGCGACCCAGGCAACGGAACAATTTACAGCACAACATTCAGAGTGCTATAGGGAGGAGATGCAGAAAGCAAGCTTTGCCCTAAAGGAATTTTTTTTAAAAAAAAGCTCAGCATAGTTTGTTTTTTAAAGAGCAAAAACATTTTGTAGAATCTGGGCGACCAGGCAGATTACTTACTAGAATGATTGCACAACAGGATAATAAAAATAAGGGGAGATACTGTTCGTAATCCGGAGGGAATTTGAAAAATTTTTTTAGATTACTTTTCCCAAGTGTATAGGTCAGTCCAGACCATATCTACTAACTCTATGGATCAATATCTGGATACTGTTTCTCTTCCGGTATTAACCGACTCCCCGGGGATTTCTTTAGAGAAGGATGTGACTCTGCAAGAGATTCAGGGGGCACTTAAAATGATATCAGGAAATCCTGCTTCGGGCTTGGATGGTCTCCCCTACGAGTTTTACCGAAAATATGGGGTTATTATTTTACCACATCTTGTTGAGGTTCTTACTCAGGCATTGCAGGGAGGTGCTCTCCCCAATCAATGGTGGAAGCATTGATAATTCTAATTCCAAAAAAAGATAAAGATCAACAGGAATTGGATTCCTATAGACCAATTTCCTTATTAAATACTGATGTTAAATTACTCTCCAAGGTCCTTGCTAATAGACTCTCTAAAGTAATTACTTCTGTTATTCCTCCTGATGAAAATGGTTTTATGCCTGGGAGGGGTACACATTACAATATACATCGCCTCTTTGCTAACATCCAGTCCCCCTCGGATGGCACCCGCTCCATCCTATCTCTCGATGCCACTAAGGCTTTTGACAGGGTGGAGTGTGGGTTTCTCTGGAGGGTGATGGTAAGAATGGGCTTTGGCCCAAGATTCATCGCAATGATACAGGTGTTATATAAAGCCCCTGTAGCCAGACTGAGGATTAATGATGTGTTGACGGGGAGTTTTACACTGGAAAGAGGAACCCGTCAGGGATGTCCCCTTTCTCCGCTCCTCTTCAACATCTACATTGAACCTCTGGCGGCTAAAGTTAGACAAGATCCGAGGATGTCAGGGTTTGGAGTTATGGGAATGGAGGACTGAATTTCTCTATATGCTGATGATGTTATGTTTTTTATACAACAGTCAGAAAACACACTACCTCGGGTTATAGAGATTGTTAATGCTTATAGTGAGGTTTCAGGCCTGGAAGTTAATTGGGCCAAGACTTGCCTTCTACTGTTGGATGAATTATCTACTGAAACTAGCATCTATGGTTTGACTGTTTCTGAGTCATTGAAGTACTTGGGGATTATGGTGACCGCCAAAGTTCAAGATTATTTACAGTTTAACCTGATACCAGTATTAACTAAAATTAGATCTAAAATTAAAGTGTGGCAGAAAATACCGCTCACTAGAGCAGATAGGATTTCTTTAATTAAAATGGTGGTACTCCCCCAACTACTTTATGTACTCCGAAACTTCCCCATTTGGATTGAGGATAAATTTTTCAAGATTATAGAAAAATGATTAACGATTTACTATGGGGGAGAAAACGTGTGAGACTGAAGGAGGACTATTTTTCCATGTTGTATAAGCAGGGGGGCCTAAATCTCCCGTATTTTAAGGGATATTTTGTTGCCTCACAGCTATATTTTTCAATGATTGGGAAAATAGCCCACTATGTATCAAACTATTAAGAGAAGCAGGTTTTTCAGATTTCTTTACATTATTGGAATCCAGTTATTTATCTAAGAACGTACGAGAATATATTTTCTTCTCTAGTATGTCTACAAGAGCTTAGAGGATGATTAGGAAATGGTGTAAAGTTACAGCATCACTGACTTGTACTCCACTGTGGCATAATAAAAGGTTTTATACTCTTTTGAACTTGGATGCTAGCCATTACTGGAGGACAAAAAATATTCAATATCTTAGTCAAGTGGTAAAAAATGGGCAAATTTTGTCTCTTCTGGAGCTCACACAAAAGGAAAATCTGGGTGAGGTAGCATGGTACCCATATCTTCAGTTATGTTTTGCACTTTCTTCCACTTCAGATAAGCACTTTTTTAATATAGAAGCTCCGCCCTTTCTTCATAGGTTACTACAAAAAAAAATAAAAAATTTGGTACTGTTAATTTCCCTGTTATTATGATACTGTATTTGATATAAAGAAAAAGTAAATAAAGAATAAAAAAAAATACAATGAATATATTCAGGGTTCCAGCTTAACTCATTGTTGCTTTGTTTTTGTGTTTTATTTTTCATTTTTCTATCTATTAATACATGAATGAGTCAATCTCTTTTTATTAGAATCTTTTAGAAGGTTATTGAGGGATCAA
Organism: Bufotes viridis; assembly: GCA_033119425.1. Classification (NCBI taxonomy): domain Eukaryota; kingdom Metazoa; phylum Chordata; class Amphibia; order Anura; family Bufonidae; genus Bufotes; species Bufotes viridis. Next base: position 213,462,454 of record CM065593.1, on the reverse strand, counting down.
GTGAATTTTACATCAGACTAAAAGCAGAGTGTATTATAGCATTATGTATTATTGCTTAATGTATTGATTCTGTTGACCTGTGCTCCTATAAAATATTTAAATAAAAATGTCTAAAGAAAATGATGTGCCTTTTTTCTATATGTTTTCTTAAGAAAATTAAAATTCACCATAAAAGTATTACATTAATTTCTATTGGTAGATATTTATTGAAGATATTATTGTATGAAATAAGTTATTTATTTCAATATTTTTGAACTCTGTGTTGATAGAAATAGACCATACTAAGAAACATATAACTTTTTTTTATCTGTACATCATTATTAATTATAGTGGCTCAGAATAATATATCTTACTTAAAGGGGTTTTCTGGGAGTTCATGAAATAAAATTACTGAGAATACTTAAATATTACTTACTTTAATATATATATATATATATATATATATATATATATATATGAATTTCTGTGTAGATGTCTAGACATCTGTCTGTCCAGACGTTCTTTATGCACGACCAATCGACTGGACCGATCAGAGGGGGCGTGCAGCTCTGTGTGGGCCGTGTGTAGGGTTGCCACCTTTGCATTATTGCTCATTAGTACAGCTTTTGCCCCCCTCGTCTGCTTCTGTTAAAAAAATAAAAAAATAAAAAACTCACCTCATACATTTGATCGCACCATAGGGAACACTCCATGCTCACTGGATGCACAGCAGAAGACCTGCATTCCAGTGTGATGACGTTTTGCAGCATTGACCGGAAGCAGCAGGACCTGCGAAACGTCATCTTGCTGGAGCACAGGTCTTGACCTGGTCATCAAGTGAGCAGCAATTGTTCACAGCAGCATGATCAAAAAGATTAGGCGAGTTTTATTTATTTTTTTATTTTTGCACAAGAAGAGTAGGAAAGGGGGCATTAATAATACTGTGTCCTCTAATGGGGGAATTATTAATATTGGGAGCTACTAATGGAAGAAAAATAACACTAGAGGGGACACTCACTTCACTGGGGGCCATTTATGGGGGCCTTATTAATACTGGGGGCCACTAATCGGGGCCTTATTTATACTGGGGGCCACTAATGGGGTTCTATTAATACTTGGAGCCACTAATGGGAGCCTTATTAATACTGATGGCCACTACTAGGACATTACTAATACTGAGGACCACTAATTGGACATTTTTAATACTAGGGGTGCCAATGGGGACATTCATTTTACTGGGGCCCGTGTTAAACCATGCCCCCACAGCTTAACATGGCATGTATTTTTCAGGTCAAATTGCCATTGATAAAAAAGTGGGTTTTGAGTTGCAGTTTGGGCACTCAGTACTCTAGAAGCAACAAGGGCATTGTCATTATACCTAAAGGCTCTGCTGTCTCTGCAACTGCTGCACCCTCTCCACTTACTGACAGGGACAGGCAGTGAAAACATCAAAGTGGAGAGGTTGCTAAAGTGGTTAGGATGATAGACAAAACAAACTGTGGTTAGGTTATATTTGCATTGCTTGGAGTTTCCTAAAGTGTAGCAGCCAGGAAGCAGGTAGAGAAGAAGCAGAATGGCTAAAAAAATATAACTCACTCTAACACTCTGCTGCTGCTGCCATTCCAACACTTACTGGGTCCTGACTGGTCTCTATTTCAGAGTCCCTCTGAAATTTTACACAAATGCTGCAGTCAGTGATTGGACAAGCGTCCAATAATTATCCATGGACAACCTCTTTAACCCATTCCTGACCAAGACTTATGCTAGAGACAGCTGGGCCCCTGTAATATCTGCTAGGATTGCTGAAAGCTCTGATGCCAGCAGATTAGCTCCTTAGATACGGTGTTCAATGCTGACCACCACATCTAAGAGGTTTACAGAGTAGAAAATGTGAAGCAAACTGTGGGGAGCTTCTTCTCCTTTTACCCCTTGGGAAAATAAAAAATCTGGGACTAAAGCAACATTTTATTTGGAGTGTAGTGTCCAAAATAGGGTTACTTATTGGAATTTCCACTGTTTCTTAATAAAATGTCTGAAAAATGGACAAGTGCAAAAGAAAAGATCCAGGTCTTGTCATCCAAGAGTTAGAATGTGTATAATAGCAGCAAAAGCCATCCAGACAGTAGTAGTAGTGGCATTTATAGCAATGGTAGTGACAGTAGGGTCAGTGGTAGTGACAGTGGCAGTTGGGACAAATAGTTGGGGCAGGTAATCGTTAGGGGGCCAAGGAGCCCACCTGATGATATATCACATTCCTGATAAAAGTGATGGAGAGGGTAAGGACTCTGATGATGATTTTGTGTTGGACAGGACCTGGGAGCCAGATTGGGGTGCTGAGAAGGAGGTGACATCAGAGGAGGATGGTGGTGGCCATGGTGGCAACAAAGAGCAAAGGTAACGTATGGTCAAAACATCCCAAAACACTGGGCACAAGCGCAAAACGGGCCAGACCTAGGCCAATGTTGGATAAATTTAGCTATGTGAGAGCAACTCCCATTTTTTATACACAAGGCCGGCATACAAACCCACTGCAGTGTATAATACCAGCAGTATTAAAATAAGCCATAGGTGTTCAATCACAAACAGAGGTAGCAGGGTTCTATTGCTGCACATGAGGCGGCATCACCGGATCCTGTAGGAAAGTAGAAGTGGCCAGCATTCTGAGTCTGAACTCTTTCTCCAAGTCTTCTTTCTGACAGTCAGCCAGCATCCCCAAGCAGTGATGTCTCCTTGTCATCATAATATTCTTCTTCTGCTCAGACTCCTCCTCTACTTTGTCCTCCATGCCATCCAGAGACATCAATAATAGAGTTGAGCGAACACCGGAATGTTCGGGTTCGAGAAGTTCGGCCGAACTTCCCGAAAATGTTCGAGTTCGGGATCCGAACTCAACCCGAACTTCACACCGAACCCGAACCCCATTGAACTCAATAGGATCCCAAACTTTTGGGCACTAAAAAGGCTGTAAAATAGCCCGGGAAAGGGCTAGAGGGCTGCAAAAGGCAGTAAAATGTAGGTAAATCCTCTGCAAACAAATGTGGATAGGGAAATGACTTAAAATAAAATAAATATTAAATATTAACCAATATCAATTGGCAACTTGGAGAAGGAGGAGGTGGAATAGGAGGTTGGGGTAGCATCAGGTGGGAATGATATGGGAGTTGATGTTCTCATCACAGCCAAAAAGAGTTCATGTTTGTCTGCAGTGCCACAGGCCTTATTCACAGACTCAGGGCCATGGCACCTGCAAAGAGGAGAGCTGTCCTGTGGCAGCAACACAGGCCTCAGGTCAACCTGCAATGGAACAGTCCATTATCATTTATGTAGGCCCTGACACCCAGACAGAGGAGAGGCAATTTGACAGTAAAAAGAGTGTAATGTCCCTCACCCAGACAGCAAGCAATTAAACGAAATACAGGCCACTGACACCCAGACAATGGGGCGGTCATAACAGTAAAAAGAGTTTAATATCTCACACCAAGACAACAAATGATTAAACAACATATAGGCCCCTGACACCCAGACAATGGGGCGGTCATTAGACAGTAAAAAGAGTTAAATGTCTGCCACCAATACAGCAAGCAAGTACATGAAAGTTAGGCCCCTGACAAACCAGACAGAGGAGAGAGGTCCCATAGCAGCAAAAGAGGCATCATGTCACCCACCAACTGAGAAGGCTACTTTTAGTTATTTAGTCACAAGCACCCAGACAGAGGAGAGAGGTCCCAAAGGAGAGAATCAGGCTTCATGTCATCCACCAATGGAGAAAGCCACTTTCAGATATTTAGGCCCCTGGCACCCAGATGGAGGAGAGGTTCATTCAACTTTGGATTACCCCGCAAAATAATGGTAAAAACTTTTCCACATCTCTGCCATGCTAACCCTGCCCTCAGAGGAGCTGTCCATGACACAGCTGTGTTGGCGACCTCTCGCTCCTCGTCTGCCTTCGCCTTGGGCTTCCACTTGTTCCCCTGTGACATTTGGGAATGCTCTTAGTAGCGCGTCTACCAACGTGCGCTTGTACTCGTGCATCTACCTATCACGCTCCAGTGCAGGAAGTAAGGTGGGCACATTGTCTTTGTACCAGGGATCCAGCAGGGTGGCAACCCAGTAGTCCGCATACATTAAAATGTGGTCAACTCTGCTGTCGTTGCGGAGGCACTGCAGCATGTAGTCGCTCATGTGTGCCAGGCTCCCCAGAGGTAAGGACAAGCTATCCTCTGTGGGAGGCGTATCGTCATCATCCTCCGTTTCCCCCCAGCCACACACCAGTGATGGGCCCTTACTAGATGTTTTCCTCATTGTTACCGTTCACCACAATAAGAAAAAAATTATTTGGCCCAATGTATTAAATTCAAATTCAGGCCTTTTTTTTTTTGCAGGCACCTTAGATTGTCTGGCTATCTATTTATGTACCATATTACACTAATCCAGGCACAGCAGTAACCACAGATTTAGGGGAATATCAATTGTAGACCTAGTATTTAGGCCCTGGATGAAAGGTATCCTTTTACGGACAGATTTGCACTTGGAGATGCACAGTAGCATGTGAAAAAATATATAGGATTATGCTTTTAGCACTTGTATTTTAACACTTTGTGTAATATACTTTTAATGGAAAGAAATACACTTGGAGATGCACGCTGAGTGTAATATACCCTTTTATGGACAGATTTACACTTGGCCTGATTTACTGTATTTCTATTTTTGCAACAGAATTTCACCCCAGAAAATAATATATCCTTTGACGGACACTATGAAACTTGTCCAGTCACAGCTGGAACACCAGATTTACAGTATTTCTATTTTTGCAACTGATTTTCACCCCAGAAAATAACATATCCTTTGACGGACAATATGAAACTTGTCTAGTCACAGCTGGAACACCAGATTTACGGTATTTCTATTTTTGCAACTGATTTTCACCCCAGAAAATAATATATCCTTTGACGGACACTATGAAACATGTCCAGTCACAGCTGGAACACCAGATTTACGGTATTTCTATTTTTGCAACAGAATTTCACCCCAGAAAATAATATATCCTTTGACAGACACTATGAAACTTGTCTAGTCACAGCTGGAACACCAGATTTACGGTATTTCTATTTTTGCAACTGAATTTCACCCCAGAAAATAATATATCCTTTGGCGAACACAATAAAACTTGTCCAGTCACAGCTGGAACACCAGATTTACGGTATTTCTATTTTTGTAACTGAATTTCACCCCAGAAAAGAATATATCCTTTGACTGACACTATGAAACTTGTCCAGCCAGAGCTGGAACACCAGATTTAAGGTATTGCTATTTTGGTAATTGAATTTCACCCCAGAACAAAAGCTATCCTTTGACGGACACTATAAAACGTATCCTGCCACAGCAGAAACCACTGATTTAGGGTATTGCTATTTTGGAAATTGAATTTCCCCCCAGAAAAAAAAAAATATTCTTTGCCAGACAGTATTACACTTGGCTAGCCACAGCTGGAACATCAGATTTAGGGGATTGCTTTTTTTTTAAAGTGAATTTCACCTCTCTATAAAATATAGAAAATTCTATCCTGAGTTTCTAGGGTTGACAATTAGCAAAGCCAAGCCTCTGATGTAGCATATAGCAAAAAAAAAAAAAAAAACTACTATTGATGGATTAATGGACTTGGTGGCAGCTTGTGCTCGCGCACCACAAGACACAAAATGGCCGCCGATCACCACAGAAAAAAGTGACGGAAAAATGCTCTGGGCAGCCTGAAAACAGTGAGCAAATAACTAGCAGAAGTTGAATGATTCACAGCTGTTGATCTATCACTTCATTAAATGTTTTTGCTGAGTTTATCCCTGCCCAATCTCGCCCTAACAGAGGCTGCATCCTATCCCCACACTAATCAGAGCAGAGTGACGTGCAGTGTGACGTGACTCCAGCTTAAATAGAGGCTGGGTCACATGCTGCACTTGGCCAATCACAGCCATACCAATAGTAGGCATGGCTGTGATGGCCTCTTGGGGCAGTTGATTGGCTGCTTTGCAAGCTTTCAAAATGCGCCATAGAAATCGCCGAACAATGAACCCAAACTTTTACATAAATGTTTGGGTTCGGGTCTGTGTCACGAACACCCGAAAATTCAGTACGAACCCGAACTGTACAGTTCGGGTTCGATCATCCCTACTTACTACCCTATGAGCGCCTCTCCCAATTTGTTTCTCTTGCCATAACTGCTTTACAAGGCATGGGACACTTTCATGACACCCCACCAGCAACCTCACCCTGTATCGTGGCCTAGTGCTACAAGGAGGGAAAAGTTTTGGAAGATGGTGAAGCAATACATTTCAGACCGTGTCAGCGTCCTAAATGATCCCTCAGTGCCTTACAACTACTGGGTGTCCAAGCTGGACACGTAGCACGAGCTTGCGCTCTACGCCTTGGAGGTGCTGGCCTGCCCTGCCGCCAGCATATTCTCTGAGCATGTATTTAGTGCTGCTGGTGGCATTATAACAGATAAGCGTATCCGCTTGTCCACTGACAATGCTGACAGGTTGAGTCAGATAAAAATGAACTAGGCCTGGATTGCCACTGACTTCTCCACTCCACCAGAGGAAAGCTGAGCTAATGAGGAACAAAAACGCAATTTAAATGTATTCTTTATAATTTACTCAATCAAACACGATTCAAGTTTTTTTTACACCTTTCACCGCAAAAAAAGGTTATATGTTTCAATCTTTTTTTCACATCCGCCTCCTCTTCTGACTCTTCTTTCATACAGAATATATATGCCCTCTCAATCTTTTGTAGGGTTCGCTAGGCTTCAGACCCTCACCTCCAATTTGTTATTCCGTCAGCTCACCTGTAGGCCATCACTGCAATGATTTATGGGTTTCTCTAGGCTTCAGGCCCTCACCTCCGATGCTTTATACAGTCTGCTCACCTGTAAGCCATCACTGCAATGATTTATGGGCTACTCTAGGCTTCAGGCCCTCATCTCCAATGCTTTATAAGGTCTGCTCACCTGTAGCCCATCACTGCAATACTACCTACCTGCGCCATATGGGCGATATCAGGGGCCAGTGGGCAATTACAGGAGCATTAGGACGACTCACAAACATCTCCTCTGTTACCTCCAGCATGTGGCCATGCTTGCAATGGGAGGTGGGAGGTGTCTATGAGCCCTACCCAAGACTGACTGATATAGCCCAAGGCAAAGCAGGTGCACCCAAATGTGGCCTGAAGATGAAAAACAGGCACATTTAAAATGGAGTTTATACACCTCCATACATATATATATATATATATATAAACCATCAGAAAATGTGGTGATAAGAAAGCAGGATGTGCTCATACCCATATGCAGTTGTGCATTTCTGTAGGGGAGCACATCCTGCACTTGTAGTCCGTTGCTAATGGCAATCACCAGCAAAAAATGCATACAATGGATGATGCCAGCAACGGACTACAAGTACCACAATGGACATCCTACACAAGATGAAATTTATGTGGATGTGGCAAGAGTTCAGAACAAACACAGAACCAGAGATAGGTGCACGCTGCCGTCACACTAAACCCTCACACTGATGTTAAAAATTGAGAGTTAGTTCGACATATCCTACTAGGAGGACGTGTCTTAAGCCTCGGGCACCAGCGTCAAGGTCTCTCAAGTAGCCCGTGGGCCCTAACACTCACCTACCTGCGCCATATGGGCGATATCAGGGGCCAGTGGGCAATTACAGGAGCATTAGGACGACTCACAAACATCTCCTCTGTTACCTCCAGCATGTGGCCATGCTTGCAATGGGAGGTGGGAGGTGTCTATGAGCCCTACCCAAGACTGACTGATATAGCCCAAGGCAAAGCAGGTGCACCCAAATGTGGCCTGAAGATGAAAAACAGGCACATTTAAAATGGAGTTTATACACCTCCATACATATATATATATATATATAAACCATCAGAAAATGTGGTGATAAGAAAGCAGGATGCGCTCATACCCATATGCAGTTGTGCATTTCTGTAGGGGAGCACATCCTGCACTTGTAGTCCGTTGCTAATGGCAATCACCAGCAAAAATGCATACAATGGATGATGCCAGCAACGGACTACAAGTACCACAATGGACATCCTACATAAGATGAAATTTATGTGGATGTGGCAAGAATTCAGAACAAACACAGAACCAGAGATAGGTGCACGCTGCCGTCACACTAAACCCTCACACTGATGTTAAAAATTGAGAGTTAGTTCGACATATCCTACTAGGAGGACGTGTCTTAAGCCTCGGGCACCAGCGTCAAGGTCTCTCAAGTAGCCCGTGGGCCCTAACACTCACCTACCTGCGCCATATGGGCGATATCAGGGGCCAGTGGGCAATTACAGGAGCATTAGGACGACTCACAAACATCTCCTCTGTTACCTCCAGCATGTGGCCATGCTTGCAATGGGAGGTGGGAGGTGTCTATGAGCCCTACCCAAGACTGACTGATATAGCCCAAGGCAAAGCAGGTGCACCCAAATGTGGCCTGAAGATGAAAAACAGGCACATTTAAAATGGAGTTTATACACCTCCATACATATATATATATATATATAAACCATCAGAAAATGTGGTGATAAGAAAGCAGGATGCGCTCATACCCATATGCAGTTGTGCATTTCTGTAGGGGAGCACATCCTGCACTTGTAGTCCGTTGCTAATGGCAATCACCAGCAAAAATGCATACAATGGATGATGCCAGCAACGGACTACAAGTACCACAATGGACATCCTACATAAGATGAAATTTATGTGGATGTGGCAAGAATTCAGAACAAACACAGAACCAGAGATAGGTGCACGCTGCCGTCACACTAAACCCTCACACTGATGTTAAAAATTGAGAGTTAGTTCGACATATCCTACTAGGAGGACGTGTCTTAAGCCTCGGGCACCAGCGTCAAGGTCTCTCAAGTAGCCCGTGGGCCCTAACACTCACCTACCTGCGCCATATGGGCGATATCAGGGGCCAGTGGGCAATTACAGGAGCATTAGGACGACTCACAAACATCTCCTCTGTTACCTCCAGCATGTGGCCATGCTTGCAATGGGAGGTGGGAGGTGTCTATGAGCCCTACCCAAGACTGACTGATATAGCCCAAGGCAAAGCAGGTGCACCCAAATGTGGCCTGAAGATGAAAAACAGGCACATTTAAAATGGAGTTTATACACCTCCATACATATATATATATATATATAAACCATCAGAAAATGTGGTGATAAGAAAGCAGGATGCGCTCATACCCATATGCAGTTGTGCATTTCTGTAGGGAGCACATCCTGCACTTGTAGTCCGTTGCTAATGGCAATCACCAGCAAAAAATGCATACAATGGATGATGCCAGCAACGGACTACAAGTACCACAATGGACATCCTACATAAGATGAAATTTATGTGGATGTGGCAAGAGTTCAGAACAAACACAGAACCAGAGATAGGTGCACGCTGCCGTCACACTAAACCCTCACACTGATGTTAAAAATTGAGAGTTAGTTCGACATATCCTACTAGGAGGACGTGTCTTAAGCCTCGGGCACCAGCGTCAAGGTCTCTCAAGTAGCCCGTGGGCCCTAACACTCACCTACCTGCGCCATATGGGCGATATCAGGGGCCAGTGGGCAATTACAGGAGCATTAGGACGACTCACAAACATCTCCTCTGTTACCTCCAGCATGTGGCCATGCTTGCAATGGGAGGTGGGAGGTGTCTATGAGCCCTACCCAAGACTGACTGATATAGCCCAAGGCAAAGCAGGTGCACCCAAATGTGGCCTGAAGATGAAAAACAGGCACATTTAAAATGGAGTTTATACACCTCCATACATATATATATATATATATAAACCATCAGAAAATGTGGTGATAAGAAAGCAGGATGCGCTCATACCCATATGCAGTTGTGCATTTCTGTAGGGAGCACATCCTGCACTTGTAGTCCGTTGCTAATGGCAATCACCAGCAAAAATGCATACAATGGATGATGCCAGCAACGGACTACAAGTACCACAATGGACATCCTACACAAGATGAAATTTATGTGGATGTGGCAAGAGTTCAGAACAAACACAGAACCAGAGATAGGTGCACGCTGCCGTCACACTAAACCCTCACACTGATGTTAAAAATTGAGAGTTAGTTCGACATATCCTACTAGGAGGACGTGTCTTAAGCCTCGGGCACCAGCGTCAAGGTCTCTCAAGTAGCCCGTGGGCCCTAACACTCACCTACCTGCGCCATATGGGCGATATCAGGGGCCAGTGGGCAATTACAGGAGCATTAGGACGACTCACAAACATCTCCTCTGTTACCTCCAGCATGTGGCCATGCTTGCAATGGGAGGTGGGAGGTGTCTATGAGCCCTACCCAAGACTGACTGATATAGCCCAAGGCAAAGCAGGTGCACCCAAATGTGGCCTGAAGATGAAAAACAGGCACATTTAAAATGGAGTTTATACACCTCCATACATATATATATATATAAACCATCAGAAAATGTGGTGATAAGAAAGCAGGATGCGCTCATACCCATATGCAGTTGTGCATTTCTGTAGGGGAGCACATCCTGCACTTGTAGTCCGTTGCTAATGGCAATCACCAGCAAAAATGCATACAATGGATGATGCCAGCAACGGACTACAAGTACCACAATGGACATCCTACACAAGATGAAATTTATGTGGATGTGGCAAGAGTTCAGAACAAACACAGAACCAGAGATAGGTGCACGCTGCCGTCACACTAAACCCTCATACTGATGTTAAAAATTGAGAGTTAGTTCGACATATCCTACTAGGAGGACGTGTCTTAAGCCTCGGGCACCAGCGTCAAGGTCTCTCAAGTAGCCCGTGGGCCCTAACACTCACCTACCTGCGCCATATGGGCGATATCAGGGGCCAGTGGGCAATTACAGGAGCATTAGGACGACTCACAAACATCTCCTCTGTTACCTCCAGCATGTGGCCATGCTTGCAATGGGAGGTGGGAGGTGTCTATGAGCCCTACCCAAGACTGACTGATATAGCCCAAGGCAAAGCAGGTACACCCAAATGTGGCCTGAAGATGAAAAACAGGCACCACATTTTCTGATGGTTTATATATATATATATATGTATGGAGGTGTATAAACTCCATTTTAAATGTGCCTGTTTTTCATCTTCAGGCCACATTTGGGTGCACCTGCTTTGCCTTGTGCTATATCAGTCAGTCTTGGGTAGGGCTCATAGACACCTCCCACCTCCCATTGCAAGCATGGCCACATGCTGGAGGTAACAGAGGAGATGTTTGTGAGTCGTCCTAATGCTCCTGTAATTGCCCACTGGCCCCTGATATCGCCCATATGGCGCAGGTAGGTGAGTGTTAGGGCCCACGGGCTACTTGAGAGACCTTGACGCTGGTGCCCGAGGCTTAAGACACGTCCTCCTAGTAGGATATGTCGAACTAACTCTCAATTTTTAACATCAGTGTGAGGGTTTAGTGTGACGGCAGCGTGCACCTATCTCTGGTTCTATGTTTGTTCTTCACTAGGCTTCAGGCCCTCACCTCCAATGCTTTATGCCGTCTGTTAACCTGTAGGCCATTACTGCAATGTTTTATGGGGTTTGCTAGCCTTCATGCCCTCACCTCCAATGCTTTATACAGTCTGCTCATCTGTAGGCCATAACTGCAATGATTTATGGTGTTCTCTAGGCTTAAGACCCTCACCTCCAATGCTTTATACTGTCTGCTCACCTGTAGCCCATCACTGCAATTTTTTGGGGGGCTCTGTAGGCTTCAGGCCCTCACCTCCAATGCTTTATACCGTCCTCTCACCTGAAGGCCATCACTGCAATGATTTACGGGTTTCGCTAGGCTTCAGGCCCTCACCTCCAATGCTTTATACTATCTGCTCGCCTGTAGGCCATTACTGCAATGTTTTATGGGGTTCTCTAGGCTTCGGGCCCTCACTTCCAATGCTTTATAAGGTCGGCTCACCTGTAGCCTATCACTGCAATATTTTATGGGGTTCTCTAGGCTTTAGGCCCTCACCTCCAATGCTTTATACCGTCCTCTCACCTGTAGGCCATCACTGTAATGATTTACGGGTTTTGCTAGGCTTCAGGCCTTTACCTCCAATGCTTTATACTATCTGCTCGCCTGTAGGCCATTACTGCAATGTTTTATGGGGTTCTCTAGGCTTCAGGCCCTCACCTCCAATGCTTTATACCGTCTGCTCACCTGTAGGTCATTACTGCAATGTTTTCTGGGGTTCATTAGGGTTCAGGCCCTCACCTCAAATGCTTTATAAGGTCTACTCACCTGTAGTATATCACTGCAATATTTTATGGGGTTCTCTAGGCTTCAGGCCCTCGCCTCCAATGCTTTATAAGGTCTGCTCACCTGTAGCCCATCACTGCAATACTTTATGGGGTTAACTAGGCTTCAGGCCCTCACCTCCAATGCTTTATACCATCTGCTCACCTGTAGCCCATCACTGCAATGTTTTTTGGGGCTCTCTAGGCTTCAGGCCCTCACCTCCAATGCTTTATAAGGTCGGCTCACCTGTAGCCTATCACTGCAATATTTTATGGGGTTCTCTAGGCTTCAGGCCCTCACCTCCCATGCTTTACAAGGTCTGCTCACCTGTTGCCCATCATTGCAATACTTTATGGGGTTCACTAGGCTTCAGGCCCTCACCTCCAATGCTTTATAAGGGCTACTCACCTGTAGCCCATCACTTGAATATTTGATGGGGTTCACTAGGCAAATTTTTTTACACCTTTCACCACAAAAAAAGGGTATATGTTTCAATCTTTTTTCACATCATATATCACAATATATATGCCCTCTTAATCTTTTGTAGGGTTCGCTAGGCTTCAGACCCTCACCTCCAATGCTTTATACCATCTACTCACCTGTAGCCCCTCACTGCAATGTTTTATGGGGTTCTCTAGGCTTCAGGCCCTCACCTCCAATGCTTTATTCCGTCTGCTCACCTGTAGCCCATCACTGCACTGTTTTATGGGGTTCTCTAGGCTTTAGACCCTCACCTCCAATGCTTTATACTGTCTGCTCACCTGTAGGCCATCACTGTGATGATTTATAGGGTTCGCTAGGCTTCAGGCCCTCACCTCCAATGCTTTATACTATCTTCTCACCTGTAGCCCATCACTTCAATGTTTTATGGGGTTCTCTATTCTTCAGACCCTCACCTCCAATGCTTTATACCGTCTGCTCACCTGTAGGCTATCATTGCAATGATTTATGGGGTTCGCTAGGCTTCAGGCCCTCACCTCCAATGCTTTATACTGTCTGCTCACCTGTAGGCCTTCACTGCAATGATTTATGTGGTTCCCTAGGCTTCAGACCCTCACCTGTAATGTTTTATACGGTCTTCTCACCTGTAGGTCATCACTGCAATGTTTTATGGGGTTCACTCAACTTCAGGCCCTCACTACAATGTTTTATTGGGTCCGCTCACCTTCTGGCCCACTATAATGTTTTAGACTGTAACCAGCACGCCCTTGCTACAAATGTCTTTGAGGGTCACCAGTAGGCCATCAATGATTATTTTTCAACGGTGTGTATGATACCCTCCTTTATGTGTAATAAAGGGTGTATTGGAGTGGCGGTTCCTTGTAATTTTTGGCAGCCCTTTCACTTAGTGCATAGGCTTTATGAGTGCAGCAGTGTACCTGAACAATTGTAGCACCATGTGAATGAGGCCCTCCTTTATGTGATATGAAGGCTGTATCAGAGTGCTTCTTCCTTGTAATTTTTGGCAGCATTTGCACTGTATATACAGTTTAATATCCAGGAAATAATGTTTCCTAACAATTTTACCTCTAAAAATGTCTTCGTTTTTTTTTTTTGAGGGGGCGGGATTTTGGGTGTGATTTTGTCGCTATGTACAAGTGGAGGACAACTGGGACAATATGGTTCCCAGCTGCGACATTGGAGTCCAAGATGCACCCAGACATGGTCCCCAAGCTGTTTTAGATCCATTTTGGTGGTGTTTCTGTCACTTTCTGACCTTTTTCCAATGGATCAGGCACCCTCCCCTCATCAAAGCAGGGGGTGCCTGGTTGTCTCCCATTGACTTCCATTATACTAAGGTGCTCAGCCGAGCGCACAAATATCGCTATGTTTTGGGACCGTGTACCCGAACACGCGAACACTTTGCTGCTCACTCATCACTACTGCTTTTTCATAATAAAATTTCCCTTATTGGTATCCTCAAAACTATTCAATTAGTGCTTTTTCATACCAAGATTTGTTATCTCTATTGCTGTCCTTGGATCCCCCACATAATAATTCTCTGGAAAAAAAAAAGACATGCAAGGTAGTTTCCTTTAGAAAATAAATAAACAAACAAGCAAATAAATATATATATATATATATATATATATATATATATATATATATATATAGATATATATATAGAGAGAGAGAGAGAGAGAGAGAGAGAGGCAGCACCAATAAAGTCATGGACAAAAAAAATTGTTCTTTTAATCCATGTTGTGGCAGTGCAAACACATGCGTTAAATTCCTTCTGTGAGCTGTAGAATAACTGTGTCACTATTAGGTTTAGTTATTTGGTCAGTTCTTCTCATCATTTATTGTCAGACAAAGGCAGGTGCGGGTCAAACCCACAGAACAGGTGAAGATCTATTCTTGATAGCTAATCCGTTAGGTGGTTTGACCAAATAACTGAAGTGTGAACTCAACCTTACAGGTCAATGTTTGCATCAGGTCTAATTTAAAAAGGTTAGTCACTCAACATTTTGTGTTGAAAGGCAAGTTCTCTTTAGCGTCACTATGACACCCGCCACACTAAACACTCGCTCTGATGCCATGCTACTGACCAGGCAGGAATCTTACCCAGGGCAAACTCGGCCAGTTTCAAGTTTGGCTGCCCAGTAGTCCAAGGGATCTTGTATCTGGTGTTACAGGGTGCTGACCAAGTATGCCACCATTTGCTGGTTTAGGTTATGCTGCATGTCCTGCTGCTGGATAGTTTCTTAATTAGGGGCTGAAGAAAAGTGCTCATCAAAGACTCCAGACTTAACTTGCTGCTGATTGAGCTGGTGCTGCTCCTGTCCCCCCACTCCCCTCTAGCAGTTATAGCAGTGGAGCGTGGTAAGACCTTCGTGAGGATGGGCAATGGCACACATAGGCAAAAACCAAACGACTGCAAAAGATGTCTCGATAGTAAGTGAGTTTTTAATCCCTCTTAAAAGGTGTAAAAATGGCCCCCATTTTGGACTGTAGCAAGGGTCTAACAAAGTGGATAGCCAGTAATCATTCCTCTGATGAATCCTGACAATGCACCAATCACTACACAAGCATGACAGCATACATCTGGCCATTTGCGTAAGGGACTTGGAGGGACTCCCTGCTTCCATCTCCAATGCATACTGCCAGGATTTGTCGAGGTCATCTGCATCATCTTCCCTGTCACCCTCTAGCTCCTCCTGCTCCTCCTGCTACTCTTATGTCACTTGGGCAGATAAACCAACTAGTTCTGTATAGAATTCTGGGGCGCTTGTCCTCTTCCCAGACCTCATCCTCCTCATGTGCCAGTTCAGCCTCCACAGGGCTCAGGTGGCCATGGGAACACGGACATTGTCTGTGTTCATGTTTGGTGTCTAGAGTTTAATTAAAGCTTGTTGAATGGCTGCAGTGCAGCCAATCAACAAGCATTTAAGCATTTGAGCATTTAAGCTGTGGGCACTTGAAAGCCATCACTGTCATGCCTAGTTCAGGAATAGCTGTGATTGGCAGGTGCAGCACATGAACCTGAATGCATGAATGCTGGATCACATGTTGTTCCACTATTGTGCTCTGACTAGTGTAGGGACAGGATGCTGCTGAAGTGATGGACAGTATTATGGTTTTAATGTGGCTGTTAAGTCTGTGGGTGACCTTTAGGCATTTTTGATTGGTGCAATACACCTCCTTTGCACCAGTGACAAAGAAATACAATACTTAATCAGGCTGTTAATTCTGTGGGTGACCTATAGCCATTTTTTGGGGTTCCAAACTCCGCCTTTCCATCTTTCTGTAATAGGAGAGCTATTCAGTCTGTTAATTGTGTCGGTGATATGAACACATTTTTGGGGGGTTCCAAACTCCACCGTTGCATCTGTCTTACTGTAATTAGAGTTAATCAGTCTGTTAATTGTGTTGGTGACATAAACCCATTTCTTGGGGGGGAGATACACCTCTAGAGATGAGCGAACACCTGGAAGTTCGGGTTCGGGAAGTTCGGGTTCGGGATCCGAACTTGACCCGAACTTTATCCCGAACCCGAACCCCATTGAAGTCAATAGGGACCCGAACTTTTAGGCACTAAAAAGGCTGTAAAATAGTCCAGGAAAGGGCTAGAGGGCTCCAAAAGGCGGCAAAATGTAGGTAAATGGCCTGCAAACAAATGTGGATAGGGAAATGAATTAAAATAAAATAAAATAAATAAAAATTAACCAATATCAATTGGAGAGAGGTCCCATAGCAGAGAATCATGCGTCATATCACCCACCACTGGAGAAGGCCACTTTCAGTTATTTCGGCGCAGCACCCAGACAGAGGAGAGAGGTCCCACAGCAAGGAATAAGGCGTCATATCACCCACCACTGGAGAAGGCCACTTTCAGTTATTTCGGCGCAGCACCCAGACAGAGGACAGAGGCCCCACAGCAAGAATCCTGCGTCATTTCACCCACCACTGGAGAAGGCCACTTTCAGTTATTTTGGCCCCAGCACCCAGACAGAGGAGAGAGGTTCCCCAGCAAGGAATCATGCATCATATCACCCACCACTGGAGAAGGCCACTTTCAGTTATTTAGGGCCCAGCACCCAGACAAAGGAGAGAGGTCCCACAGCAAGGAATCATGCGTCATATCACCCACCACTGGAGAAGGCCACTTTCAGTTATTTCGGCCCAGCACCCAGACAGAAGAGAGAGGTCCCACAGCAAGGAATAAGGCGTCATATCACCCACCACTAGAGAAGGCCACTTTCAGTTATTTCGGCCCCAGCACCCAGACAGAGGAGAGAGGTCCCACAGCAAGGAATCATGCGTCATATCACCCACCACTGGAGAAGGACACTTTCAGTTATTTTAGCCCAAGCACCCAGACAGAGGAGAGGTTGGGTTGCACCTTTGAGGATTCAATAAATAAGTGCCCCGGAGTACAAGAATACATGGTTGAGGGGGAGGCAGTTATAAACGTCTATTCTGCACAGGGGAGGGACAGGTCCTGTGGGTTCCATGCCTGGTTCATTTTTATGAACAGGTCAGAGGGTGGTATAGGTGTTTCTGGAATAGAAGAACACCTATAGGGAAAAAAACCACTTGAAGGCGCCAATCGAGTGGAAACCTGGAAGTTAGGATAGTGTAAGTTGCCGTTGGGAAAAGGGGGGGGGAAAGTAATGAGCTGCTGGACACAATTCTAGTGAGGCAACTATACGTACATTTAGTGAACGTTAAAATATACGTACATTAATAAACGTTAAAACTCTGGAGAAATAGTGATATAAACATATTAAAAACACTATAGGACTCACTTCACCCAGGAGGGCAATGTGGGATAAGCACATGACACCCACATTAGTACCTCCTGCGCCTGGGTCGCCTGTAGATAGTAGAAAGGACGGCAAACACTCCGGGTGGATCTTGAACCTTTCTTTAATTCAAATAGCCAGGGTAGGGGAGAAGAGGGTGCTCAACGCGTTTCGGGGCCAGTACCAAGGACCCCTTCCTCAGGATCAATATACAATAGTGTTAAAACAGGTCTGGGTTTATAGGGAAACAAAGAAAAAAACGCTAGGGACCTTAGGTGAGGTCACTTCCGGTTCCTGTGGCCCCACTTCCGGTCCGCTGTGTTACAGGAATAGTAAAATAGTACAATACTGCTAGTTCCGATCATGTGACACCTCCAGTTCAAACAACATTCACTGCGCCTGCTTAGTGATTATTATTCATAAAAATTTTTCATTCTTGTGGTTCTGTAATTTTATTTTAGTTCTATACAATGAACTACCTCCTGTGCGTTCCACCCTGGAACGCAGACCGCAACCGGAAGTCGCCTGAAACACAATCCCAACATCTTCTGTGTGTATCTGGCCACATTTTTTTGTCAAGCCACATATTAATATATGTTTTTAACAAATAATTGTGAATGTTTGTTATGACTATACGACAGGCTTGTCCAAACTCTGGCCCTCCAGGTGTTGCAGAACTACAACTCCCATCATGCTCTTCTGTAGGTTGATAGCTGTAGGTTGTCCAGGAATGATGGGAGTTGTAGTTTTGCAACATCTGGAGGGCCGGAGTTTGGACATGCCTGATATACGATGTATTGTACTATTTTACTATTCCTGTAACACAGCGGACCGGAAGTGGGGCCACAGGAACCGGAAGTGACCTCATCTAAGGTCCCTAGCGTTTTTTTCTTTGTTTCCCTCTAAACCCAGACCTGTTTTAACACTATTGTATATTGCTCCTGAGGAAGGGGTCCTTGGTACTGGCCCCGAAACGCGTTGAGCACCCTCTTCTCCCCTACCCTGGCTATTTGAATTAAAGAAAGGTTCAAGATCCACCCGGAGTGTTTGCCGTCCTGTCTACTATCTACAGTCGACCCAGGCGCAGGAAGTACTAATGTGGGTGTCATGTGCTTATCCCACATTGCCCTCCTGGGTGAAGTGAGTCCTATAGTGTTTTTAATATGTTTATATCACTATTTCTCCAGAGTTTTAACGTTTATTAATGTACGTATATTTTAACGTTCACTAAATGTACGTATAGTTGCCTCACTGGAATTGTGTCCAGCCGCTCATTACTTTTTCCCCCCCTTTTCCCAACGGCAATTTACACTATCCAAACTTCCAGGTTTCCACTCGATTGGCGCCTTCAAGTGGTTTTTTTCCCTATAGGTGTTCTTTTATTCCAGAAACACCTATACCACCCTCTGAGCTGATTGAATCACCTACCCCCACCTTTGAGGTTTAGGTGAAACCACTGGCAGCCTTCATTCCTTTCCCCAATCCACTTTCTTCTCCCTTGCCTTTCCTTTGGCGCCATGCCGAGTTATTCCGGATCTTTTTTTCATAGACTCCCGGCTCCAACACTCAATTTTTTTCCTTGTGTCTCTGACTTTCATTTTTATGAATGTCAGCTTGTCCACGTTGGCTGTGGACAGGCGGCTGCGTTTGTCAGTAATGACGCCCCCTGCCGTGCTGAATACACGTTCATACAAAATGCTGGCCGCCGGGCAGGCCAGCACCTCTAAGGCATAAAATGCTAATTCTGGCCACATGGACAATTTGGAGACGCAGAAGTTGAATGGGGCCGAACCATCAGTCAGTACGTGGAGGGGTGTGCAGACGTACTGTTCAACCATGTTAGTGAAATGCTGCCTCCTGCTAATACGTTCGGTATCAGGTGGTGGTGCAGTTAGCTGTGGCGTGGAGACAAAACTTTTCCACATTTCTGCCATGCTAACCTTGCCCTCAGAGGAGCTGGCCGTGACACAGCTGCATTGGCGACCTCTTGCTCCTACTCTGCCTTCGCCTTGGGCTTCCACCTGTTCCCCTGTGACATTTGGGAATGCTCTCAGGAGCGCGTCTACCAGCGTGCGCTTGTACTCGCGCATCTTCCTATCGCGCTCCAGTGCAGGAAGTAAGGTGGGCACATTGTCTTGGTACCGGGGATCCAGCAGGGTGGCAACCCAGTAGTCCGCACACGTTAAAATGTGGGCAACTCTGCTGTCGTTGCGCAGGCACTGCAGCATGTAGTCACTCATGTGTGCCAGGCTCCCCAGAGGTAAGGACAAGCTGTCCTCTGTGGGAGGCGTATCGTCATCGTCCTCCGTATCCCCCCAGCCACACACCAGTGATGGGCCTGAGCTGTGTCGGGTGCCACCCCGCTGTGAACCTGCTTCATCCTCATCCTCCTCCACCTCCTCCTCATCCTCCTTGTCCTCCAGTAGTGGTCCCTGGCTGGCCACATTTGTACCTGGCCTCTGCTGTTGCAAAAAACCTCCCTCTGAGCCACTTCTAACAGACTGGCCTGAAAGTGCTAAAAATGACCCCTCATCCTCCTCCTCCTCCTGGGCCACCTCCTCTTCCATCATCGCCCTAAGCGTTTTCTCAGGGAGACATAGAAGCCAATTTCCGCTAACTTGTGCCAAAAAAAAGCTTATATGAACTCACCATGCCCCTCACGGAATACCTTGGGGTGTCTTCTTTCCAAAATAGGGCCACATGTGTGGTATTCATACTGCCCTGGAATTTTAGGGGCCCTAAAGCGTGAGAAGAAGTCTGGAATCCAAATGCGTAAAAATGCCCTCCTAAAAGGTACTCATGGGAATTTGGGCCCCTTTGCGCATCTTGGCTGCAAAAAAGTGTCACACATGTGGTATCGCCGTACTCAGGAGAAGTAGGGCAATGTGTTTTGGGGTGTATTTTTACATATACCCATGCTATGTGTGAGAAATATCTCTGTAAATGACAACTTTTTAAAAAAAATTATACAAAGTTGTCAATTTACAGAGATATTTCTCTCAACCAGCATGGGTATATGTAAAAATACACCCCAAAACACATTGCCCTACTTCTCCTGAGTACGGCGATACCACATGAGTGACACTTATTTGCAGCCAGCCAAATTCCAATGAGTACCTTTTTATAGGGCATTTTTACGCATTTGGATTCCAGACTTCTTCTCACGCTTTAGGGCCCCTAAAATGCCAGGGCAGTAAAAATGTGACCCGTGTGATTCCGTGATGGGCATGTCGAGTTCATAGAAGATTTTTTTTTTTTGGCACAAGTTAGCGGAAATTGACTTTTTTTTTCTTACAAAGTCTCATACTCCACTAACTTGTGACATAAAACAAAATTACATGAACTCATCATACCCCTCACGGAATTCCTTGGGGTGTCTTCTTTCTAAAATGGGGTCACATGTTGGGTGTTTGTACTGCCCTGGCATTTGAGGGTCTCCGCAATCACTACATGTATGACCAGCATGAGGAGTTTCTGCTATTCTCCCTATACTGAGCATACGGGTAATGAGATTTTTTTTTTCCTTCAGCCTCTGGGCTGGAAAAAAAAAAATGAACGGCAGAGATTTCTTCATTCGCATCAATCAATGTGGATGAAAAAATCTCTGCAAAAAAATGTGCAAAAAAAAAAAAAAGTAGAAAGGCCCCATTCACACGTCCACAAAAATGTCCGCATCTATTCCGCAATTCTGCAGAATAGATGCGGACTCATTCAGTGTGAATGGGGCCGGCGGTGATGCGGAGAGCACACTATGTGCTCACCGCATCAGCATTTGCGGAGCTGCGGCTGCGAACTTCGGGGTTTCGGCCACGAAACATCCGGTCGCAGCTCCGCAAAAGATAGAGCATGTCCTATTCTTGTCCGCAATTGCGGACAAGAAAAGGCGTTTTCTATATAGTTCTGGCAATGTGCGGATCTACAAAATGCGGAAAGCACAAAGCCCGTGTCCGTGTTTTGCAGATCTGCGGATCCATGGATCCACAAAACACATACGAACGTCTGAATGAGCCTTACAGGGGGGTGATTAGTGACGGGGGGTGACAGAGGGTGATCAGGGGGTTGACATGGGGTTAATCAGGGGTTCAGGGGGTTAATCAGTTAATCAGTGACGGGGGTGGATGGGGGGTCTGTGTTGTGATTGGTGCACTTACATATGTTTCTTCTGGTGGTCCCAAGCAAAAGGGACCACCAGAGGAGCAGGCAGCAGGCATATCAGATGCTGTTAACAAAATAGCGTCTGATATGCGTTTTTTTTAACTACTAAAAATTGCAAGCGCAAGATCAGCGCTGGCAGGCTGTAGTTTAACTTCCTCCTGACTCGATCCTGTGAGTGCGCGCGCGCGTTCACAGGAAATCTCGCCTCTCACAAGATGACGCGCCGATGCGTCAATGAGGAATAACCCGGCCGCCCGCAGGATGCATCCCTGCGTTAGGCGGTCGGGTAGTGGTTAAAGCTCATCTACAGCAGTGAAGAAACATGGCTGGGTTGTTATGGTAACCTGGAGTAAAACTGTTTGTTTGGAGACGAACTGCCAGCGAGCTTCTATTGGCTGATAAGGGTCAAGTTACCAGGCTTCTATTGGCTAATGCATTTTTTGGTAATATCTCAGGAACAGTACGTCGCAGAGAGCTGAGACCTGGTCTAAAACCTTCCCGGACACCTGATGTACCTGTGTGCCAAATTTTGGGATTGTAAATGAGACGGTGCGGATTCCTTTAGTGGACATACATACACACATACACACATATACTCAGCTTTATATATTAGATATTACAACTGTTGATAATATATTTCAGATAATATGTATTTTGTTCATAGTGTACACTTTAATTATTAACTAATTAAGAATAATAATTTAATAGATGGATCAGTAACAGTTGCTCATTAATCATGTGGAGGAGTATGTACATATTTTAACAAACAGGCACTTTTTTAAGTAACTACTTTAAGCATTCAGAGAACTTTATGATACCCACATTTAGTGCAGCAGCTTCTAGTAGAGTACAATTGCAAAGCTGATACTTGTAAACTACCCTGAATAGGGTGACAGTGACAAATGACAGTCATAATTGAGTTATGTGTCATAGCTACGTTTCAATATCTAACAAAATTGCCAGTTACCCATTGCTGAGTTACCCATTTTTTGGTGGTAGAATCTTTTATGACCTGCACAAACAATAAATGAATTTAAAAAAACAAAAAAAACAACAACATATTTACACATTGCCATTGTGGGTTAACTTTCCACTGCCATTTGTAGAATTCACTTATTAGAGGGTCCCAGGGTATAATTATCTACTATAATTACTCAGGTGTTTAGATTCTATTTCTTGTGTCCTGCTGTTGTGACTAAGGTTGTAGTGTATGGTATCATTCACGTCTCCCCAATGCGGGGATCAAAAGACAAATCTTGATTATAATGAATTAAATTGTTCGGTTCAAAAGAGGGACGAGTGGCAGCGAGCCTAAGTGAAAGAGAAGCCTAAAGATTATTAAAAAAACAAGTTATAAGATTACATATTGAAAATATAATAAACAATCATTAAATTACAGTAAGAGACAGTAACAAGAATGTGATTAATGAGTGTTTACTATCAGAGATGGTTAGACAAATTTACCATCTCTAATAGTAGAGATGTCTCGATGAAGTAAAAGTTTATTTTGCAATTTTTTCTAATGTATATAAGTTATGGGTAATTAGTTATTCCAGAATCATGTCCTTTCTACCGAAAATGTACCCAATTTGTGAGAATAAAGAATCTTATTAATGTATCGTCTTCTTGCACTGATACCTTGCTACTGGACAATTCATGAATAAATCAGATTTTATCTTAAGTGTTCTGTAGTTCAATGTACTAAATTTATTAACCCCTTTGTGACAACCAACATGCCTTTTTATGGCGGTTAATAAGGGGCCAGCACTATTTAAATGCGGTCTAGTCTAAGCACTGCTTGTGTCTCCCATTCAGCAGAGAGCAGGACCTCAGGCTCATGTTCTAACAGCTCGTTTAACTCCAGGCCTGCCTACAGTATATCATTATCAGAGAGATGCAGCCTGCTGGTAACTGTCAGTATATCACTAAGGTCCCTTTCACACGGGCGAGTTTTCCTCGCGGGTGCAATGCGTGATGTGAACGCATTGTACCCGCACTGAATCCTGACCCATTCATTTCTATGGGGCTGTGTACATGAGCGTTTTTTTTCACGCATCACTTGTGCGTTGCGTGAAAATCGCAGCATGTTCTATATTCTGCGTTTTTCACGCAGCCCTAGCCCCATAGAAGTGAATGGGGCTGCGTGAAAAACGCATTGCATCCGCAAGAAAGTGCAGGTGCGTTGCGTTTTTCACTGATGGTTGCTAGGAGATGTTGTTTGTAAACCTTCAGTTTTTTATCACGCGCGTGAAAAACACGTCAAAACGCATTGCACCCGCGCGGAAAAAACTGAACAACTGAACGCAATCGCAGGCAAAACTGAATGGCTTTGCCTGTGAAATCGCACAGTTTTCACTGAACGCATCCGCAACGCATCCAGACTTAATCCGGACACGCTCGTGTGAAAGAGGCCTAACAGTATAATACTAGTACAGAGTATTGTAAAAGCAATCAAAAGATCGCCTGTCAAACATCCCTTGTTGGACTATAAAAAGGTTACAAAAAAAAGTTATTTACCCTTTAAAGACCAGGAATGAAAAGGCCTTAAAGAGCAAGCCAGATATTAGAAATAAGTCATTAAAGGTATTGCGCATTCAATTAATTCTAGCATTTTTTTTTCCCTCACATATTGTACTTTACTTAGGGGATAAAATTAGACCTATAAAATATACATATATTTACGAAACGCAACATTGGTGATTTTTTTTTTAAATGCATTTTTCCCTAATTTTAACTGCAATATGTCACATATATACAGTACATACATACTATATAAAAATATTATCAGATATATATTTCCATATGTTTATTTTAGAAATACCTTTTTTGAACAGTTTAGAATACTTCAATTTATTTTTAGTTTTAACTGAATGTTTAAAATCTTGAAATACAGTATGTTTTCCTGCATCAAAGCAAGTTTGTGAGGATTTACAGGGGTCAGAATTACAGATGAGCGAACCAAAGTTGACGAAGTGAAAACCGATTAGTGGGAATAAAAGGGCTTATTAGTCGTTGTGTGGTGAAGTAAGAAAATGACAGCCTTTTTTTGGCGAGTATTAGTGGGAAAAAAAAGTATTATTTGCCATTCAACGGTGCAGTTATATGTTCTAAAGCCTTTTTTGGGGTGTATTAGTAATACAAAATAAGGGCTTATTAGCCGTTCAACGGTGCAGTTATATGTTCTAAAGCCCTATTGGGGTGTATTAGTGGGGAAAAAATTGATTATTGCCCGTTCAGCGGTGCAGTTATATGTTCTAAAGCCTTTTTTGGGGTGTATTAGTGCAAGAAAAGGGCCTATTAGTCGTTGTGGTGAAGTGAGAAAATTAAAGCCTTTTTTGGCGTGTATTAGTGGAAAAAAAAGTATTATTTGCCGTTCAACAGTGCAGTTATATCTTCTAAAGTCTTTTTTGTGAGTGTATTAGTGGAAAAAAGTAAGGACTTATTTGCCGTTGTGTGGTGAAGTGAGAAAATCATAGCCTTTTTTGGCATGTATTAGTGGAAAACAAAAAGTATTATTTGCCGTTCAATGGTGTAGTTATATGTTCTAAAGATTTTTTTGGCGTGAATTCGTGAAAAAAGGGCTTCATAGCCGTTGTGTGGTGAAGTGAGAAAATGACAGCCTTTTTTGGCGTATATTAGTGGAAAACAAAGTATTATTTGCCGTTCAATGGTGCAGTTATATTTTCTAAAGCCTTTTTTGGCGTGTATTAGTGGAAAAAAGAAAGGGCGTATTAGCCGTTGTGTGGTGAAGAGAGAAAATTACAGTCTTTTTTGGTATCTATTAGTGGGAAAAAAAAGTATTATTTGCGGTTCAGCGGTGCAATTATATGTTCTAAAGCCTTTTTTGGCGTGTATAAATGGAAAAAAAAAAGGGCTTATTTGCCATTCGGCTGTGCAGTTATATGTTATAAAGCCTTCTTTGGGGTGTATTAGTGGAAAAAAAAGTAAGGGCTTATTAGCCATTGCATGGTGAAGTGAGAAAATTACAGCTTTTTTGGCGTGTATTAGTGAGAAAAAGGGCTTATTAGCCGTTGTGGTGAAGCGAGAAAATTACAGCCTTTTTTGACGTTTATTAGTGAAAAAAAAAAAAGTATTATTTGCTGTTCAACGGTGCAGTTATATCTTCTAAAACCTTTTGTGGCGTGTATTAGTGGAAAAAATAGGGCTTATTAGCCGTTGTGTGGTGAATACTGATAAGAAAGCATGCTCGGCCGAGTACCAGTTCGGCTCGAGCATCGCTATGCTCGACATGTTGCGCTACTCGGCCGAATACCACGTGTACTCGTTGCATTGCTTAAGTCTTCTCCCCGCATGTTTGGCACCTCCTAAGCAGCCAATTAACGTTCAGGTAAGTAATTCCCTGTGTAATGCCATTGCCATGTTGGCTATTAGCCTTACACTGATTGACTGGCTGGAACAAGTGATACCAGTTTATATAGGAGACGATGTCCCACGCTCAGATCATTTAGCGTCAGGGAGAGCAGACAGTAGGCAGGGACAGATAGAGTTTTGCTGGAAATTCACAGATTTAACTCCCAAAAAACTATTGAAAGACTAAACAGTCCTCTTAAGGACTACAGTGTGTGTTTGACAGCAGTGCAGCTGCAGTTTTCTATACCAGGGGTTAAATTCAGCAGTATCAGGGACAGGCATCTTCAGGACATGACAGATAGTGCAGGGCTGGAAAATCGCTCCATTTGCCAATAACTCTTGTGGAACACCCAAAGGGTTAACAAAGTTTGTAAAATGAGTTTTGAATAGATTGAGGGGTGTAGTTTCTTAGATGGAGTAACTTTTATGGAGTTTCTACTCCAGGGGTGCATCGGGGGGCTTCAAATGGGACATGGTGTCAATAAACCAGTCCAGCAAAACCCGCCTTCCAAAAACCATATGAAGTTCCCTTCCTTCTGCACCCTGCCATTTGTCCATAAAGCAGTTTAAAACCACACATGGGGTGTTTCTGCAAACTACAGAATCAGGGCAATAAATATTGAGTTTTGTTTGGCTGTTAACCCTTGCTTTGTTACCGGAAAAATGGATTAAAATGGAAAATTTGAAAAAAAATAGCTTTTTTGGGACCGTTTTTATTTTTTGTTATTTACATAGTTAATCTGACAGGTTAGATTGTGTGCTATTTCTATAGAGCAGGTTGTTACGGATGTGACAATACCAAATATGACTACTTTTTGAGAATTTTTGTTTCAGTTTTTCATAATAAAGCATTTGTGAAAAAAATGATTTTTTAGTGTCTCCCCATTCTGAAAGCCATATTTTTTTTTACATTTTTTGGCAACAGTCTTATGTAGGGGCTTATTTTTTGCGGAATGAGATGGAGGTTTTATTGGCACTATATTGGGGTGCATATAACATTTTGGTCGCTTGCTATCACACCTTTTGTGATGTAAGGTGACAAAAATGGCTTTTGACACCGTATTTATATATATTTTTTTTGCTGTGTTCACTTGAGTGGTTAGTTCATGTGTTATTTTTATAGAGCAGGTTGTTACGGACACGGCGATACTTAATATGTATACTTTTTATTTATTTAAGTTTTACACAATAATATAATTTTTGAAACAAAAAATAAAATTATGTTTTGATGTCTCCATAGTCTGAGAGTCATATTTTTTTTATTTTTTGGGGCTATTGTCATATGTAGGGTATCAATGTTTGCGGGATGAGATTACGGATTGATTGGGACTATTTTGGGGTTCACATACATTTTTGATCGCTTGCTATTACACTTTTTGTGATGTAAGGTGACAAAAAAAATTTTTTACACAGTTTTTATTTAATTTTTTTTATGATATTTACCTGAGAGGTTAGATAATGGGATATTTTTATAGAGCAGGTTTTTATGGATGCGGCGATACCTAATATGTGTACTTTTTATTTATTTATTTTACTTTAACACAAAAACAACATTTTAGAAAAAAAATCATGTTTTAATGTCTGCATAGTCTGAGAGATATATATATTTTTTTGGCGATTGTCCTATGTAGGGGCTCAATTTTTTGCTGGATGAGTTGGCGGTTTGACTGATACTATTTTGGGAGGCATATACCTTTTTGATCGCTTGGTATTACACTTTTTGTGATGTAAGGTGATAAGGTCAGATCATGTTATATTTTTATAGAGCAGGTTTTTATGGACGCGGCGATTCATAGTATTTGTAGTGTATTTTATTATGTAAATTTTTATTCAGTGAGTTGTGTTTTTTTATTTTTCCTTTTTTTTCACTTTTTAACATAGAACTGCGCAGCGGGTGATGGGGGGGTGGGAGCTCCCTCCCTTTGCCATCCCATCCTGTCAGGGGGCTGCAAAGGCACAGCACCCCCCTGATGGTGGGAGAGGGAGCTCTCCCCCTGTTAACCCCTTCAATACCACGGTCCGTACGGACCGCGATATGGAAGGGGTTAAACGACAGGGGGAGCCTGAGTGAGTTCCTTGTTTTTAAGGTGTTTACTCCACTGCAGTTCATGCTTTGCATGTAGATGCCTGGTCATGCAAGTTGTGATAAGGTTCAGATGCCTTAATGCCTCACTTCAGGCTCTGATGGCACAGCGTGCAAACCAGTCGGGTCTTGTCGTCAGCACATTGTTTAAAGAAGTGCAATGCCAGGGAACTCCTTGAAGCTGCCTTTGGGGTGCTCGGTCCCTGGTGGCGGTGGCCAGTAGCAGGCAAATTCTCTTGGCGGCGGCTGTTCTGCTTTTGCCCCCTGCTCCCTCTTTTGCTACGCTGTTGGCTCGGTCTCACCACTGCTTCTTCCTCTGAACTATGAAAGTCAGTGGCATGACCTTCATTTATGTAGGGTCTAGGACCTCATCGTCCCCTGCATCGTCTTCCACACAGTCTTCCTCCCTGACCTCCTGTTCAGTCTGCTCACTGCAAAAAGACGCAGCAGTTGGCACCTGTGTTTCGTCATCATCAGAGACGTGCAGACTCCGATGAGGTGATGAGGTGGTATTCCCATGTCCTCATCATCAGGAAACATCAGTGGTTGTGCATGAGTGCTTTCTATGTCTTCCACCACAGACTGATGGGCTTGGTTTTCAGGTGCCATCTGTGTGCTTTCTGCAGAAGACTGGGTGAGAGATAATGTTGTGAACATGCTGGATCCACTGTCGGCCACCCAATTGACTAGCGCCTGTACTTGCTCAGGCCTTACCATCCTTAGAACGACATTGGGCCCCACCAAATATCGCTGTAAATTCTGGCGGGTACTGGAACCTGAGGTAGTTCGTTTACTAGAACGTGTGGCTGTGGCAGAATGGCCACATCCTCTCCCAGCACCAGAGGGTCCACTAACACCACCACGACCGCGTCCATTACTAGATGTTTTCCTCATTGTTCTGTTCACCAAGCACCACAATAAGAAAATATTTGGCCCAATGTATTGATTTCAAATTCAGGCCTTTTTTTTATGGGCACCTAACACTATCTGCCTATTTATTTATGTACCGTATTACACTAATCCAGGCACAGCAGTAACCAGAAATACACTATGAGATGCACAATAGTGCGTTCAGATTTTCAGGATGATGCTTTCAGCAATTATAATGTAACACTTTTTGTAATATACCCTTTTACGGAAAGAAATATACCTGGAGTTGCACGCTGAATGTAATATACCCTTTTACGGACAGAATAACACTTGGCCTGCAACAGCTGGAACACCAGATTCAGGATATTGCTATATTGGCAAGTGAATTTCCCCCCAGAACAAAATCTATCGTTTGACGGATACTATTAAACTTTTCCAGTCACAGCTGGAACACCAGATTTACTGTATTTATATTTTTGCAACTGTATTTCACCCCAGAACAAAATCTATCCTTTGACAGATACTATTAAACTTGTTCAGTCACCGCTGGGACAACAGATTTACCGTATTTCTATTTTTTAAACTGAATTTCACCGCAGAAAATAATAAATCCTTTGCCGGACACTATTAAACTTGTACAGTCAGAGCTGGAACACCGAATTTACGGCATTTATATTTTTGCAACTGAATTTAACCCCAGAAAATAATATATCCTTTTCCGGACACTGTTAAACTTGTCCAGCCACAGCTGGAACACCAAATTTACTGTATTTGTATTTTTGCAACTGTATTTCACCCCAGAAAATAATCTATCCTTTGACGGACACTAGGAAAATTGTCCAGTCACAGCTGGAACACCAGATTCAGGGTATTGCTATTTTGGCAATTAAATTTCACCCCAGAAAAAAATATACCCTTTGACGGATACTATTAAACTTGTTCAGTCACAGCTGGAACACCAGATTTACGGTATTTCTATTTTTGCAACTGAATGTCACCCCAGAAAATAATAAATCCTTTGCCGGACACTATTAAACTTGGCCAGCCACTGCTGGGACACCAGATTTACGGTATTGCTAATTTGGCAACTGAATTTGACCCCAGAAAATAATAAATCCGTTGCCGGACACTATTAAACTTTGCCGGCCACATAAATAGAGGCTGGGTCACATGCTGCACTTGGCCAATCACAGCCATGCCATTAGTAGGCATGGCTGTGATGGCTTCTTAGGGAAGAGGTAAAACGCTAGCTGATTGGCTGCTGTGCAGCCCTTCAGAAAGCGGGAAGAAATCGCCGAACAACGGACCCGAACCCGAACTTTTTTTAAAATGTCCGGGTCCGTGTCCCGAACACCCCAAAATTCGGTACAAACCTGAACTATCCAGTTCGGGTACGTTCATCCCTATATATTACAATTTCCATTAATCTGGACCTAGTAAAGTGTCCACAATCTGTGGGTTTCTGTATCCCATACTGAACTGAATCTGAAAACTCTTTCTATATTACATCTTGAATTCATCGGTGCCTAATAAACTGTCCACAATCTGTGGGTTTTTGTATCCCATACTGAACTTAATCTGAAAACACTGTTTTTATTTCAACTTCCATTAATCTGGGCCCAGTAAAGTGTCCACAATCTGTGGGTTTCTGTATCCCATACTGAACTGAATCTGAATACTCTGTCTATATTACATCTTGGATTTATCTGGGCCTAGTAAACTGGCCACAATCTGTGGGTTTTTGTATCCCATACTGAACTGAATCTGAAAACACTGTGTATATTACAACTTCCATTAATCTGGACCTAGTGTAGTGTACAAAATCTGTGATGTTCAGTAATCAATACTGTTCTGCATCAGAAAACTTTTAGGGGACAGTAAAACAATCTGCGCCACATCAACAGACAAAACCATTAATATGAGCACTAAGGGACAGGGATGTGGGCATGATGCTGATGGTGCAAGCAGAGGCCCTGGGCGTAGTGAAACTGTGCCTGCTGCCAGTGCACCAGAAAAAACAAAAAAATCCACCTAGCTGGGCGGCGCAGGACAACACTGTCCAAGTCGGACCAATGCGAACAGATTGCTGAAGATAATGCTTCCAGTAGGTTAAGCACCACCCTCTCTTCCACTAAGTCCAGTCTCTGTAGCCAAAAGTCTGGTCAACCGAATCCTCATTCTGATCCTCTTTCCTCCCACCATGTTGTGTCTGGCCAAACAAGTGATCCCACACTTGGATATTCACATTACCTCTTTTTATCGCCAGTACTTGGTTTGGCTCTCTCGCGAAGCATGCTTGAAGAGGTACCTGAGATATTGTGCCCTGATTCCCAACCTCTTGAGCCTTCACAATCTAAAGAAGATGACGGTTGTGAATGGCAATCATTCGCTCACGAGTTGGATGATGATGAGACACAGTTGTCAATCACTGAGGTTGTGGTTAAGTCAAGTCAGGAGGATGAGTAGGGTGAGGTTTTGGAAGAGAAGGTGATGGACGATGAGGTCACTGATAGTGATGAGCGGCAGGTGCCATATTCGATTTCGACGAAATTCGCGAATATTCGAAAGAATATTAGTTGAAATCGAATATTCGTCATTATTCTAGTTATCGCGATTAATATGCGATTTAAATAATCGCGTATTGCTATTTTAACTTTGGTTACTTTACTATTTATTTCATATCTAGAATTATAGAGAAGATGACGAATATGACGAATGTTTAATTCGCTATGCGATTATATAAGCTTTTTTTAATAGAATAATTATATTACTTGATAATTATTATAATTATTCTATTTATTAAAAAAAAATATATATTATATAATCGCATAGCGAATTAAACACAGCTGTCTCTATAGTCAACCCTCCTATTTGATTGCTAGAATTAGGGAAGTTGACGAATTGGTTGCTAAAACGAAGATAAAGAATACTTCGTTATCTTCGTTTTGAGGAATATGACGAATACATTTGTCATATTCGCTAATTCTACCAAGCCAAGAACGTCTCCATACTAAAATGTACTGTCGGATTTGAGAATTACGTTGAAATCGCAATGTGATTAATATAACTTGAATTAATCGCATTGTGATTTCTACTTAGACCTGCTTTACTATGGTAGGCTTGGTAGAATTAGCGAATATGACGAATGTATTCGTCATATTCCTCAAAAGGAAGATAACGAAGTATTCTCCATCTTTGTTTTAGCAACCATAGTAAACCATGTCTGTTGAAATCGCAATGCGATTAATTCAAGTTATATTAATCGCGTTGCGATTAAAACTTAGCACTGCTATCTTACATATTAGGCTAGAATTAACGAATATGGAATATAGCAGCAGTGCTAAGTAGAAATCGCAATGCGATTACTTCAAGTTATATTAATCACATTGCGATTTCAACTTTCGAGCTGGGTTTATAATGGGTCAGCTTGCTAGAATTAACGAAGTTAACGAATATGGAATATATTATAGCAGTGCTAATTGAAATCGCAATGCGATTAATGTAACTTGGAGTAATCGCATTGCGATTTCTACTTAGCACTGCTGCTATATTCCATATTCTTTAATTCTAGACTAATATGTAAGATAGCAGTGCACTGCTAAGTTGTAATCGCAATTCAATTAATATAACTTGAATTAATCGCATTGCGATTTCAACATAATTCTCAAATCAGACAGTACATTTTAGTATATGGAGACGTTCCCATGGTGATGGGGACGCTCCATGAGCACGGAAGTCGGCAGAAGCGGCAGCCAGGGAGCCAGGAATCCTCAGGACAGGTAAGAACTACTTTTTGGAAGTGGGAAATAAAAAAATATAACTAAAAAAAAACAAAAAACTAATATTCGAAATAGTGAATTTATAGCGCTATATTTGAAATATTCGTGAATTTGCAAAATGCCGATATTCGTGATAAAAATTCGCTATTCGAATATTCGCGCTCAACACTAGTCACTAACTCAACGCGTGAAGGCGAAAAGCCGAGAGGGGACACCAGTACAGATGGGGAGGGATCCGCAGCACCGCAACAGTCTGGAAGAGGCAGTGGAGTTGCAAAAGGGAGACGGCAGCCAACACTAAACAGGCCCGCAACCATTATACCGAGCTCCCCCATGGGTAAATCTACCTTGCCAAGGGGTAGGTGTTCCGCAGTATGGTGCTTTTTTGAGGAAAGCTCAGACGACAAAAGAGTGGTAGTTTGCAACATGTGCCATACCAAAATGAGCTGGGGCGTGAACACTAGCAACCTCACCACCACCAGCATGATCCACCAAATGGCATCCAAGCACCCTAATAAGTGGGCCGAACGCCTGGGCCCAAAATCTGGGTCTGCGGGTCAAACAACTGCCTCCTCTTCCACTGTGTTACGCACTGCTGGCAAATCCCATGTCGAAGGCGCAGGCCTGGATGCACCTCGCCCTGCACCTGGACCTTGGCATTAACCATCAGCAACAACATCCACTTCCTTGTCCCAGCGCAGCATCCAAATGTCGATAACACAGGCATTTGAACGCAAGCAGAACTATCCACACACCCACAGGCCATAGCACTAAATGCGCAACTTTCGAAATTACTGGCCCTTGAAATATTGCCATTTTGGCTTGTTGATACTGAGGCCTTCAGCAGCCTGATGGCGGCGGCTCACTGGTTTTTAGGCTGCACAGAGCGTTTTTCTGTCACTTATTTTCTGGGGTGATCGGCGGCCATTTTGTGACTTTTGGTGCACCAGAACAAGCTGCCACCAAGTCCATCAATCCATCAATACTAGTTTTTTTTTTTTGCTATATCCTACATCAGGGGCTTGGCTGTGCTAATTGTCACCCCTAGAAACTCAGGATAGCAATTTCTATATTTTATTAAGGGGTTAAATACAATTGCCCAAATACCAATCCCCTAAATCTGGTGTTCCAGCTTTGGCTAGCCAAGTATAATACTGTTTGCTGTCTGGCAAAGGATAGATTATTTTATGTGGTGAAATTCAATTGCCAAAATAGCAATACCATAAATCAGTGGTTTCAGCTGTGGCTGGCAAAGTATAATAGTGTCCGCCAAAACATATATTTTGTTCTGGGGTGAAATTCAATTGCCAAAATAGCAATACCCTGAATCTGGTGTCCCAGCTGTTGCAGGTCAAGATTCATAGTGTCCTCAAAAACATATATTTTGTTCTGGGGTGAAATTAATTTGCCAAAATAGCAATACACTGAATCTGGTGTCCCAGCTGTTGCAGGCCAAGATTCATAGTGTCCGCCAAAACATTTATTTTGTTCTGGGGTAAAATTTAATTGCCAAAATAGCAATACCATAAATCAGTGGTTTAAGCTGTGGCTGGCAAAGTATAATAGTGTCCGCCAAAACATATATTTTGTTCTGGGGTGAAATTAATTTGCCAAAATAGCAATACCCTGAATCTGGTGTCCCAGCTGTTGCAGGCCAAGATTCATAGTGTCCGCCAAAACATTTATTTTGTTCTGGGGTGAAATTCAATTGCCAAAATAGCTATACCATAAATCAGTGGTTTCAGCTGTGGCTGGCAAAGTATATTAGTGTCCGCCAAAACATATATTTTGTTCTGGGGTGAAATTCAATTGCCAAAATAGCAATGCCCTGAATCTGGTGTCCCAGCTGTTTCAGGCCAAGATGCATAGTGTATGCAAAAACATATATTTTGTTCTGGGGTGAAATTCATTTGCCAAAATAGCAATACCCTGAATCTGGTGTCCCAGCTGTTGCAGGCCAAGATTCATAGCGTCCGCCAAAACATATATTTTGTTCTTGGGTAAAATTCAATTGCCAAAATAGCAATCCCATAAATCAGTGGTTTCAGCTGTGGCTGGCAAAGTATAATAGTGTCCGCCAAAACATATATTTTGTTCTGGGGTGAAATTCAATTGCCAAAATAGCAATACCCTGAATCTGGTGTTCGAGCTGTTGCAGGCCAATTGTAAATCTGTCCATAAAAGGATACCTTTCATCCAGGGCCAAAATACTAGCCCTAAAAGAGATATTCACCTAAATCAGTGGTTACTGCTGTGCCTGGATTAGTGTAATACGCTACATAAATAAATAGGCAGATAGTGTTAGGTGCCTGTAAAAAAAGGCCTGAATTTGAAATCAATACATTGGGCCAAATATTTTTTTTCGAATTGTGGTGCTTGGTGAACGGTAACAATGAGGAAAACATCTAGTAAGGGACGCGGACGCGGTTGTAGTGGTGTTAGTGTACACTCTTGTGCTGGGAGTGGACGTGGCCATTCTGCCACAGCCACACGTCCTAGTGAACCAACTACCTCAGGTTCCAGTACCCGCCAGAATTTACAGCGATATTTGGTGGGGCCCAATGCCGTTCCAAGGATGGTAAGGCCTGAGCAGGTACAGGCGCTAGTCAATTGGGTGGCCGACAGTGGATCCAGCATGTTCACAACATTATCTCTCACCCAGTCTTCTGCAGAAAGCGCACAGGTGGCACCTGAAAACCAAGCCCATCAGTCTGTCACATCACCCCCATGCATATCAGGGAAACTGTCTGAGCCTCAAGTTATGCAGCAGTCTCTTATGCTGTTTGAAGACTCTGCTGGCAGGGCTTCCCAAGGGAATCCACCTAGCCCTTCCCGAGTGGTGGAAGACATAGAAAGCACTCATGCACAACCACTGATGTTTCCTGATGATGAGGACATGGGAATACCATCTCATCGGAGTCTGCACGTCTCTGATGATGACGAAACACAGGTGCCAACTGCTGCGTCTTTCTGCAGTGTGCAGACCGAACAGGAGGTCAGGGAGGAAGACTGTGTGGAAGACGATGCAGGGGACGATGAGGTCCTAGACCCCACATGGAATGAAGGTCGTGCCACTGACTTTCATAGTTCAGAGGAAGAGGCAGTGGTGAGACCGAGCCAACAGCGTAGCAAAAGAGAGAGCAGGGGGCAAAAGCAGAACAGCCGCCTCCAAGAGAGTTTGCCTGATACTGGCCACCGCCACCAGGGACCGAGCACCCCAAATGGCAGCTTCAAGGAGTTCCCTGGCATGGCACTTCTTTAAACAATGTGCTGACGACAAGACCCGAGTGGTTTGCACGCTGTGCCATCAGAGCCTGAAGCGAGGCATTAACGTTCTGAACCTTAGCACAACCTGCATGACCAGGCATCTACATGCAAAGCATGAACTGCAGTGGAGTAAACAACTTAAAAGCAAGGAACTTACTCTGGCTCCCCCTGCTCCCTCTTCTGCTGCCGCCTCGGCCTCTTCCTCCGCCTCGGGAGGAATGTTGGCACCTGCCGCCCACCAAACAGAGGATGTGCCACCGACAACACCACCTGCGTCACCAAGCATCTCCACCATGTCACGCGGCAGCGTTCAGCTCTCCTTCTCACAAACCTTGGAGAGAAAGCGTAAATTCCCACCTAGCCACCCTCGAGCCCTGGGCCTGAATGCCAGCATTTCTAAACTACTGGCCTTTGAAATGCTTTCATTCAGGCTGGTGGACACAGACAGCTTCAAACAGCTGATGTCCATGGCTGTCCCACAGTATGTTGTTCCCAGCCACCTCTACTTCTCCAAGACAGCCGTGCCTTCCCTGCACAACCAAGTATCCGATAAAATCAAGTGTGCACTGCGCAACGCCATCTGTGGCAAGGTCCACCTAACCACAGATACGTGGACCAGTAAGCATGGCCAGGGACGCTATATCTCCCTAACTGCACACTGGGTAAATGTAGTGGCGGCTAGACCGCAGGCGGAGAGTTCCTTGGCGCACGTCCTTCCGCCGCCAAGGATCGCAGGGCATCATTCTTTGCCTCCTGTAGCCTCCTCCTCCTACTCGGCTTCCTCCTCCTCTGCTTCCACCAGCTCATCCAGTCAGCCACACACCTTCACCACCAACTTCAGCACAGCCCGGGGTAAACGTCAGCAGGCCATTCTGAAACTCATATGTTTGGGGGACAGGCCCCACACCGCGCAGGAGTTGTGGCGGGGTATTGAACAACAGACCAACGAGTGGTTTCTGCCGGTGGGCCTCAAGCCCGGCCTGGTGGTGTGCGATAATGGGCGAAATCTCGTTGCAGCTCTGGGACTAGCCGGTTTGACGCACATCCCTTGCCTGGCGCATGTGCTGAATTTGGTGGTGCAGAAGTTCATTCACAACTACCCCATGTCAGAGCTGCTGCATAAAGTGAGGGCCGTCTGTGCGCGCTTCCGGCGTTCACATCCTGCCGCTGCTCGCCTGTCTGCGTTACAGCGGAACTTCGGCCTTCCCACTCTCCACCTCATATGGGACGTGCCCACCAGGTGGAACTCCACCTTGCACTTGCTGGAAAGACTGTGCGAGCAGCAGCAGGCCATAGTGGAGTTTCAGCTGCAGCACACACATGTCAGTCGTACTGCGGAACAGCACCACTTCACCACCAATGATTGGGCCTCCATGCGAGACCTGTGTGCCCTGTTGCACTGTTTCGAGTACTCCACCAACATGGCCAGTGGCGATGACACCGTTATCAGCGTTACAATACCAGTTCTATGTCTCCTTAAGAAAACGCTTAGGGCGATGATGGAAGAGGAGGTGGCCCAGGGGGAGGAGGAGGATGAGGGGTCATTTTTAGCACTTTCAGGCCAGTCTGTTAGAAGTGGCTCAGAGGGAGGTTTTTTGCAACAGCAGAGGATAGGTACAAATGTGGCCAGCCAGGGCCCACTTCTGGAGGACGAGGAGGATGAGGAGGAGGTGGAGGAGGATGAGGATGAAGCAGGTTCACAGCGGGGTGGCATCCGACACAGCTCAGGCCCATCACTGGTGCGTGGCTGGGGGGATACGGAGGACGATGATGATACGCCTCCCACAGAGGACAGCTTGTCCTTACCTCTGGGGAGCTGGGCACACATGAGCGACTACATGCTGCAGTGCCTGCGCAACGACAGCAGAGTTGCCCACATTTTATCGTGTGCGAACTACTCGGTTGCCACCCTGCTGGATCCCCGGTACAAAGACAATGTGCCCACCTTACTTCCTTCACTGGAGCGTGATAGGAAGATGCGCGAGTACAAGCGCACGCTGGTAGACGCACTCCTGAGAGCATTCCCAAATGTCACAGGGGAACAGGTGGAAGCCCAAGGCGAAGGCAGAGGAGGAGCAAGAGGTCGCCAAAACAGCTGTGTCACGGCCAGCTCCTCTGAGGGCAGGGTTAGCATGGCAGAAATGTGGAAAAGTTTTGTCTCCACGCCACAGCTAACTGCACCACCACCTGATACGGAACTTGTTAGCAGGAG
This sequence comes from Bufotes viridis, assembly GCA_033119425.1. Taxonomy (NCBI): domain Eukaryota; kingdom Metazoa; phylum Chordata; class Amphibia; order Anura; family Bufonidae; genus Bufotes; species Bufotes viridis. Next base: position 213,424,179 of record CM065593.1, on the reverse strand, counting down.
GCAGCATTTCACTAACATGGTTGAACAGTACGTCTGCACACCCCTCCACGTACTAACTGATGGTTCTGCCCCATTCAACTTCTGGGTCTCCAAATTGTCCACGTGGCCAGAGTTAGCATTTTATGCCTTGGAGGTGCTGGCCTGCCCGGCGGCCAGCGTTTTGTCTGAACGTGTATTCAGCATGGCAGGGGGCGTCATTACTGACAAACGCAGCCGCCTGTCCACAGCCAACGTGGACAAGCTGACGTTCATAAAAATGAACCAGGCATGGATCCCACAGGACCTGTCCCTCCCTCGTGCAGAATAGACATTTATAACTGCCTCCCCCTCAACCATGTATTCTTGTACTCTGGGGCACTTCTTTATTGAATCCTCATTTTTTTAACTTTACCAAAGTTTAATGAACCTCTCCTCTGTTTGGGTGGTGGGGCCGAAATAACTGAGAGTGGCCTTCTCCGGTGGTGGTTGATATGACGCATGATTCCTTGCTGTGGGACCTCTCTCCTCTGTCTGGGTGCTGGGCCGAAATAACTGAGAGTGGCCTTCTCCGGTGGTGGTTGATATGACGCATGATTCCTTGCTGTGGGACCTCTCTCCTCTGTCTGGGTGCTGGGCCGAAATAACTGAGAGTGGCCTTCTCCGGTGGTGGTTGATATGACGCATGATTCCTTGATGTGGGACCTCTCTCCTCTGTCTGGGTGCTGGGCCGAAATAACTGAGAGTGGCCTTCTCCGGTGGTGGTTGATATGACGCATGATTCCTTGCTGTGGGACCTCTCTCCTCTGTCTGGGTGCTGGGCCGAAATAACTGAAAGTGGCCTTCTCTGGTGGTGGGTGAAATGACGCATGATTCCTTGCTGTGGGACATCTCTCCTCTGTCTGGGTGCTGGGCCGAAATAACTGAGAGTGGCCTTCTCCGGTGGTGGTTGATATGACGCATGATTCCTTGCTATGGGACCGCTCTCCTCTGTCTGGGTGCTGGGCCGAAATAACTGAGAGTGGCCCTCTCCGGTGGTGGTTGAGATGACGCATGATTCCTTGCTGTGGGACCTCTCTCCTCTGTCTGGGTGCTGGGCCGAAATAACTGAGAGTGGCCTTCTCCGGTGGTGGGAGATATGACGCATGATTCCTTGCTGTGGGACCTCTCTCCTCTGTCTGGGTGCTGGGCCAAAATAACTGAAAGTGGCCTTCTCCAGTGTTGGGTGATATGACGCATGATTCCTTGCTGTGGGACCTCTCTCCAATTGATATTGGTTACATTTTATTTATTTTATTTTATTTTAATTCATTTCCCTATCCACATTTGTTTGCAGGGGATTTACCTACATTTTTCTGCCTTTGGCAGCCCTCTAGCCCGTTCCTGGACTATTTTACAGCCCTTTTAGTGCCTAAAAGTTCGGGTCCCCATTGACTTCAATGGGGTTCGGGTTCGGGATAAAGTTCGGGTCGAGTTCGGATCCCGAACCCGAACATTTTCGGGAAGTTCGGCCGGACTTCCCAAACCCGAACTTTTAGGTGTTCGCTCATCTCTAGTCACGGATGTGGATTAAACGCACACACAGATGTGGCTAAATTTTGTTAAATTTCCCTCAAAAACATAGTTTGCGGAAGGAGTACAGTAGATATCATGGATTAAACGCACACAAAGATGTGGCACAAATTATTTCAATTTCCCCAAAAACTAGAATTTACGGATTGAGTACAGTATATGTCACAGATATGGATTAAACGCACACAAAGATGTGGCAAAAATGTGTTAAGTTTCCCCAAAAAACAGAGTTTGCTGATGGAGTACAGTATATGTTACGTAAGTGGATAAAGCACACACAAAGATGTGGCACAAATTATTTCAATTTCCCCAAAAAACTGTTTGTGGATGGAATACATTATATTTCACGGATGTGGATTAAACGCACACACAGATGTGGCCCAAATGAGTTAAATTTCCCCAAATACTAGAGTTTACGGATGGAGTTAAGTTTATGTCACAGATGTGGATTAAATGCACACACAAACGTGACACAAATTATTTCAATTTCCCCCAAAAACAGAGTTTGCTGATGGAGTACAATATATGTGACGGATGTGGATTAAACACACAGACAGATGTGGCAAGAAATATTTCAATTTCCCCCAAAAAAACAGAGTTTGCAGATGAAATACAGTATATGTCACAGATGTGGATTAAACGCACACACAGATGTGGCAAAAATTAGTTAAATGTCCCCAAAAAACTGAGTTTGCTGATGGAGTACAGGATATGTCACGGATGGGGATTAAACGTACACAGATGTGGCAAAAATTACCACATTTTTCACTTTATAAGACGCACCTGATGATAAGACGCACCTAGGTCTTTGAGGAGGAAAATAAGAAAAAAAATATTTTGAACCAAAAGGTATGCTTTTGGTAGGATTCAAACTAATGGTGGATCTGTGCATGACACTATTATTGGGGATCTGTGGATGGCACTGTTATGGGGGATCTGTGGATAAAGCACTGTTATGGGGGATCTGTGGATGACGCACTGTTTTCGGGGGATCTGTGGATGACGCACTGTTATGGGGGATCTGTGGATGCACTATTATTGGGGATCTGTGGATGGCACTGCTATGGGGGATCTGTGGATGACACACTGTTATGGGGGATCTATGGATGACACACTGTTATGGGAGGATTTCCCCAAAAAACAGAGTTTGCTGATAGAGTACAGTATATGTTACGTAAGTGGATAAACCACACACAAAGATCTGGCACAAATTATTTCAATTTCCCCAAAAAACTGTTTGCGGATTGAGTACAGTATATGTCACGGATGTGGATTAATAGCACACACAGATGTGGCCCAAATTATTTAAATTTCCCCAAAAACTAGAGTTTGTGGATGGAGTAAAGTGTATGTCACGGATGTGGATTAAATGCACACACAAACATGGCACAAATTATTTCAATTTCCCCAAAAAACAGAGTTTGCGGATGGAGTACAATATATGTGACGGATGTGGATTAAATGCACACAAAGATGTGGCACAAAATATTTCAATTTCCCCAAAAAACTGTTTGCGGATGGAGTACAGTATATGTCACGGATGTGGATTAATAGCACACATAGATGTGGCCCAAATTATTTAAATTTCCCCAAAAACTAGAGTTTGTGGATGGAGTAAAGTGTATGTCACTGATGTGGATTAAATGCACACACAAACGTGGCACAAATTATTTCAATTTCCCCAAAAAACAGTTTGCAGATGGAGTACAATATATGTGACGGATGTGGATTAAACGCACACAAAGATGTGGCACAAATTATTTCAATTTCACCAAAAACCAGAGTTTGCGGATAGAATACAGTATATGTGACGGATGTGGGTTAAACGCACACAAAGATTTGGCACAATTTATTTCAATTTCCCCAAAAAAACATAGTTTGCGGATGAAATATAGTATAGTTCACAGATGTGGATCAAACGCACACACAGATGTGGCACAAATTATTTCAATTTCCCCAAAAAACAGAGTTTGCAGATGGAGTACAGTATATGTCATGGATGGGAATTAAACGTACACAGATGTGGCAAAAATTACCGTATTTTTCGCTTTATAAGACACACCTGATGATAAGACGCACCTAGGTTTTTGAGGAGGAAAATAAAATAAAAAATATTTTGAACCAAAAGGTGTGCTTTTGGTAGGATTCGAACTAATGGTGGATCTGTGCATGACACTATTATTGGGGATCTGTGGATGGCACTGTTATGGGGGATCTGTAGATGATGCGCTGTTATGGGGGATCTGTGGATTACGCACTGTTATGGGGGGATCTGTGGATAATGCACTGTTATGGGGGGATCTGTGGATGACATACTGTTATGGGGGATCTGTGGATGCACTATTATTGGGGATCTGTGGATGACACTGTTATGGGGGATCTGTGGATGACACACTGTTATGGGGGATCTATGGATGACACACTGTTATGGGTGGATTTCCACAAAAAACAGAGTTTGCTGATGGAGTACAGTATATGTTACGCAAGTGGATAAACCACACACAAAGATGTGGCACAAATTATTTCCATTTCCCAAAAAAACTGTTTGCGGATGGAGTACAGTATATGTCACGGATGTGGATTAATAGCACACACAGATGTGGCCCAAATTATTTAAATTTCCCCAAAAACTAGAGTTTGTGGATGGAGTAAAGTGTATGTCACGGATGTGGATTAAATGCACACACAAACGTGGCACAAATTATTTCAATTTCCCCAAAAAACAGAGTTTGCGGATGGAGTACAATATATGTGACGGATGTGGATTAAACGCACACAAAGATGTGGCACAAATTATTTCATTTTCACCAAAAAACATAGTTTGCGGATGGAGTACAGTATATGTCACGAATGTGGATTAAACACACACAAAGATGTGGCACAAATTATTTAAATTACCCCCAAAAACATAGTTTGCAGATGAAATACGGTATAGGTCACAGATGTGGATCAAAGGCACACACAGATGTAGCACAAATTATCTCAATTTCCCCAAAAACCAGAGTTTGCGGATGGAATACAGTATATGTGACGGATGTGGGTTAAACACACACAAAGATTTGGCACAATTTATTTCAATTTCCCCCAAAAACATAGTTTGCGGATGAAATACAGTATAGTTCACAGATGTGGATCAAACGCACACACAGATGTGGCACAAAATATTTCAATTTCCCGAAAAAAGAGAGTTTGCAGATGGAGTACAGTATATGTCACGGATGAAAATTAAATGTTCTCAGATGTTGCAAAAATTACCGTATATTTCGCTTTATAAGACGCACCTGATGATAAGACGCACCTAGGTTTTTGAGGAGGAAAATAAGCAAAAAAATATTTTGAACCAAAAGGTGTGCTTTTGGTAGGATTCAAACTAATGGTGGATCTGTGCATGACACTATTATTGGGGATCTGTGGATGGCAATGTTATGGGGGATCTGTAGATGATGCGCTGTTATGGGGGATCTGTGGATTACACACTGTTATGGGGGGATCTGTGGATGACACACTGTTATGGGGGGATCTGTGGATGACATACTGTTATGGGGGATCTGTGGATGATGCACTGTTATGGGGGATCTGTGGGTGACGCACTGTTATGTGGGGATCTGTGGATGACGCACTGTTATGGGGGATCTGTGGATGACGCACTGTTATGGGGGATCTGTGGATGACACTGATGGGGGATCTGTGGATGACACTGATGGGGGATCTGTGGATGACACTGATGGGGGATCTGTGGATGACACTGATGAGGGATCTGTGGACTACACTGATGGACAGTGGACTACACTTTAAACTAATGGTGGATCTGTGCATGACACTATTATTGGGGATCTGTGGATGGCAATGTTATGGGGGATCTGTAGATGATGCACTATTATTGGGGATCTGTGGATGGCACTGTTATGGGGGATCTGTGGATGACACACTGTTATGGGGGATCTGTGGATGACATACTGTTATGGGGGATCTGTGGATGACGCACTGTTATGGGGGATCTGTGGGTGACGCACTGTTATGTGGGGATCTGTGGGTGACGCACTGTTATGGGGGATCTGTGGATGACGCACTGTTATGGGGGATCTGTGGATGACACTGATGGGGGATCTGTGGATGACACTGATGGGGGATCTGTAGATGATGCGCTGTTATGGGGGATCTGTGGATTACGCACTGTTATGGGGGGATCTGTGGATGATGCACTGTTATGGGGGGATCTGTGGATGACATACTGTTATGGGGGGATCTGTGGATGATGCACTGTTATGGGGGGATCTGTGGATGACATACTGTTATGGGGGATCTGTGGATGCACTATTATTGGGGATCTGTGGATGACACTGTTATGGGGGATCTGTGGATGACACACTGTTATGGGGGATCTATGGATGACACACTGTTATGGGTGGATTTCCACAAAAAACAGAGTTTGCTGATGGAGTACAGTATATGTTACGCAAGTGGATAAACCACACACAAAGATGTGGCACAAATTATTTCCATTTCCCAAAAAAACTGTTTGCGGATGGAGTACAGTATATGTCACGGATGTGGATTAATAGCACACACAGATGTGGCCCAAATTATTTAAATTTCCCCAAAAACTAGAGTTTGTGGATGGAGTAAAGTGTATGTCACGGATGTGGATTAAATGCACACACAATTATTTACAGTATATGTCACTAATAGGTATTAAAGAAAAATGTATTTCTGCTGTCAAACACACACACTAGCCCTTAAAAGGATAATTGGTTGCATGAAAAGCTTTAGGTAGTTGTTAAAAGCTATTTTTCTCCCTGCACTGTGTCTCTTCATCAGCACGGTTTTCCCTGACACTGATTAATTGAGCGCAGGTTCTTAAAAATATATTACTGCTCTCAAACACACACACACTGTAGTCCTTAAAAGGACTTTTGTGTCTTTGCAAATCTTGTTTCTAATAAAATCTGTTAAATTTCGCTTCACACACTATCTTTCCCTGCCTACGCTCTGCTGTCCCTGACGCTGACTGAGCCAAACACGTGTCATCGGGTGCTATATAGCACCCGATGACGCATTCCGGCCAGCCAATCAGTGTAATGACAGTAGCTAACATGGCTACGGCATTACACTGAAGGGCATTACTTACCTGTACATTGATCGGCTGCTTAGGAGGCGTGGAACATGCGGGGAGGAGACTCGAGCATTTTTATCGAGCACACGTGGTACACGGCCAAGTACCACAATTGGGCCGAGCATAGCAATGCTCGAGCCGAACCGGTACTCGACCAAGCATGCTCGCTCATCACTAGTGGTACAGTATCAAATGCTTTGGAGAAGTCCAGATATACAACATCCATTGATTTGCTGCGGTCAAGTCTAGAGATTGCTTCCTCATAGAAACTGATTATATTAGTTTAACACAACCGATCCCTCATAAAGCCATACTGATATGGGGTTATCTGCTTATTTTCATTGAGCTACTCCAAGATGTAATCTTGGAACGGCCATGTGGACATATGGAAACAGAATGCACACAGAGTCATTTCCATTTTTTTGCAGAACCATTGAAGTGAATGGTTCCACATATGGGCCGCAAAAAAAAATGGAATGGACTTGGAAAAAAAATGAGCTCTTGAATGACATTGGCAACTATGGCCTGTTGCCGCTACTGCTGCAACCACTCCTCCTCCTTCTGCTACTTCTATCAGCTCCAGAAACATTTTTGCCACTGCTTGTTCCCTTGGAATGCCCTGGCACCTGTCTGTCAGACATACTATATTCATTCACACAGCCGCAAAATGGGTCCAAGTCCGTTCAGCAACGTTGCGAAACGAATCCGGAACCATTCACTTTCAATGGGACCGGAAACTATGCGGACAGCACACAATTACAGAATGAAGGATTAACAGATTTAGGCTACTTTCACACTAGCGTTTTGGCTTTCTGTTTGTGAGATCCGTTCAGGGTTCTCACAAGCGGTCCAAAACTGATTAGTTTTACCTTAATGCATTCTGAATGGAAAAGGATTTTCTCAGAATGCATCAGTTTGCCTCCGTTCAGTCACCATTCCGCTTTGGAGGAGGACACCAAAGCGCTGCCTGCAGCATTTTGCTGTCCGCCTGACTAAGCGGAGCCAAACGGATCCATCCTGGCACACAATGTAAGTCAATGGGGATGGATCCGTTTTCTCTGACACAATCTGGCACAATAGAAAACGGATCCGTCCCCCATTGACTTTCAATGAAGTTCAAGACGGATCCGTCATGGCTATAGTAGACATAAAACAACCGGATCAGTTCATGACGGATGCATGCGGTTGTATTATTGTAACGGAAGCATTTTTGCAGTTCCATGACGGATCCGCAAAAAACGCTAGTGTGAAAGTAGCCTTACTTATCTATAAAAGAACGTGAACACCCCAAAATCATCAGGCCTCAATTTCACCCCAATTACAGAATCAAGGATTAATGGAATTACTTATGTATAAAAGAATGTGAACAACCTAAAATTAGTACTATCAGAATTATTTTTAACCCCAATTAGTGCAGCAAGGTGTAATAGAATGGCTTCTCTATTAGGAAAGTGTTCAATCGGCACCTGCACTCTCCCTATAGTGTGGATGAAGTCTCCTTGTTATATCTCTACACTATCTCTGAGCTGTGTCTGAACTGTTCAAAAGTAATATTTTGTGAAGAAAGTCTTTCTTAATCACTGTCTCTAGTACCTGTCATGTCTCTCCCTGCACTAAGTTCACAGTAAAATGGAGGACACCGGGCAGGATATGGCTTTTTATAAGCCCCTTTCACATGGGCGAGTTTTCTGTGCGGGTGCAATGCGTGTCGTGAACGCATTGCACCCGCACTGAATCCTGACCCATTCATCTCAATGGATCTGTGTACATCACAACATGTTCTATATTCTGCCTTTTTCACGCAGCTCTGGCCCCATAGAAGTGAATAGGGCTGCGTGAAAAACGCATTGCATCCACAAGCAAGTGCAGGTGCGATTCGTTTTTCACTGATGGTTGCTAGGAGATGTTGTTTGTAAATCTTCACACGCATCAAAACGCATTGCACCCACGCAATAAAAACTGAACAACTGAATGCAATCGCAGGCAAAACTGAATGGCTTTGCCTGTGAAATCGCACAGTTTTAACTGAACGCATCCGCAACGCATCCGGACCTAATCTGTCATGCTCATGTGAAAGGGGCCATAGGGTTGTGACATAACAGGAGCCAGTTATCTGCTGATTGGCTGGCTGTATGGCATCATGGGTGATCCCTCCTTCTTACTTTCCCTTTGTAACATGTGCAGCAGCCATTTTAGAAAAAATGGGAGTAGGTACCACGAGTCGTCAGTAAATTCGGATTCGTGGCAAATCACATTTTTCCTGAAATTCGGATCAAATTCCACTTTATTTAACTTCAATTCGCTTAACACTATTTACCATCACCACCACCTCAGGCAGAATTCCATAGTCTCACTGCTCTTACCATAAAGAGTCCTCTTCTATCATTGTGTACAAACAACTTCCTCCAGATGCAGAGGATGTCCCCTCGTCACAGTACTGGGGATAAATAGATGATGGGAGAGATCTCTTTACTGATCCCTGATACATTTATACATAGTTATTAGATCGTCTTTTTTCTAAAGTAAATAACCCTAACTTTGATAATCTTTCAGTGTACTGTAGTCCACCCATTCCAGTTATTACTTTAGTTGCCCTCCTCTCAACCCTCTCCAGCTCTGCTATGTCCGCCTTGTTCACAGGAGCCCAGAACTGTACACAGTACTCCATGTGTGGTCTGACTAGTGATTTGTAAAGTGGTAGGACTATGTTCTCATCACGGGCATCTATGCCCCTTTTGATGCAACCCATTATCTTATTGGCCTTGGCAGCAGCTGCCTAAGTAGACAAAGCGATTTCCAGTTCAACCTTTAGAAGTTTTCTGAATTAAAGAGTTTCAGTGCCATCTCATGGTACAGCAGAGGATAAGAACAGAGATCATGTTGCCCAAAAAAAGTCACTAGTAAGCAAAATACTTTTACTCATGGACCCAAGAATACAAATTTATGTTGGAGTGCTTCTTTAAAGATCCTTTGTCTATTGGGATTTTAACAATTTTTTTTTAACAATTGAAGAATAACATGCATATCAGTACTTACTTTAAATGCAATACAGATATCCCCCCAACCTTCCCATAGGAATCAAATATTTAAACAAAAAAAAACACTAAAATGTTAAAATATCAACATTCCATTTTGGGGGCATAAAAGATAAATAGGACTTTTCAACCGTGTATACTGTACTTTAAATTATTGTTTATGATTTGCCAAATACATTCCTGTCCAAACCTGAATACAGATTATGTTTCTATGCGCTAAAACATATTCTTTCTCATGTCCCCATACTTTGTGTAACCAGTGACAGAGAAAGCAGCAAGAGGTACTATTTATTGTTGACTGACCTTTCCATAATTGTGTCTCGGTTTTAAGCAAACTGCAGGAAAAAAGGGTGGAAGAGATACATTCTTGCATCTTTCTCTGAATGAGTTTCTGAAACAGCATTATTGATCAAAGGCAAAGGGTGATTCTTATGTAAAGAGGAAACAGCTGGCAGTCACCTCCCTGTCACTCAAAATAGCACACTTATGTGCAGACCCAACACTTATTAAAATCAAGTCAGATCAAATTCCAAGTTCACCTTGCAAAATTAATGACAACTACGCAATAAGGTAGCAGCATGAATTTGAGCCTTGTAATACAATGTGATTACTAGAGTTTTTATTAGCTAGTCTTGAGCAGCAGGCAAGGCCGGCTGGTGCTTGACACACAAACAGGGATGTAACCAGGTGTGCCACTCTTGTGTGTCACATCAAAGTCACAGCCCTGCTGGCTTAGTTTACACCTGAGCCAATTAGTTTAGGAGATCAGAAGAGGCCTGGAAATGAATACCAACCCTTATTATTGTGTTTGAGAGAAGTCACTTGATCCCAAGTAAAGTAATACAAGGAAAACAATGGAGGATAAAGCATGGTGCTATAGAGGGCATCTCCGGTGATGACAAAGCAGGGAGAGAGGTTGAGATAAGATTTCTAGCAACAAATAAAAAAACTACCTGAAAATGAAAGTGCCATATTCTTGGCCCCTTCTCAACGAGTTTGTCAGTCTTTTGTTGCCAACAAAAGGGCTAATTGAAATGAAACAATCTCCAGTCTGTTTGTTGGCACATCAAATATGCTGTAAGATATGCTGATTCTTCCTGCTCATAAATTATTGATCATTATGCCTTCTAGACAGGAAAAGAAGACTCTTAAAGAAACAGAACACTCAATATAAATGGGGGTTTAATGTCTTGTTTCAGTATTTAAATAAAAGCAAATAGCACTTTTGATTATGCTAAATATAATTCTGATGGGAAAATCCCTTCAAGTTTCACTTTTCATGTTTTGCTAGTGTCATATTTGACATGTAAAATGTTATCTTGCCTCTAATGGGAAAATCACTGAGCAAAAATATGTCACGGTGAGTATTCTAAAGTATTTCTGATGAAATGCAAAGACTTGACCATTTTTAAAGAATGCTAATAAACATTAAACTTTAGTTTGAAGCAACTGATGGCATGTTGGACCTGAAATATAGCTTTATTCATATGAGTTGCATCATGAGAATAACAATCTAATGGGTGGGTTCACACATACGTTTTTGAGGCAACTTTTGGAGCCAAAGCAAAAAGTGGGTTGGAAAGGAATCAAAAATATAAATGACTTGTCCTATCTTCTGGATCCAATTCTCACTTTGCCTCAAAAAACTGTGAGAAAAAAAAAACCTGACACAAAAACCTAAGCATGAACCCACCCTTTAGGAAGATTATTCTTATCAAATGATAGACAATTTCAGACCAAGTCTATCATTACTTCAATTTGAAAATATTATTGACACAGCCTCATCAGTTTATTACCTTTTTTAAAACACATGAAAACATTTAGGAAAAAAACTGTTATGGATAATTACCAAATGATAATATTTGGAGCTTTGCAACAGGACATGTCACATAGAGATAAGTGCATGTTCACATGTGGTGGATTTGTTGCAGAAATCTCTACAACAAACAATGTTAAAGACTAGATCCATACCAAACATCTCAATGGTGTATTTTCTGCAGTATGCACATGTATTTCTGCAAACTCATTCAAAAGAATGCAGTTGAGATTGGATTTTTTTAAAAACAGAATTGTACTATGTCAGTGCAGTATAAGAACATTTTTTCCAAATGAATCAGCCCTTATTATTGCCACTAAATACAGTACTTTCACACATTCATAATATGTATACTAAATCTTAAAAATTATGTGCATTGTTAAAACATCTTTTATGATCTAAATGTAAGAAAATGAGAAAGACTTGATGCATTGATTTAAAATGTCTTTTTTGCTCGTTTTATTGATTGTAGGTTAGCAAGAAGATGGGCAGAGAGAATGTAGTAACATATGTCTGCAGAATCAGACTGCACATACACAGGATTTGTTTGTAAGGATCTGTAAATATGGAGACATATAGGTCTACAAAAGCCATAGACATAAAACCAATAAACCCTATAGGGGTTGTCCTATGAAAAATATTTAAATCCAGCTCATTATTGTAAATATGTTTTGCATTTACACTTATTGTTAGGCAGTGTTATGGAGTGAGACAGTATTACTGCAATTACTGATGTGGACACAGAAAGGCTGTTTAATAGAAACAGCAGGTGTTGCTATACTAACATTATTAATGGAATATCTGGGAATATGAGCATTTTTTTAAATACATGTAAATGCAAAAAATGTGGGCTGGATTTAATGATCTAGTATATAACGCTGAATGTATGTATGTGTGTATGTATGTCCGCTAAAGGAATCCGCACCGTCGCATTTACGATCACAAAATTTGGCACATAGGTAAGTCAGGTGTACGGGAAGGTTTTAGACCGGGTCTCAGCTCTCTAGCACCTACCGTTCCTGAGATATTAAAAAAAAAAAATCAAATATGGCACATCACATGACCTACATTAGACAATAGAAGCCTGCAGGTCTTTATTTTCATATCCCAACTTCATATCCCAACTGCCATACACACGGTCACATGTTCCATATCAGCCAATAGAAGCTTGCAGGTCCTTAGTCTCCATATACACACAGTTTTACACCAGGTTTCCATAACAACCAAGCCATTTTTCTTTACTGCTGACCTGCAGCAGTGAAGGGGCAGGGTGCTGTGGATGACACTGTTAAGGGAGCAGAGTGCTCTGGAGATCACAGTTTAGGGGGCAAGTAGGGTGGGCATTTAGGCCACCCTCAAAAGACAGACTTTAAACCCCTGCCCCCAGATCCTGCTAAGCAACGCCCTGATCTGGTTATGCCCCCTCCCACTCTGCAGCCGACAGGGATTGAAAAAATGAAGGTAAAAATCAACTTCTGTCAGCTGCAGTGGTGGGAGGGACGTTGACTTTCTCCCTGCAGCTCACGCTCAGACAGCACAGTGCTACTGTCTGAGAGTGAGCTGTTCAAAAGAACATCCCTGTGTCCGTCCAGGCCCTGCGTCAGATGGAGGACAGGGAGTCTGAAAGCCAGACTGTCTGGCCTAAAACTTAACCTCTGGCCATCCTAGGTGCAGCCTGCTGTGAAGGTCACAGTTAAGGGGATGGTCTGCTATGGAGGTCCGTGTTAAGGGGCAGATTGCTGTAGAGGCCACTGTTAAGGGGATGAGGTGTTGTGGAAATCACTGTTAAGGAGATGGGGTACTGTGGAGATCACTAATAAAGGGGCAGTCGCTGTGGAGGTCACTGTTAAGGCAGCGGGATGCTGTGGAGGTCACTGTTAAAGGGGCGGGTGCTGTGGAGGTCTCTGTTAAAGGCACAGGGAACTGTGGAGGTCACAGTTAAGGGGACGGTCCGCTATGTAGGTCAGTGTTAAGGGGCGGGGTGCTGTAGAGGTCACGGCTAAGGGGCGGGGTGTGGAGGTCACATTTTAAGGGAACAGAGCTCTGTAGATGTCACTGTTAACGGAGTGGGTTAATGTGGAAATCATTGTTAACAAGACGGGGTACTGAGGAGGTCACTGATAAAGGGGCAGCTATCGTGTAAGTCACTGCTAAAGGGGAGGGACTGTGGATGTTACTATTAAGGGGCATGCCACTGTGGAGGTCACTGTTAAAGGGGCGGGGTACTGTAGATGTCACTGTTATAGTGGATACTGTCGATATCTTTTAACGACACACACAAACATTAAATTAAATAGATGAAATATACTCGTGCAAAGCCGGGTCCTTCTGCTAGTAAATAATATTTTTCAGTTTTATAGATATTTAAATCCAATGAAACCTTATTAAAGAACCAGCCCCCCTTAACTTGTGTGTGAATGCTTCAGCTTCTTTATTATGAAATCATTGAAAAAGTTAATACTGACCACTGAAGCCCTACTAATCTTTAGTCATAGCTCAAGTAAGTGGTTAGGTTTGAGTTTATTATCTTACATGAGCAGTGCCACCGTCTGAACACAGCTAACTCTAATCAATATTAAAAGCACATAATACACGTAAAAATAAAAGTCTTTGTTCTACAGGTAAATTAGATCATTTAACTAATATAAGATCAATTCATTTTTATAGGCCTGGGCACTACTGTTTGTGCCACAATAAGGATCAGTGGAGCTGTGACCTTTACCCACGACATTGTCCCTACCTTCTTGTACGATCTGCCCTAGATGACGGCCAGCAATTAGACGGCAGTCCCTTCCTACTACGGAGAAAATAAGTCAATATCACGAAAATCCAATGGGGCTCCTGCACATGACTGTGTGCTTTTTGAGGTCAGCAAAACACAGATACTCAAAAAATACAGATGACATCTGTGTGACATCTGTACTGCATCTGTTTTTTTGTGGATCCATTGTAACAATGCATATCCTTGTCCACAATGGACAAGAATAGGACATGTTCTATCTCTTTTGCAAAGCGGCAATGCAGACATACCGAAATGGAATGCACACAGAGTAATTTCCGTATTTTTGCGGACCCATTGAAGAGAATGGTCCTGCATACAGGGTGCAAAAAAATGAAATGGACACGGGAAAAAAAAATACGTTCGTGTGCATGGGCCCTAAATCAGAAATGGAAATGCAGAAACATACCAAGCCAGGAGGTCAAAACAAGGAAATCACGTCGGGTCCAAGTCGCCAGACAAAGGGTAGTAGTCAGAAACACGCTGAGGTGCAAAATTCAGAGATCCCACGCAATTTTGCCTGATATCCCAATAAATTTGGGGCAGCCTGGGGTTGTAAGTTGGCGGTCTCTTCCCTCACATACAGACAGACTGTAGGTGTAGACTGTTGTGCTCCTACACACTTTGTATAATTTCACCCCATATCTGGCATCCTTGGTGGGATAAATTGTCAGAAGGAAAGGTGGCCTTTAAAACTAAAAAGTGATTCATGAACAGATAGATTTTTATTTTTAGGGTGTATAATTTTAAGAATTAATCCCTAAGGAGGGCAATTAAGGAACTCAATTTATTTAGCTGATCATAAGCTGGGTTAGTTATGAGGGGACTTAACTGCTGCAAATACAGAGGTTGAGTGGACAGTACTTTCAGTCCAGTTGGATCCTGGTGGATGACTTTTTTACTGTGCCCATATTAAAGGTAAGGCACAATTTGTTTTTTTTGTTTTTTTTAGGGAATTGTGGGGTCCATTTTTTTAAGTAAACTGATGGGGTCTTTTGTATAGCAAGCTGTGTAACATACAGATTAGTCTGCTATACTTTGTGACAAAGTAATCAAATTTCTTTGTGACATTCAGAGAGGCAGCTGAATCAAATTTTTCAAAATTTCACTCATTTCTAATGGACAATAACAGATGTGATTATTTACAGAAACGCATTAACCATCAGTAATGAATGCGCCTAATAATGGACGCCCACTGATTGACACTTATGGACAGACAATAACAGATGCCCACTGTGCGACTATAAAGAACGGACAATCTGAATGCCCACTAACTGACCGTAACGGATGGACTGCCACAGAAACCCACTGACCGACAGTAACAGATGGACTGTGACAGACGCCTACTAATGAACACCCACAGACTGACAGTTATGGACAGACAATAATGAATGTCTACTGACCGATAGTTATCGACAGACCCTAACGGATGCTCACTGACCAACAATTATTATGGATGGACACTAATGGATGCCTAGTAACAGAAGGCCACTGACCGACAGTAACAGATGGACTGTAATGGATGCATAGCGACAAACACCCACTGACCAACAGTAAAGGACAGACTGTAAAGGATGCCAAGTGATGGATGCCCACTTACCGACAGTTATGGATAGGCAGTTTATAAATTGATTTGTGTGATTTAGTGCGTTTTATCACAGTAAAGCACACAGCCAGGAAAGAAGTCTGATCTCTCTTTCCTCCCAGAACAACTGCATTGAGAGGAGAAAGAAAAACAGCCCATATTATGGCTGTGTTTAGTAAATATACTGTAAGTGATCTCCATGATAGGGTTATCATGAAGATCGCATGAAAAGGGACCAATAGTAATGGCCCCTTATTGTTACTGTGCTGCAGGCAAAGTCTGATCACAGTAACAAACTGTGCATGTATGTGCCATTTTGGATTTATTCATTTATTTGTGGGGGGGGGGGGCTGTAACAGGAGGGGGGATCAGAATTTGTCCCAAATTATTCAAATGATTCAGATTTTAATGATCCTAGAATCCGGTTCAAATCAGTTCTTCTAGAAAGGAAAATAAAACAGACTATTTCATTCCAGCAAACAGCTCTTTCTGGGTAACTGCCCTTTAACAGCACTGACCATAGACAGATAGCTTAGCTTCCTGAGAGGCCTTGGTTGAGGTTCCGGGCTATTTCTCCTTATAGAGAGCACCTAATACATGTGAGGAGTATTATACTCCAGACAATGCCCCTCTGGGTTTCTCGGGAAAATATATGCAAATTAGCCAATCTTAAATGTGCTGGAATCAGAGTGGTTAGCTTTCTTTTCCGTTTAGAAGGAAAGCTAAAATGCATGTCTTTTGGTTTCTTGAAAAAAATATTCAATTTAGCTTTCCTTTCAAAAGAAAAAGTAAGATAAACTTCTCTGATACACCCAGATGTATGATGGTACTGTACATGGGACTGTATGTTTGGGTGGATGGAGGGAAAATATATATTTTATTTACATAGGACTGTACATTGGAGCATAGGAAAGAACAATGGAAAGTAATTTTCCTTCAAAAACAAAAATCAAAGCAGCACACAGCTGACACTCTGCTTGAAATGGCCGAAAGCGATGTCAGCTGTTTAACCCATTCCATGCCGTGGTCCATAGGGACCGCTGTATGGAAGGGATTAACAGGGAGGGAGCTCCCTCCATCTCCCATCGGGTGCTGCTGTGCTGTTGCAGCCACCCAATACTTGACAGGATCACAGAGGGAGGGGGCTCCCTCCTTGCGCCATCAGCCACTGGATCTTCAAGAACCAAGTGGGTCTGGGTAAAAGAAAAGTAAATAAAAAAGGAATTTCTTCTTATAGCCTCACATTTATCACCGATTCAAAATTCAAAAGATAAAATACACTATCCATGTTTGATATCACCGCTTCTGTAACAACCTGATCTATTAAAGAGTAATGTTACTTTCCCCGCACGATAAATGCTGTAAAAAAATAAATAAAAGAAAAACTATGATGAAATTAAAATTTTGCCCACCTTACTTCCCAAAAAAGGTAATTAAAGTGTTTAAAAAAGTCATATGTATGCCAAAATGGTACCAATCAAACTGTCACCTCATCCTGCAAAAAATGAGCCCCTACATGAGATAGTAGCCCAAAAAATAAAAATAAAATGGCTCTCAGACTATGGAGACACTAAAACGTTTTTTTTTCTAAAATATTTTTATTGTGTTAAAGTAAAATAAATAAAAAAGTATACATATTAGGTATTGACCTAACCCCTCAGATGAACACCGTAAAAAAATAAAAATGTGTAAAAAATGTCATTTTTTGTCACCTTACGTCACAAAAAGTGTAATACCAAGCGATCAAAAAGGCATATGCCCCCCAAAATAGAACCAATCAAACCACCATCTCATCCCACAAAAAATGAGACCCTACATAGGACAGTCACCCAAAAATATAAAAAATTAATATGGCTTTTAGAATAAGGATAAACAGAAAAATATTTGTTTTCAAAAATGCTTTATTATATAAAACTGAAACAAACAACCGAAAAAAGCAGTCATATTTGGTATTATCACGTCCATAACAACCTGCTCTATAAAAATACTACATGATCTAACCTGTCATATGAACACTGACAAAGGCCTCATTGAGAAGGCAGAAACGTAGCTTTGGAATAAAATTGGGTCACCTTTATCTGCATCGGAGTGCTGCCTCATCTCTGAGCGACTGTCATATGAACACTGTAAATAACAAAAAAATATAAACAGTGCCAAAACATCTATTTTTTGTTACCTTGCCTCACAAAAAGTTTAATATAGAGCAACCAAAAATCATATGCACAATAAAATAGTACTAACAGAAATGACACCTTATCCCGTAGTTTCAAAAATAGGGTCTTTTTTTGGAGTTTCTACTCTAGGGGTGCATCAGGGGGTCTTCAAATGTGACATGGCAGCTTAAAATGATCCCAATGAAATATGCCTTCCAAAAACCATATGGCCTTAATTTCCTTCTGCTCTCTGCCATGTTCCTGTACAGAAGCTTACAACCACATAAGGGGTGCCTCTGTAAACTGCATAATTAGGGTAATAAATATTGAGTTTTGTTTGACTGTTAACCCTTGCTTTGTTAGCAGAACAAATTGATTAAAATTTCTGAAATTTCATCTCAATTTTCCATTAATTCTTGTGGAACACCTAAAGGGTTAGCAAAGTTTGTAAAATCAGTTTTAAATACCTTGAGGGATGAAGTTTATAAAATGGGGTGACTTTTGGGTGGTTTGTATTAAGTAAGCCCCACAAAGTGACTTCAGACCTGAACTGGTCCTTAAAAATTGGGTTTTGGAAATATTCTTGAAAAATGTAAGATTTTTTTCAAAACTTCTAAGCCTTCTAACTTCCCAAAAAAAAAAAAAAGAAAATGTAAATTACAAAATACCCCAAACATGTAAAGTAATAACTATTTTAGTAGGTATCACTATCTGTGATACCTTTTGGTAAATTTTGTATTTTTTTAATAAATAAAAATGAAATATTTTGACTCAAATTTACCACTGTCATGAAGTACGATATGTGATAAGAAAACAATCTCAGAATGGCTTAAAAAGCATTTTAAAGTTATCACCTCATAAAGTGACATATTAGATTTGCAAAAAAATGGCCTGGTCCTTCTGGTGAAAAATGGCAGGGTCGTGAAGGGGTTAAAAGCAATTTAAAATTACAATATGATGTGGGCTTTGGTACTAGCTGGTACCTCGGTACTAAAGCCCACTTCGGATTCCTATTTTTAAATTGCTTTTAAATAAGCGGATATGAATACAGTAGTAATTCACACAAGTCCTGGAGTCAAGGTACGGTATGCATTAGACATCTAAATGGACAGGTTATTAGAGTGCAATACATTGGACCCACTATAGGAGGCTATTTTGAGGGCCTTGTATGCAGTTAGATGGAACATGTACTTGCTGACTTATTTGTACATTAATACAATGACATATAGTAGTCTCAATAATCAAAATAATACAAATGAGTCCTATTCCTATGTATAAAACCACTCCAAAAAGTATAACACCAAAATAGAAGATCAGTAAAAAATCACTATAAAAATATAATTAAAATACAAAAACATACAGTGGATATAAAAAGTCTACAAACCCCTGTTAAAATGTCAGGTTTCTGTGCTGTAAAAAAAACATGAGACAAGGATAAATCATTTCAGAACTTTTTCCACCTTTAATGTGACCTCTAAACTGCAACACTCAATTGAAAAACAAACTGAAATCTTTTAGGTGGAGGAAAGAAAACAAAAAAAAAAATAATGTGGTTGTATAAGTGTGCACACCCTCTTATAACTGGGGATGTAGATGTGTTCAGAATTAAGCAATCACATTCAAAATCATGTTAAATAGGAGTCAGCATACACCTGCCATCATTTAAAGTGCCTCTGATTAACCTCAAATAAAGTTCAGCTGCTCTAGTTGGTCTTTCCTGAAATTTTCTTAGTCGCATACCACAGCAAAAGCCATGGTCCACAGAGAGCTTCCAAAGCATCAAAGGGATCTCATTGTTAAAAGGTATCAGTCAGGAGAAGGGTACAAAAGAATTTCCAAGACATTAGATATACTATGGAACACAGTGAAGACAGTCATAATCAAGTGGAGAAAATATGGCACAACAGTGACATTACCAAGAACTGGACATCCATCCAAAATTGATGAAAAGATGAGAAGAAAAATCGTCTGGGAGGCTACCAAGAGGCCTACAGCAACATTAAAGGAGCTGCAGGAATATCTGGCAAGTACTGGCTGTGTGGTACATGTGACAACAATCTCCCGTATTCTTCATATGTCTGGGCTATGGGGTAGAGTGGCAAGACGAAAGCCTTTTATTACGAAGAAAAACATTCAAGCCAGGCTACATTTTGCAAAAACACATCTGAAGTCTCCCAAAAGCATGTGGGAAAAGGTGTTATGGTCTGATGAAACCAAGGTTGAACTTTTTTCCATAATTCCAAAAGATATGTTTGGCGCAAAAACAACACTGCACATCACCAAAAGAATGATGAAAAGACACCAAAAGAACACCATACCCACAGTGAAGCATGGTGGTGGCAGCATCATGCTTTGAGGCTGTTTTTCTTCAGCTGGAACTGGGGCCTTAGTTAAGATAGAGGGAATTATGAACAGTTCCAATTGCCAGTCAATATTGACACAAAACCTTCAGGCTTCTGCTAGAAAGCTGAACATGAAGAGGAACTTCATCTTTAAGCATGACAACGACCCAAAGCATACATCCAAATCAACAAAAGAATGGCTTCACCAGAAGAAGATTAAAGTTTTGGAATGGCCCAGCCAGAGCCCAGACCTGAATATGTGGGGTGATCGGAAGAGGGCTGTGCACAGGAGATGCCCTCACAATCTGAAAGAAGAGTGGGCAAATCTTGCCAAGTCAAAATGTGCCATGCTGATAGACTCATACCCAAAAAGACTAAGTGCTTTAATAAAATTAAAAGGCACTTCAGCAAAGTATTAGTTTAAGGGTGTGAATACTTATGCAACCATATTATTTTATTTTAATATTTTTTCTTCCCTCTACCTAAAAGATTTCAGTTTGTTTTTCAATTGAGTTGTACAGTTTATAGGTCACATTAAAGGTGGAAAAATTTCTGAAATGATTTATCTTTGTCTCTTTTTTTTGCTGCACAGAAACCTCACATTTCAACAGGGGTGTGTAGACTTTTTTTGATATCCACTGTAACCACATGAAAACAAGGTGCTATACTGGAAAATACATGTTGTGCCATTGTGATCGGTATTTAGCTATATTTATTATACTTGTGTAAATCTTGCTCAGTGTTCCTTAGTTAGTGGTGCTTTGGGGCGGGTTGCAATTGGTTTACAGTGTGTTTTTAGTACCCCTTTAATAATTTATATATTTTCCAGCATGGCACATTGTTTTCATGTGGGTATGTGTCTGTATTTTTATGATATTTTTATAAAGATTTAATAAAGATTATGGCATTTTTTTACTGATACTCTTCTGTGGAATTATTTTGTTGGAGTGTACTTATTTGTACACTAAAAATATACATCTACAGGCAGATAATTGATTTTAATGCTTTCATACTTTTATTAAATTTTCGCTGACATATGATTCCATGCAAAAATGTATTTAAAGAAATGTATTAATACAAATTAGCCTTACCGTATATTCAGGATTAAAATTGTCATCTATGTGATTGCTAAGCAGAGAGTTTTAAAGACACATTTGAACAACCCGGCATAAATATTTTAATAATTATGTATTATCAATATGTGAATATTTGGTTGTATTCAAAATGATAATGAAATGTGTATGTATATCCTCAGTGGATTTGGATGCATCAGTTTTACTAAAGTTATTATTAAATTTTAATTTGTCAAGTGGTTTTAATTAAAGTATCAGACCAGAATCAGACAAAGCAACATGAATGAATAACTAAAAACATATATATGCAATGCCACTAAGACACTAAAACAATTTTCATGAGAAACTCTTCACATATTTGTAAAAAGAAAAATGATTTCTATTTAAAACATATAAAATGAATTTGATAAAATATACTTGCCAGGTCATGTAAACATAGATTATATTTTAACCGCTACAGGACCGTCTAACACCGGGATGCGTCCTGCGTGCGGTCCTGTAGCTCTGAGATGACGCGTCGGCGCGTCATCTCGTGAGAGCCGAGATTTCCAGTGAACGCGTGCGCGCGCGCGTTCACAGAGAAGCGCGGCACGGCAGTTAGGCTACAGCCTGCCAGAGATGATCCATCGCTGGCAGGCTGTAGATGCGAATAAAATCGCATCAAACAGCTATATCAGACGCTGTTTTGTGAACAGCGTCTGATATAGCTGCTACCTGGTCCTCTGGTGGTCCCATTTGCTGGGATCGACCACCAGAGGACCAGGTAACTACAGTAAAGTTGCACCAAACACTACACTAACCCCCCACCCCCTCACCTATTCACCCCTTGATCACCCCATCTAGACCCCCTGATCACCCCCCTGTCATTGATCACACCCCTTGTAAGGCTCCATTCAGACGTCCATATGTGTTTTGCGGATCCGTGGATTCACGGATCCGTGGATCCGATCCGCGGATCCGATGCGCAGATCCTCAAAACACGCACAACGGCAATGTGCTTTCCGCATTTTGCAGATCCGCACATTGCCAGAACTATATAGAAAATGCTTTTTCTTGTCCGCAATTGCGGACAAGAATAGGACATGTTCTATATCTTTGCGGAACGGAAGTGCAGACCCGGAAGCGCGGATCCGTAATTCCGGATCCGAGCGGGACAAAGTCTGTCCCCATAGAAATGAATGGGTCCGCAATTCCGTTCCGCAAACAGAATTTCGGACTTGTGAATGGGGCATACGGGTCCCTTATCACGGCCAGTTAGTTAGCTACTTGTTAGGTAGCTAGCGCCCAGCCCACCGCACCACAGTCACTGATTTTGGCAAAGATTTTTTCATCCACATTGACCGATGCGAATGAAAAAATCTGTGCCGTTCATTTTATTTTATTTTTTCAGCACAGAGGCTGAACGGAAAAAAAAAAATCTCATTACCCGTATGCTCAATATAAGGAGAATCGCAGAAACTCCTAATGCTGGCCATACGTGTAATGATTGCGGAGACCCTCAAATGCCAGGGCAGTATAAATACCCCACATGTGACCCCATTTTAGAAAGAAGACACCCCAAGGTATTCCGTGAGGGGTATGGTGAGTTCATGCAAAATTTTATTTTTTGTCACAAGTTAGTGGAATATGAGACTGTAAAAAAAAAAAAAAAAAAAAACAATTTCCGCTAACTTGTGCCAAATTTTTTTTTTTCTGTGAACTCGCCATGTCCCTCACAAAATACCTTGGGGTGTCTTCTTTCCAAAATGGGGTCACTTGTGGGGTATTTATACTGCCCTGGCATTTTAGGGGTCCTAAAGCGTGAGAATCCAAATGTGTAAAAATGGCCTGTGAAATCCTAAAGGTACTCATTGGTTTTAGGGCCCCTTTGCGCATCTTGGCTGCAAAAAAGTGTCACTCATGTGGTATCGCCGTACTCAGGAGAAGAAGGGCAATGTGATTTGGGGTGTATTTTTACATATACCCATGCTGGGTGTGAGAAATATCGCTGTAAACGACAACTTTTTAAATTTTTTTATTCAAAGTTGTCAATTTACAGAGATATTTCTCTCACCCAGCATGGGTATATGTAAAAATACACCCCAAAACACATCGCCCTACTTCTCCTGAGTACGGCGATGCCACATGTGTGACACTTTTTTGCAGCCAAGATGCGCAAAGGGGCCCAAATTCCAACGAGTACCATTTAGGAGGGCATTTTTACGCATTTTTCTTCTCACGCTTTAGGGCCCCTAAAATGCCAGGGCAGTATAAATACCCCACATTTGACCCCATTTTGGAAAGAAGACACCCCAAGGTATTCGCTGAGGGGCATAATGAGTCCATGAAAAATTAAACTTTTTGTCAAAAGTTAGCGGAAAGGAGACTTTGTGAGAAAAACAATAAAAATCAATTTCCACTAACTTGTGCCAAAAAAATCTTCTATGAACTCGCCATGCCCTCATGGAATACCTTGGGGTGTCTTCTTTCCAAAATGGGGTCACATGTGAGGTATTTCTACTGCCCTGGCATTTTAGGGGCCCTAAAGCGTGAGAAGAAAATGCGTAAAAATGCCCTCCTAAAGGTACTCATTGGAATTTGGGCCCTTTGCGCATCTTGGCTGCAAAAGTGTCACACATGGTATCGCCGTACTCAGGAGAAGTAGGGCAATGTGTTTTAGGGTGTATTTTTACATATACCCATACTGGGTGAGAGAAATATCTCTGTAAATTGACAACTTTGAATAAAACAATTTAAAAGTTTTCATTTACAGCGATATTTCTCACACGCAGCATGGGTATATGTAAAAATACACCCCAAAACACATTGCCCTACTTCTCCTGAGTACGGCGATACCACATGAGTGACACTTTTTTGCAGCCTGGGTGCGCAAAGGGGCCCAAATTCCAATGAGTACCTTTAGGATTTCACAGGGCATTTTTATGCATTTGGATTCTCACACTTTAGGGGCCCCTAAAATGCCAGGTGAGTATAAATACCCCACATGTGACCCCATTTTGGAAAGAAGACACCCCAAGGTATTCCGTGAGGGGCATGGTGAGTCCACAGAATTTTTATTTTTTGGCACAAGTCAGCGGAAATTGATTTTTTATTTTTTTTTATTTTGTTTTTTACAAAGTCTCATATTCCACTAACCTGTGACAAAAAATAAAATTTTACATGAACTCACCATACCCTCACAGAATACCTTGGGGTGTCTTCTTTCCAAAATGGGGTCACATGTGGGGTATTTATACTGTCCTGGCATTTTAGGGGCCCCTAAAGCGTGAGAAGAAGTCTGGAATCCAAATGCGTAAAAATGCCCTGTGAAATCCTAAAGGTACTTATTGGTTTTAGGGCCCCTTTGCGCACCCAGGCTGCAAAAAAGTGGCACACATGTGGTATCGCCGTACTCAGGAGAAGTAGGGCAATGTGTTTTGGGGTGTATTTTTATATATACCCATACTTTGTGTGAAAAATATTTCTGTAAACGAAAACTTTTAAAATTTTTTATACAAAGTTGACAATTTACAGAGATATTTCTCTCACCCAACATGGGTATATGTAAAAATACACCCCAAAACACATTGCCCTACTTCTCCTGAGTATGGCGATACCACATAAGTGACACTTTTTTGCAGCCTGGGTGCGCAAAGGGGCCCAAATTCCAACGAGTACCTTTAGGTTTTACATGGCGGCTCACAATTTAGCCCCGCCCAAAATGCCAGAACAGTAAACACACCCCACAAATGACCCCATTTCGGAAAGTAGACACCCCAAGGTATTCACTGAGGGGCATAGGGAGTCTGTCTGAGATTTTTTTTTTTTTTGCCAGAAGTTATCATAAATTGAAACTTTTTTTTTTTTTTTTTTCTCAGAAAGTGTCATTTTCCGCTAACTTGTGAAAAAAAATGAAATAATACATGAACTCACCATGCCCCTCCGCAAATACTTTGTGGTGTCTTCTTTCTAAAATGGTGTGATTTGGGGGGTATTTATACTATCCTGACATTCTAGCACCTGAAGAAACATGACAGGTGCTCAGAAAGTCAGAGCCGCTTCAAAATGCCGAAATTCACTTTTTTGCACCATAGTTTGTAAACTCTATAACTTTTACCCAAACCAATAAATATACACTTATTGGACCTTTTTTTTTATCGAAGACATGTAGAACAATAAATTTAGAGAAAAATTTATATATAAATGTAGTTTTTTTTGAAAAATTTTACAACAGAAAGTGAAAAATGTCATTTTTTTGCAAAAATGTCGTTAAATTTGTATTAATGGCAAAAAAAGTAAAAATGGCAGCAACAATGAAATACCACCAAATGAAATCTATTAGTGAGAAGAAAAGGAGGTAAAATTCATTTGGGTGGTAAGTTGCATGACGGAGCAATAAACGGTGAAAGTAGTGTAGTGCGGAATTGCAAAAAGTGGCCTGGTCATTAAGGGTGTTTAAGCTAGGGGGGCTGAAGCGGTTAAACTGTAT
Organism: Bufotes viridis; assembly: GCA_033119425.1. Lineage (NCBI taxonomy): Eukaryota > Metazoa > Chordata > Amphibia > Anura > Bufonidae > Bufotes > Bufotes viridis. The sequence goes on along the minus strand of CM065593.1, from coordinate 213,398,267 downwards.
GTTTAGCTATGGCTTCCTATTTATGAAAAATAAAAAAAATACATGGTGCTTCATAGTGTAGAGAATCCCAATACCAAATGAGTGACACACAGGATTGAAGGTGATAGGCTTACCTTAATGAGATGTGCTATTCACAGACACAGCTCTTTCTCACAATTTGAATTGAAGTCAGCTGCAGCTGCCCCTTGCTCAGACCAGTGGAAGGACCTCTGTTTTTAAAATGTGGAACAAAGGGTAAAATGGCAGTCAGTTAAGCACTACTAAAGAGATACTAGAATCAAAGAATAAAGTAAAATGTTTACTTATTGATTAGTTATGTTAGTTGGCACTGGACCAGTTACATTAAAGGGTAGGATCACAGATTCAATCACCACAGAGAAAAAAAGACAAAGAATATTAAAATTCTTTAAAATCTCATTAAGACATGGCATAAAAGAATGATATGCATGTGGATCAGCACAGTGTATATATACCACATAGAACTGAGTAGTAGCCCTGGTAAGATGGAAATAATAGGGAGACTATGGAAACTGTACTGAACCAAAACTGAGCAAAAATTAAAAAAAAATCATATACTATTAGATTGGTGACACACCTATAGACATAAAACAAATTCGAAAATATTTTCTGGTGTACATTTGTCATGCACCGCCAGGTCAAAAAAAAATGGTGTGTGCAGGAAAGAAGGCGGTCTCCAGATCCGTCTCATTTATCATTTTCAACAACCGTTTCAGGCGTAGAAAATGTTCTAAATCTACGCCAGCAAGGAAACTGGCATAGATTTAGACCAGCAGTGGATAGGAGCAAAAGGGTAACAATATTTTGAACTTTTGACTTTCAAGCCCTATATCTCACCATCAACTACAGCTTTGAAGGTGAGACTACCATCATTTTATAGACACATGCAAACAGAACTAAGGATTAAGGATTTTTCTGGATTAAGGTTGTACTATACCTACTGTACATGAAAATTTGAAGACCTTTGCACACATTTTTGATCAAACGTGTATCTGGCCCATCTACCAATGTCAAGGTCGCTTCTGCAGATAGGTACCTTACACTAGCAAACTGCTTTTCCTTGGACTAACCTAAGCTTACAATGTTCAGGTTGGTGTAGGAACCAGCAATATTTATACTCTGCTCAGAAGCCCTGGGCAGATGGTCAGGTAAGGCTTAATTTAAAGGAGGGAGCTACCTCCCAAACACACTGCAAGAAAATTTAGAGTAGATTATCCAAAGTTACAGTTGCATATCCATAAAGTTAGCCAATTCGAAGCTGTAGCGGATGGTGAGATATGGAGCCTGAAGGTCAAAAGTTCAAAACATTGTTACCCTTTTGCTTATCAGTGTATGTTGAGTTATGTAGAGGCATCAGCGGATCCACCTCCAACACAGGGGTTATTAACCTCTTAAGGACACAGGACGTATCGGTACGCCCTGGTGTCCTGGTACTTAAGGACACAGGATGTACCGGTACGCCCTGACTACTTCCGATCACCGCTGCTCAGCTGGCGGTGATCGGAACAAGGTACCTGCTGAAATCATTTAGAAGGTACTTTGGCCCAATACCTAGGGGGTCCTGTGACAGCCGTTTAACCACTTCCATACGGTCCGTACCGAATTTTGAACATTTTCACAAAAGTTCGGATTTAGGTCCATTGCTCAGCAATTTCTTCCCGCTTTCTAAAGCGCTGCACAGCAGCCAATCAGCAAGCGTTTTACTTCTTGCCCTAAGAAGCCATCACAGCCATGCCTACTAATGGCATGGCTGTGATTGACTGAGTGCAGCATGTGAGCCTCTTGATAAGCTGGAGTCACATACTGCCGCACATCACTCTGCTGATTTGAGCTTATAGAGAGGATGCTGGTGTTGTGATCAGGGACAGAATAAGGCAGAAATCAGAAGAACCTAGGCTACTTTAATCCACAGGATACAGCAAATATAGAGGGAGCTTCAGCAATCCAACATTTCTGTACCCAGCCCCTGCAAAGGAAATCTTTTTTTGTAATCCGTTACTGAGTTGGTGCTCGATGGCCATTTTAGCCACTGCAGTGTACTGCATTTATGCCAGCCAGCCAGAGACATCAGCCTAATCCTATTTTGTAGCTCAGTGAAGGAATTTTTTTTTCTTTTTTCTGGCTGCTCAAATCCCCTATATTGCCTTTTGTATGTTTAAGGGGTGACATAGTCCATTTGTCTAGTCTGGGATCTGTGGTGCCACAGAGCACTTGTGTATACATCGCACTAAACCGTACATTCCATTTCAGCTATCAAATAGTGCATCAGTGTATTTTAGGGTCATCCTGATCCACCAAGTGTATTTTACACCGCCAAAATATATATTTGACATTTTTGTGTCCACAAAAAAGTTCTGAATATACTGTCCAACGACATATTTTATATTTCTGCAAGGAAATAGTGCTTCTTTGTTTTTAATAGAGAAAAAACCTTATTCAAGGTCCTCCAAACAGTCTAAAATACCCATTCCAACCACCTATTTTACTTTGCTGCTGTGAAATACAGCATACGTGTATTTTCTTTGACAAAAAAGTGGAAATCCTGATCCACAAAGCATTTTAAAATCCACCACCTAAATACCGATTTCACATTACAGCTGAGAAATAGTGCATTATTCTTTTTTTGTGTGAAAAAAGCAAAATTCCTGCTTCACAAATAAGTCTCAGGGTCCTGATGGGCTTACGAATAGTTACTACAAACAGTTTAAGGATCTTTTAATTCCCCTTCTTAAAAAACTCTTCAATCAAATACGGTCTACTGGGGTGATTCTGGAGGAGATGTTGGAGGCAACCATTGTTACACTCCTTAAGCCGGAAAAACCTCCAGACAGACCAGGGAACTTTCGTCCAATCTCGCTGTTAAATACAAATTTGAAGGTATACGCTAAAATCAAAGCCCTGAGGCTTGCGGATGTAATTCCAGATCTGGTCCATAAAGACTAGGTTGGATTTGTGAAGGGACGGCAATCTGTGGATGGAACTAGAAGGTTTATGGACTTGGTGGAGGAAGTAGAGACTCGTCGAACGCCTTCTCTGCTCCTCTCTTTGGATGCGGAGAAGGGGTTCGACAGGGTCCATTGGGGGTACTTGGATAAAATTATAGACAAATTTGGGATAGTGGGAGTGGCTAAAGTAGCTATTCTAGCAATGTACACTAAACCATCTGCTAAAGTACTATCCACCAGATTTATGTCTAAGCCGTTTCCGATTTCAAATGGTGTCCCCTTTCCCTCCTGATCTTTACCCTTGTCATGGAACCTTTAGCTGCAGCTATCTGTTCTGCAAAGATATTGAGGGCATTATAGTAGGTGGGGCAGAGCACAAATCGGCTTGTTCGCGGATGACCTGCTTATTGCTCTAACCCTACGCAATCTCTTCCGGCGGTCATGCTAAAACTTAAATAATTCAGCGATATTTCATATTACAAGCTTAATGTTAGAAAGGCGAGGCGTCGTCAATATCATCCCAATTCTCGTTTAAATGGGCGATTGAAAGGATTTTGTATCTTGGCATCACTTTAACGTTCCGCTCCAAAAATGTATACAAGATGAACTACTTACCATTGCTTAATACACATCAGAAGATATTAAATTATTTTCATCACAAGAAATCTCATGGGTGGGGAGAATAGCTACAACTAAAATGATCATGCTACCAAAAGTGCTCTATCTGTTTAGGAATGTTCCAATCCCTTTGTCCAAAAGATATATTACTAGACTTCAGGCATTACTTACAAATTTTGTGTGGAAGAACACCAGACACAGGGTTGCAGCTTCTACTTTATATACTCCTACCATGAGGGGAGGCCTTAGCTTTACCTACTTGTTGTTATATTACTATGTATCCTTATTGGACCAAATGAGGTGCTGGTTCGCAAAACCAGACCCTCCCGTATGGGTCGCTATAGAAACAAACACAATGAGTGTAGGAGACATCAAAGACATTCTCCAATGTCCCTTTATTAACCCACTGAGACACACTCCTAAATGTGCACTAATGAGGGCCAGTCTCACGGTGTGGAAATCTGTGATATTAGCTAAGAAATTAGTTACAACGCAGCGTTCACAAATCCCAATGAAAGTTTGGGAACACATTCTCCCAGATATATCATTCAATACATGGGTACAGAAAGGTATAACCAGCGTGAGCGTTATTTGGGAAGAAAATGGATTGTTATCCTTTTCTGAAATTACTAAAAAATTTGGTCTCTCCAACAAGGAATTTTTTAACGGGGAGGCAGATGGTACTGCCTCTCCCTTGGCTAAATATTTCTTTGGGGCGACTGCCCAACCTAAAGGCATATCCACACTGTATAAACTGATGCTAGATGTCTGCAATGTGGCTGTGACTTCAGGGTTGGAAAATTGGTCAACAGACCTGAAAGTTCCAGTAGACCAAATTTCATGTTGAACAATTTTTTCTGCCCCCCAAAAACACTCCAAATGCTCCTATCACTTACAAGCCTCTAGGAAAATAATATATAGATGGTACATTATGCCAGAAATATTATCCTTCATATATCCGGTTCCTAACACCTGTTGGAGGTGCAAGAAGTCCGTTGGAGATATGCTACACATATTTTGGGGGTGCCCAAGTGTCAGGAATTTCTGGAGGGAGGTGTATAACTTTTTATCATCCACTCTCCAAGTCGGGATACCTTATACTTCCAATATGTTCCTCCTGCTTAGTGGCCTAGATATGATCCATAAGCAACATCGTACAGTTGCCTTTCATGTCCTGACAGCTGCTAAAATACTTATTGCTAAACATTGGAGGTCTACGGTGGTTTCATCTATTTCTGAGGTCATTAAAAGGGTCTCCTACCATTGTGAAATGGAAAGCACTATGGCATCTTGCTCAGGCTCATTTAACAGCTATCTTAAGAAATGGGAAATTTGGCGTTTAACCTTTGTAAATAGAGGGAAAACAGAGTGAGGGATACAAGGATTGCAGGTTCCTGTCTCCTCTTTGAAGTTTAGTGACACATTGTAAACAACTGAGAATAATAAAAATGGTCTTTGGTGTATCAATATGTGTTTCCGCTTTTCCTACCAACCGTTGGCGTTATTCATGATTATAATATATAACTAAAACTTGGCTGCTTAACTATGTACTGATTCTAGAATTAGCTCTGAACCATGGCTATGTTGCTGTTGTTGTTGCTGATGTTCTGCTGCTGTTATTATCCTATGTCCCTTCAATCCCAACAACCCCTTCTTACTTCCCTTCCCCATCTCACCCAACACTTGGATACAGCATAATGATTATCAATGTGATGACTATATAAGTGATCTTACACTTGACTATTTACGTGTTTTACTAAATGTATTGCTCAAGCTCGGAATGCTGTATTGCCTGTGATATATGTTTTATTCCATTATTTCTTTCCAATAAAAATAAATACTGCATCTGTGTTCTGGGTCCCCAAATCTGGTGTCCATACATAGTATAAATATCTACTTGTAACGTACAGCACTTAAAAACTACATTTTGGGGTTTTATTGAAAAAATCTGTGTTTTAGGCCGAAAAAACTGTTGTGCATCCGTCGTTTAAATAATTATTTCCAATTTATAACAGTCTAATACTGCATTTGTGAATTTTGGTGACCAAATCTGTGCTCTGGGTCCCCAAATCTGGTGTCCATACATAGTATAAATATCTACTGTTAATGTACAGCAGTTAAAAACTGCATTTTGTGGTTTTATTCAAAAAAGCTTTGTTTTAGGCCGAAAAAACTGTTGTGCATCCATCGTTAAAATAATTATTTCCAATTTATATCCGGCGTATAAATGATTAATTTCAATTTACAGCAGGGTAATACTAATTTTCTGTATTTTATTAAAAAATACTTGTTCTTGTTCCACAAACCACTTATGCATACAGCATACCAACAAATGTTTTACATTTCCGCATAGAAATTGAGAATCAGTGTATTTTGGGCCCAAAAAACGTTATTCTGGGTCCACAGAGCATTTTTATGACACGGGCACTGCCTTAGCTAACGTAATTGTTAACTAGTGGCAGGAAAATTGACACTGGAGAGAGACCAATCTTTCAGCTTGGTGGTTGAACGCAAATAATGAGGAGAACATCAAAAAAGAGACGTGAGCATGGTCGTGTTGGTGGAGCTCCTGTTGCTGGGAGAGGACGTGGCCGTTCAGCGCCAACTACCGCTCCAAGTCAACCACCTTCCTCTAGGGCGAGTAGGTAATAGAATCTGCAGCGTTATTTGTTAGGCTGAAATTCCGCTGTATGGATGGTGAAGCCAGAACATGAACAGGCGATAGTAGATTGGGTGGCTGACAGTGCCTTCAGTTCTTTCACAGTATCTAACACTGAAAGGGATTTACCTTGCTATCGGATACATATTAGATATATATTATATTTTGATCAGGGACTGTCCCTTGTATTGATTTCACAGAGTTTAGAGACAATACAGTTCATTTCCTTTGAAATGCAATGTTCCAGAGTGCTCTTAATTAAAGTATGCAAACCCATCCCACCAGACATTGACACTACAGAGACGACAGACAGATAAGAGGAACCTCACTTACATGACAGCAAGCTGTAACGACTTTAAATTGTTAGCATCTAAATTAACTCAGCTGATATGTAAAGAACCCTTACATGAATTATATCTAGCAAACACTAGTATTGTCAAAAGAAACTGTAACACATGTGACTCATTCCAGTTTCATCTGGCTTTTCTTACCAAATGTCATATAAATACATGTACTATTGAATAAAGATTTCATATATTGGCGACCTAAGTTCAGTCTGGGAAGCTGATATCTCCTGGCCTGGTCACTGCAAGGGAAAATATACATGGGTTGGAGGTCTGATGCCTTATTGTATAACCATCATAAACCGCCTTAAGGAAAACAACGCTAACAGTTTGGTGTCAGAAGCGGGATCCTCCAAAAACAGTATCGGGTAAGTAATTCTATATTTTTTTTATATATAGTTTTGCTACCCTATACTGTAAGACCAATCTATACAAAACAATAATTCACCACGCCTACAATGTCATAAACCCCTATAAATAATTCAGCGCTATAGGTGCCTCATATAAATCTTTATTAAGTATTCAACAAGAAATAACATCATATAAAATCATTGAAACACTGGAGCACAGACAAATGATGACAAGATTCCCCCTCCCAATATGGTTATACACAATTAATTCGACAAAAGGGATCCCAGTAACAAAAATGCAATAGGATGTGTCCATGCAAACCAAATAAAACGTCCACAAAGTCATTAAGGGAATGATAACTGGTGTCCACTAGCTGGAGACATACCTATATTACCCATTAAGACATGAGACAAAGTATTGCACATAAAACATCAACAATCCCGATTATATCATAGTTACCGACCTATGGAGGGAGAGAGCCCTGACGACCGTTTCGCCACTGCTTCTTCTGAAGGCATCAGAAGCCATGATCAAACTAATTTTTAACACATCATTCTTTTGTTATTTTGCCACATATCCCTCTGTATAGATAAAAAAGGAATTAATATAATATACATCTGTGAAGAAAGCACCTTTGTCACTGGGAGTTGGAGAGGCCTGCTTGCCAGCCTCTTGCCCTGTGACTATGGCCACGGTGACAGTTAGTAAGCAAAATGATCATTGCCTGTGATGCAATTAGCAAGCACAATGGACAATGCATGTGGTGTTGTGATATATCTGGCTGTGTGATGATTGGTCACTGAATTTTGTGTGCCTGTCCTCTATCAGGTCCCCAGGGAAGTAGCCCTTGCTGGAAGACTGCATAAAAAGCCAATCTGTGGCCATCAATAAAAAAAGTTCTGCTTTACCCCTTCATGAAGTCTTGGTCTGTGGTGGTTATGGTGTCTGGTGGAGTGCTTGGAGCCCTCGGGAAGCGCTAGGAGCAAGCGTCAGTGGAAGGTGCCCAGTCTGGGTGCCAGGCGTTCCGTTACACTGGTGGCAGCAGTGGGATGGCGTCCTAGTGCGAGGAGAAGCAGCTCGGAGACACTGTTCGTGGATTGAGGGCAACGCTAGTATCTGTTCACCGCCCCTGGCTACAGCAGGATGGAATCGGCTAGTCTTCGGACAGCGTTCCATGATGAGAAGGAAGAGGCAGCCGCGGACTACAGGGATGCAGACAGAAAGGAAGTCTGGTATGATGCCCTGGAAAATGCCCGGCGGGGGTGAGGTGAGAGTCTCCCCAGTTATGAGCAGGAGCTACAGAAGCGTGTGGCGATGCAGACAGGTCTCTTGGGAGAACAGCCCCTGGACGAGTGGGTAACAGAGCTCCGGGGCCTGGTATTTAATGAGCTTTGGCTAGACGACGCCTACCAGGCCCTCTGGTGGTACTCGATTCGGCACTCCCGCTGGATGGCTCAGCACAACAGACCCAAGGGTGAGGATTACGATGGCCCTGGCCTGTTGTTTGAGGCCTTTGCAGAACCAGAGTTCGGAGATGCTGGAGAGTCTCGTTTCTTGGATATCTATGACTACAGGGAGGGTATGCATGATTGGGCTACAACGAGAGAGGTGAGACAAGACCTGGCATCTCTAGTGACAAAGGAGTGGGAGCTGGAGCACGATTACCAATACTTCTTCAGCTCAATTCGGCCCCAATATCCATGGCCAGAGAGCTGGGTGGCAGTCCCAGACCTACACCCCTACAGCTGGGAAGACCCAACTGAGGTATCTTCTGCATCACTACAAGCTGCAGAGGTAGGGGACCTCATAGACTTGTCCTGGGGGGAACCCCAGCTGGCAGGTGGAGATGGGACTTAGGTCTCTCCACTGGCCCTGCAGGAATTCTGGGCAGCCGGTTCAGATCCCCAACGGCAGCCAGAGTTTCAGGGAGTAGGGACAGTCGGTCTTGCACCCCAGCAGCAGTATGTTTTGCAGGGAAAGGAGACAACCAGTCCCTCTTCCCCATTACAGGGGGACAGCACCCATAATTCCGATGGTGCAGATGGGACAGCGGTCTCTGCACCAGACCTACAGGGATGCTGGATGGCTGGTACAGATCACCAACCAAACCTGCAGGAGTGCCAGAAGGAGGAGGTAAGTGATCTCTCCTCTCCACAGCCGATCCGCAACCAAGTCCTGGGGGTAGGATTCCCTGACCCCATCCCAGCGGAAGAGCTGGCATCTGGGCAGAGCGCAGTCGGCCTCTGCCCTCCTCTATCCTCTTTTTAAGAGCCTGACTTCACACAGGCTACCCCAGCGGAAGAGCTGGCATCTGGGCAGAGTGCAGTCGGCCTCTGCCCTCCCCTATCCTCCTGACCTGAGCCCGACTACCCACAGGCTACCCCAGCGGAAGAGCTGGCATCTGGGCAGAGTGCAGTTGGCCTCTGCCCTCCTCTATCCACGTGTTCAGAGCCTGACTTCACACAGGCTGCCCCAGCGGAATAGCGGGCATCTGGGCAGAGAGCAGTTAGCCTCTGTCCTACCTGTTCCCTTGATCCAGAGCCTGACTGCTTACCGGTTATCCCAGCAGAAGCACCGGCATCAGGGCAGAGTGCAGTTGGCCTCTGCCAATCCCGTACCTACAGTTCCATGCCCGAGAACACAAGGGAGATCAGGGGCAGCAGCCGTACCCTCTGCAGCCTAGGACAGACCCAATGTATCTGGTGTGGTAAGGTGCAGGGTGCCGTCCTAGATGGCAGGTACGTGTCACCGAGGTTGCTGGCCTCGGTGAGGTGAGAGCCGGGTTTTTGTCTGCAGCAGCTAGTGCTGTTTGACTCTGTTAGATAGCATGGCTGCAAAGCCGATCCGGGCCGGCTCTTACTGGGAGCAGCTAAAGAGTAGGGTGGGTGGCTGCTCCCCACGGTCCAGTCCGAGTTTTGGGCTGGGTTTATAAACTCAGCCAGCACCACCAGCTGTGAGAGTGATTGTCTTGGAAGCTGCTGCTAGTGGTGTGGAGCTCTCTGGGGTGGAAGGACGTGCCCAGCAAGGAGGCGTGCAGCCGTCCTGGAACCCCGAGAACAGTGGGCAGAGGTCATCGCTCCGTTCCTGGCGTCTGGACCCCAGCAAGTATTTTTTGACCTCCCAGGTGACCAAGCAGCTGACTACCCGACTGTGAAAGGTGAGATCCTGGCAAGACTGGGGGTGAATGTTTTGGTCCGGGCCCAGCGGGTGCATCAGTGGGAGTTTAACCCGGCTGAACCCGCCCGGCCACAATACTATGACTTGCTACAACGGTTGCAAAAATGGCTGCAGCCAGACATACTGACTCCCACTGCTATGCTCGACCGTCTGTTAGCCGATGTCTTCTGGAGGGCTTTGCCTTACCCTCTCCAGCACTGGATCGGCCAGGTATCGCCCACCAATGCCCTGGAGATGGTCGACCTGGTGGAGCGGTGCGAGGCCACCAGAAACCTGCAGGGAGTCTTGCTGGGAAGGGGTCAGTTAAACCCCGGAGGCCTCTGCCCCAGTTCCAACGTCCGGCGACAGAGCGGCCTGCACGGAATATACCCCCTGCGAGCCCGCCTCCCGTGGTATGCTGGAGGTGTCAGGAGCCAGGCCACATCAGGGCCGACTGTCCGCATCGGGATGAGCCGATGGATATGAACTACGGGGTCGTCACTCCCTGTATGCACGGAAGCTGTGCGCAACTGGCACCCGTGAGGTGCAGGACCATAACCACCTGTGTCAGGTAGAGGTGGGAGACTCTCTGGCGGTGGCTCTGCTGGACTCCGGGAGTTTAGTCTCCCTGGTAAGGGCTGCCCTTGTACGGCCTGCGGAGTATACTGGCCGTAAAGTCGAGGTCCTGTGCATCCACGGAGACCTGAAAGACTACCCCACTGCACTAGTGACTTTGTCCACCGCGGCTGGTAGGTGGACCCACGAGGTGGCTGTCGCTACTAAACTCCCACACGAACTGATACTTGGGAGGGACTTCCCCGGTTTTCCGGCGCTGTGGCCGGTAATAAAGGTATCTGAGGGACCCGAGACAGGGGCGACCCTAGTGGAGTGGCCTGATACCACTGGAAGCCCAGAACCTTGGGAGCCCGAGTCTGAAGGGCCGGCGGTAGGGGTGACCACTGCTCCAGCGGTAGAGGGGGAGACAACCCCACTGAGTGTAATGGTGGGAGACACGGAGGACTTGCCACCGGGACCTGAGTTGGCAGACCTCAATGTCTCCGGGGAAAATTTTGGGACCGCACAACACCGGGACCAAACCCTAACCAGGGCCTGGAAGAATGTGCTGGAAATTGATGGGAAACCCCAGAAACCAGGGGCTGAATTAATGTTCCCACGATTTATTGTTCTGCAGGATATGTTGTATCGGGTGAACCAAATCCGAGGCGAACCTGTTGAACAGTTGGTGGTGCCCACAGCGTATCGCAAGCTTGTCATGGAGCTTGCCCACCAACATGTTCTTGGGGGACACCTGGGGTGGCAGAAAACCCAGGACCGCATACTGCAGCGGTTTTATTGGCCCAGTGTGTTCAAGGAGGTAGAGAATTATTGTAAGTCCTGTCCGACCTGTCAGATAACTAGCCCCCAGCCACATTTCCGTAGTCCTCTGGTACCTCTGCCAATTATTGAAGTACCGTTTGAGCGAATCGCGATGGATTTAATTGGGCCTGTACCAAAGTCTGCCAGGGGCCACCAAAACATTCTGGTAGTTCTCGACTATGCCACTCGGTATCCGGAGGCGGTGCCTCTGCGACATACCTCAGCTAAGCTCATTGCCAAAGAGTTAATGGAAATGTTTTCCCGTGTGGGCCTGCCAAAAGAGGTTCTGACAGACCAAGGGACCCCTTTTATGTCCAAAGTAATGAGGGAACTGTGTAAATTGTTGCGTATAAAGCAGTTACGGACGTCCGTTTACCATCCGCAAACAGACGGTCTTGTGGAGAGGTTTAACCAAACTCTAAAAAATATGTTAAAGAGGGTGGTGTCTAGAGATGGGAAGGACTGGGATCTGCTTCTGCCCTATCTCATGTTCGCAGTGCGAGAGGTGCCCCAGGCCTCTACTGGGTTCTCGCCCTTCGAACTGCTTTATGGCAGACACCCTCGGGGCCTGTTGGATATCGCCAAGGATGCATGGGAACAACAGCCTGTCCCCCACAAAAGTGTCATTGAGTATGTCGCCCAAATGCAGGAACGGATGGAAAGGGTGTTGCCCTTGGTCCGGGAGCATATGGAGGCAGCGCAACAAGCCCAGAGTAGGGTGTACAATCGTCAGGCTCGGGTGCGGGACTTCAATCCGGGAGATCGGGTTTTGGTTCTGGTACCCACCCTTGACAGAAAATTCCTAGCTAGGTGGCAGGGCCCCTATGAGGTGATCGAGAAGGTAGGGGAAGTAAATTACAAAGTACACCAGCCAGGGCGGCGCAAGCCGGAGCAGGTGTACCACGTGAATTTACTTAAGCCGTGGAAAGATAGGGACGCGGCCGACGACCACAGCCCCGGCCAGGGCTTCTAGGTGAAAAGGGTCCAGCCCCACAGTTCGAGGCCTGTGAAGCCGTAACCACGGTAAAAATTGCAGACAGCCTATCTTCCAAACAAGTTCAGGAAGTCAAGGAGTTCCTCAGTCGGAACACGGATGTGTTCTCGGACCTCCTGGCCGCACGTCTCTCATCCGACATGACATCGTCACTGAGCCTCAGGCCAAGGTCCGGTTAAAACCATACCGGGTACCCGAGGCTCGGCGGCGGGCCATCGCGGAGGAAGTGCAGTTAATGTTGAAGCTCGATGTCATTGAGGAGTCGAAAAGTGAGTGGGCCAGTCCCATAGTCCTAATACCCAAGCCGGATGGGACGTTGCGGTTCTGCAACGACTTTCATAAGTTAAATGAAGTATCCAAGTTTGACGCGTATCCCATGCCCCGAGTAGACGAGCTGGTTGAAAGTTTAGGACAAGCCCGTTATTTTTCTGTGCTGGACCTCACTAAAGGGTACTGGCAGGTACCCTTAACGAGTCGGCTAAGGAAAAACCGCATTTGTTACCCCGCAGGGCCTGTATCACTACAAGGTGTTACCCTTTGGCCTGCATGGCGCCCCGCCACTTTCCAAGGTTAATGGACATAGTGCTGCGACCACATCGTCGGTACGCCTCGGCCTACTTAGATGATGTAGTCATCCACAGCACCGACTGGGAAAGCCATTTACCCAAGGTGCAGGCGGTAGTGGATGCCCTGAGGAAAGCCGGACTGACCGCTAACCCAAAGAAGTGCTCCATAGGGTTAGAGGAGACAAAATATCTTGGATATGTAATTGGGCGGGAGTCATCAAGCCTCAGGTAAATAAGGTAGAGGCAATACGGAGTTGGCCCCGACCGGTCACCACCAGGCAGGTAAAGTCGTTCCTGGGGATTGTGGGGTATTACATGAGGTTTGTGCCCCACTTTGCTACTATTGCTTCGCCATTGACAGAGTTGTTAAAGGGCGTAAGACAGGGATGGTCCGCTGGAATGAGCAGGCGGAAAAGGCTTTCTCCGCCTTGAAATCGGCCCTGTGTGGGTCCCGGTTTTGGTGACACCCGATTTCAGGAAGGATTTCGTAGTCCAGACCGACGCCTCTGAGGTTGGCCTTGGTGCGGTACTGTCGCAGGAAGTCAACGGGAGGAGCATCCCGTTGTCTTCCTCAGCCGCAAGCTCACCCCAGCAGAGACTAGGTACAGCATAGTCGAGAGAGAGTGCCTGGCCATCAAGTGGGCACTCGAGGCCCTCCGTTATTACCTGTTGGGCAGAAGCTTTCGCCTGGTGACCGACCACTCCCCACTCAAGTGGATGTCCCAAGCCAAAGAGAGGAATGCCCGGGTTACCAGGTGGTTTCTGTCCCTACAGAATTTTAAATTCACGGTGGAGCACAGAGCGGGCCGGTTATTAAAAAATGCAGACGCGCTCTCCCGGGTACACTGTTTGTCCTGTGTCCACCCCTCAGGGTTGAACAAAGGGGGGTATGTGGTAAGGTGCAGGGTGCCGTCCTAGATGGCAGGTACGTGTCACCGAGGTTGCTGGCCTCGGTGAGGTGAGAGCCGGGTTTTTGTCTGCAGCAGCTAGTGCTGTTTGACTCTGTTAGATAGCATGGCTGCAAAGCCGATCCGGGCCGGCTCTTACTGGGAGCAGCTAAAGAGTAGGGTGGGTGGCTGCTCCCCACGGTCCAGTCCGAGTTTTGGGCTGGGTTTATAAACTCAGCCAGCACCACCAGCTGTGAGAGTGATTGTCTTGGAAGCTGCTGCTAGTGGTGTGGAGCTCTCTGGGGTGGAAGGACGTGCCCAGCAAGGAGGCGTGCAGCCGTCCTGGAACCCTGAAGGAGGATTGTCCTGCGGCTGGGCTGACAGCCAGGTGCGAACCCGCACATCAAACCTGCCAGGTGAATGGAACCTGTGTTTGGACATTTTGTTTTCCCCTTCATTTGCTGATGTGTGTGACTTAACACCAATTGACTTTCTGCTGTTATTTCTGGTGTGCAAGTGTGAATAAAACACTGTTTGATGCACAATCTGGACTCCTTGTTTTGCCTCTAAACTGCACCCGCACCGCTGTCTACCAGAGCGACTCCCCACATTGGACACTCAAGAACTACAGGTGCAGTACAGCAAATGCTTCTCGTCTAACTCAGGTACTGACCGACAGGAGGTATCCTTTCCGTAAAAGGATACCCTTCACCCAGGGCTTAAATACTAGGCCTACAATTGATATTCCACTAAATCTGCGGTTACTGCTGTGCCTGGATTAGTGTAATACAGTACATAAATAGCCAGATAGTATTAGGTGCCTGTAAAAAAAAGGCTTGAATTTGAATTCAATACATTGGGCAAAATAATTTTTTTCTTATTGTAGTGAACGGTAACAATGAGGAAAACATCTAGTAACGGCCCATCACTGGTGTGTGGCTGGGGGGAAACGAAGGATGATGACGAAACACCTCCCACAGAGGACAAATTGTCCTTACCTCTGGGAAGCCTGGCACACATGAGCGAATACATGATGCAGTGCCAGCGCAATGACAGCAGAGTTGCCCACATTTCAATGTGTGCAGACTACTGGGTTGCCCCCCTGCTGGATCCCTGGTACAAAGACAAGGTGCCCACCTTACTTCCTGCACTGGAGCATGATAGTAAGATGCGCGAATACAAGCGCACATTGGTAGACGTGCTACTGAGAGCATTCCCAAATGTCACAGGGGAACAAGTGGAAGCCCAAGGCGAAGGCAGAGGAGGAACGAGAGGTCGCCAACGCAGCTGTGTCACGCCCAGCTCCTCTGAGGGCAGGGTTAGCATGGCAGAGATGTGGAAAAGTTTTGTCACCATGCCACAACTAACTGCACCACCACCTGATATGGGACTTCTGAATCTCCAAATTGCCCACGTGGCCAGAGCTAGCCTTTTATGCCTTGGAGGTGCTGGCCTGCCCGGCGGCCAGCGTTTTGTCTGAACGTGTATTCAGCACGGCAGGGGGCGTCATTACAGACAAATGCAGCTGCCTGTCCACATCCAATGTGGACAAACTGTCGTTTATAAAAATGAACCAGGCATAAATCCCACAGGACCTGTCCATCCCTTGTGCAGATTAGACATTTATAACTACCTCCCCTTAACCATATATTCTTGGCCTCCAGGGCACTTCTTCATTCAATCCTCTTTTTTTAATTTTACCATTATATTGTGGGACAACCCAAAGTTGAATTAACCTCTCTTCCGTCTGGGTGCCAGGGGCCTAAATATCCTAAAGTGGCCTGCTCCAATGGTGGGTGACATGAAGCCTGATTCTCTGCTATGCGACCTCTCTCCTCTGTCTTGGTGCCGGGGCCTAAATATCTGAAAATGGCCTGTTCCATTGGTGGGTGACATGAAGCCTGATTCTCTGCTATGCGACCTATCTCCTCTGTCTGGGTGCTGGGGCCTAAATAACTGAAAGTGGCCTTTTCCATTGGTGGGTGACATGAAGCCTGATTCTCTGCTATGGGACCTCTCTCCAATTGATATTGGTTATTTTTTATTTATTTTATTTTAATTAATTTCCCTATCCACATTTGTTTGCAGGGGATTTACCTTCATTTTGCTGCCTTTTGCAGCCCTCTAGCCCTTTCCTGGTCTATTTTACAGCCTTTTTAGTGCCCAAAAGTTCGGGTCCCCATTGACTTCAACGGGGTTCTGGTTCAAGGGTAAAGTTCGGGTCGAGTTCGGATCCCAAAACCTGAACATTTTCGGGAAGTTCGGCCGAACTTCTCGAACCCGAACATCCAGGTGTTCTCTCGACTCTAGTTGTGATATATCTGGCTGTATGATGATTGGTCACTGTATTTTGTGTGCCTGTCCTCTATCAGGTCCCCGTGGGAGTAGCCCTTGCTGGAGAACTTGCATAAAAGGCTAAGCTGTGGCCATCAATAAAAAATAAGTTCTGCTTTACCTGAGGCTTGCATTATAAAGTGGCTGCTTTCATAAGTTGAGTTAAAGAAACCGTAGTTTAAGAAAAGGAGCAAGAAACAGAGATTCATTAGATCATCCTTGTATACAGTTTGTTTGATTCAAGCTAGTCTTCCTACTGCTGTAAGGGGACCACAGTAAGTAAGAATCTTGTTATCACTGCTCTATATTGTATTTTTTTCCCCTCTCTTTTCCTGCGTAATCCCCATTTAGTATGACTTCCATTATTGACAGCGCCGTCCAGTGCACATCTTGTCTGATGTATGCAGTCCTGGAACAGCCGTTCGAGGGTGTATATGTTTGTTCAAAATATGAGCAAATTACCCGTTTGGAATCGCACATCAAGTCTCTAAACAGGCGAGTTGCAACACTGAAAGCCACTTACAATTTGGAAAAGAGTTTGCTGCTCACTGAGCAAGTACTCTATGGGGTAGATGTGGGGGAGGGTGGTAGCGATGGAGGCTGAGGAGAGTGAGGTTGTTAGCTGGGTAACAGTAAGAAAGCGGGGTAGAGGGAAGAGTGCCAGGGAGGCTAGCCCTGATCTGACACACCCCAACAAGTTTGCACGGTTGGCAGATGAGGGGGATGACAGTTTAGGGACGGAACCGCTGCAACAAGACACTTCCTCTGCCAGTCAGGGGAATGTCAGCTCCAGTAAGCAGGGGACCAAGAGAGCAGTGCAGGCCAGATAGGTGCTGGTAGTGGGAGACTCCATTATTAGGGGAACAGATTGGGCGATCTGTCACAAAGATCGTGATTGCCGAACAGTGTGCTGTCTTCCCGGCGCTAGAGTTTGACACATCGCGGATCAGGTTGACAGATTACTGGGAGGGGCTGGAGAAGATCCAAGCGGTCATGGTCCACATCGGAACCAATGACAAAGTTAGAGGTAGGTGGACAGTCCTTAAAAATGATTTCAGGGATTTAGGTCAAAAGCTTAGGTCAAGGACCTCAAAAGTAGTATTTTCAGAAATACTGCCTGTGCCATGAGCCACACAAGAAAGGCAGTGGGAGATTAGGGAGGTTAACAAGTGGCTCAAGAACTGGTGTAGGAAGGAGGGGTTCGGGTTCCTGGAGAACTGGGCCGACTTCTCTGTCGGCTACTGGCTCTATCGTAGGGACGGGCTGCACCTCAATTGGGAAGGGGCAGCTGTGTAGGGGGGAAAGACGGCTAGAGGGTTGGAGGAGTGTTTAAACTAGGGACTGAGGGGGAGGTTAATTACATTATAGGAGGGGAAGATAGTGCAGATAGAGACCAGTGTGATTGGGGGAGGAATGGAAGGCGGAACTAGAACAGCTCAGAATGAAAGATGTAGGGTAAAAAATACACATAAACCTCTCAAATGTATGTATACTAATGCCAGAAGCCTGACTAACAAGACTGGTGAACTGGAATTAGTGATGTGTGAGGAGGACTATGACATAGTGGGAATAACTGAGACATGGCTGGATGATAGCTATGACTGGGCAGTTAATATAAAAGGTTACAATCTGTTTAGAAAGGATCGTCAAAACCGGAGAGGTGGAGGGGTCGGCCTCTATGTGAAGTCGTGTCTAAATCCCGTATTTCGAGAATACATCTATGAGGGACATGAACATCTGGAGTCACTGTGGGTAGAAATACATGGAGCAAAAAACAATAATAAATTACTAATAGGAGTGTATTATAAACCACCTAATATACCAGAGTCCACAGAAAATCTCTTACTAAACGAGATAGACGAGGTGGCAAATCATAATGAAGTCGTTATTATGGGGGACTTCAACTACCCAGATATAGACTGGGAAACTGAAAGCTGTACATCCCAAAAAGGAAACAGGTTCTTGGCAATAGCCAAAGACAATTACCTTTCCCAACTGGTTCAGGACCCCACTAGAGGGACAGCCATACTGGATTTAGTACTAACCAATAGACCTGATAGAACAACAGATGTGCAGGTTGGGGGACACCTAGGAAATAGTGACCATAAAGTAATAATCTTCCAATTATCCTTCAAACGAGAGTTTCTAAAGGGAGGAACAAAAATACCAAACTTCAAAAAAGCTAAATTTAGCCAACTAAGCGAGGCCATAGGCCTAACTAACTGGGACATAGTCCTCAAAAAAAAAATTACAACCACAAAATGGGAGATATTTAAAAGCATTGTAACATCTAATTGTGAGAGGTACATACCGTTTAGGAATAAAAGGCTAAGGAACAATATGAAACCAATGTGGATAAATAGAACCGTAAACATAGCAATAAATGACAAAAAGAAAGCATATAAATCACTAAAACAGGAGGGGAGCCAGGAAGCACTCAATATGTAAAAGACTAATAAAAATTGCCAAACTAGAGACCGAGAGATTAATTGCCAAAGAGAGTAAAACTAACCCTAAAATGTTCTTCAATTATATAAATAGTAAAAAATATAAATCTGAAGGAGTCGGCCCTCTACATAGCAATGAGGGGGGTGTTGCAGAGAGCGATGAGGATAAAGCAAAACTATTAAATATTTTTTTCTCCACTATATTCACTGGGGAAAATAAACTATCAGATGAAATGCAGAATGTAATTCCCCATTAAAAGTGCCCTGTCTGACCCAGGAAGAAGTACAACAGCGACTTAAAAAGATTAAAATAGACAAATCGCCAGGACCGGATGGCATACACCCCCGTATCCTAAGGGAATTAAGTGATGTCATAGCCAGACCTTTATTTCTGATATTTACAGACTCTTTACTGACAGGGAATGTTCCACAGAATTGGCGCATAGCAAATGTGGTGCCAATATTCAAAAAGGGTCCAAAAACAGAGCCTGGAAATTATAGGCCGGTAAGTTTAACATCTATTGTTGGTAAACTGTTTGAAGGGTTTCTAAGAGATACTATTTTGGAAAATCTCAATGAAAATAAGCAAATAGCGTCATATCAGCATGGCTTCATGAGGGATCGGTCATGCCAAATGAATTTAATCAGCTTCTATGAGGAGGTAAGTTCTAGACTTGACAGCGGCAAATCAATGGATGTCGTATATCTGGACTTCTCCAAAGCATTTGACACTGTACCTCATAAAATGTTAGTATATAAAATGAGGATGCTCGGACTGGGATAAAATGTCTGTATGTGGGTAAGTAACTGGCTGAGTGACAGAAAACAGAGGTTGGTTGTTAACGGTAGAAACTCAGATTGGGTCACTGTCACTAGTGGGGTACCTCAAGGGTCAGTATTGGGCCCTATTCTCTTCAATATATTTATTAATCATCT
This sequence comes from Bufotes viridis, assembly GCA_033119425.1. Lineage (NCBI taxonomy): Eukaryota > Metazoa > Chordata > Amphibia > Anura > Bufonidae > Bufotes > Bufotes viridis. The sequence continues at coordinate 213,378,635 of CM065593.1, read as the reverse complement.
TGTAGAAGACTTACATAGTAAAATATCTATTTTTGCAGATGACACTAAACTGTGTAAAGTAATTAACACTGAAGAGGACAGTTTTCTGCTACAGAGGGATCTGGATAGATTGGAGGCTTGGGCAGAGAAATGGCAGATGAGGTTTAACACTGACAAATGTAAAGTTATGCACATGGGAAAGAATAATGCAAGTCACCCGTACATATTAAATGGTATAACACTCGGTAACACTGACATGTAAAAGGATCTAGGAATTTTAATAAAAAGCAAATTAAGCTGCAAAAACCAGTGTCAGGCAGCTACTGCCAAGGCCAATAAGATAATGGGCTGCATCAAAAGGGGCATAGATGCCCGTGATGAGAACATAGTCCTACCACTTTACAAATCACTAGTCAGACCACACATGGAGTACTGTGTACAGTTCTGGGCTCCTGTGAACAAGGCAGACATAGCAGAGCTGGAGAGGGTTCAGAGGAGGGCAACTAAAGTAATAACTGAAATGAGGGATTTACAGTACCCTGAAAGGTTATCAAAATTAGGGTTATTCACTTTAGAAAAAAGACGACTGAGGGGAGATCTAATAACTATGTATAAATATATCAGGGGTCAGTACAGAGATCTCTCTCATCATCTATTTATCCCCAGGACTATCACTGTGACGAGGGGACATCCTCTGCGTCTGGAGGAAAGAAGGTTTGTACACAAACATATAAAAGGATTCTTCGTGGTAAGAGTGGTGAGACTATGGAACTCTCTGCCTGAGGAGGTGGTGATGATGAGTACAATAAAGTAATTCAAGAGGGGCCTGGATGTATTTCTGGAGTGTAATAATATTACAGGCTACAGCTACTAGAGATGGGTCGTTGATCAAGGGAGTACTTCTGATTGCCTGAATAGAGTCGCAAAGGAATTTTTTATTACTCCCCTTAAGTGAGGAAAATTGGCTTCTACCTCACGGGTTTTTTTTTTTTTTTGTTGCCTTCCTCTGGATCAGCTAGCAGGATGACAGGCCGAACTGGATGGGCAGATGTCTTTTTTCGGCCTTATGTACTATGTTACTATGTGACTAATGACAGATTCTGGAGTTGGCAGCAGCATGAGGAAGCCACAGAGTGGCACAATGACAGAGTCGGAGGTGGCAGCAGCATGAGTATGCCACAGAGTGGCACAATGATAGAGGCTGTAGGTGGCAGCAGCAATATTAGGAGATGGCCACTGTGTGACACAATGACAGAGTATTGAGGTGGCAGCAGTATAAGGAGGCCACAGAGTAGCACAATGACAGAGTGCGGAAGTGTCGGCAGCAGCAGCATCAGGAGGAGGCCACAGAGTGGCACAATGACATACTGTGAAGTTTTCGGCAGCAGCAGCATCAGGAGGAGGCCACAGAGTGGCACAATGACAGAGTCTGGATTTGGCATCAGCATGAGGAAGCCACACAGTGGTAAAAGGACAGAGTCTGGAGGTGGCATCAGCATGAGTAGGCCACAGAGTGGCACAATGACAGAGTGTGGAGGTGTTGGCAGCAGCAGCATCAGGAGGAGTCCACAGAGTGGAACAATCACAGAGTCTGGAGATGGCGGCAGGATGAGTAGGCTTTCAACAAAAATCACTGCATCAGTGCAGTGCGTATATATATTTTTCTTTTTTTACTGTAATACGCCCCTATACCCTTTCACCAGAAATAACTGCAGAAGTGACCCGAGGATATATATTTCTTGTTGAACGGAAGAAGGCCACTATACGCTTTAACCAGAAAACAATTAAAGAATGAAGTGGTTATATATTTTTCTTGTAGTACTGAAATACGCCCCTATACGCCTTCACCAGAATTAACTGCAACAGTGAAGTGCATATATATTTATCTTTTTTTAATGAAATAAGCCCCTATATGCTTTCACCAGAAATGACTGCAAACGTGCAGTGCATTTATATTTTTCGTGTTTTACTGAAATACCGCCCTATACTCTCTCACCAGAAATTACTTCAAATGATTTTAGCGTAAATAACAACAAAAGTGACCTGCGTATATATTTATCTTTTTCCACAGATAAAAGCCACTAAAGTTTTTTCAACATAGCACTTGCACCCCAATAACCAATTGCTGGAATGAAAGAGCTGTATTATGAGACTATCTGGATCCTCAAGTAATGTTTCCCTGCACTTGTAAATCGCTTTTTTCACAATGAGGATTTTCCTATGACTCTCCCGAGCATCTGGACATGATTCTCTCTGCCTGTAAAATGATTCCTCTCACTATCCTTTCCCTGCACTAGTAAATCGCTTCTTTCCATTTTTTTTTTTTTTAGCAATTAGTTTTTTCTTTCACTCTCTCTAGCGCCTGCAAACACTTCTGTCCCTGAACAAAGTACGATTGTGAATGGCAGAATCTAAGATGATCGCCGTATTTATAGGGCTATGACATCATCGGGCTGGCTGGCTGCTGATTGGCTGCATGCATGGCATTATGGGTCATCCCGCCTTCCCAGAGTTCCTTGCCCCATGTCCCCACACATGTACCCGCAATTTTAGCTGCCATGTTAGGAAAAATTACGATTCCTTACCACGAAGCGTGAGGAAATTCACATTCATTGCAAATAGAATTTTTTCAGAATTTCTAAACGACTTCCACTTTGTCAGCTTCGATTTGCTCATCTCTAATATACATATATCCCTATGTATATATTTGTATGGGCCCAGTTTTTGCCCATGTGTCCCTTGTAGGTGTATATGGGCCCAGTATGTGGATATATATGTACGTATATAGATATGCATATATGCCCCAGTATTATATGCATGTCTATATATATTTATTGTGCTGCCCATGTATGCCACAGGTATATTTGGGTGTATATATATATATATAGATATGTATGTATGCCCCAGTTAATATATATATATGTATATATATATATATATATATATATATATATACATATATATATATATATATATATATATATATATACATATATATATATATATATATATATATATATATATATATATATACTTATATAATTAAATGTGGCCCAATAATGTCCCCTACAACTAGCAATTAACCCCTGGAAAACCCCAGGACTGGCCGAGTAACCCTTTACCCCGCTATACCAACAATCATTAACCCCTACATTTCTGGCCTTGCATTACCCCTAACCACATAGATACCCTGCAAACCCTTTATCCCTATAATATTAACTTCCTGCTATCCCTACACATTAACCCCTGCAATCCCTGTCGACCCTACCTGTTTTCACCCCTTCACTGCTCCCCTGCAGTGCGTTTCCCACTACCATCAACTTATCCTAGATCCCTGGCCTGCATTAACCCTTGTAGTGCCACCATCACCCCAGATTGTGTTTAACCCCTTGTTTTCCCCATAGGGACAGTGTGTAGCCAGGTGGGTGGGAACAGCTGCTAAGGCTACTTTCACACTGGCGATTCGGTTTCCGTTTGTGAGATCCATTCAGAGATCTCACAAGCGGTCCAAAATGGATCAGTTTTGCCCTTAATGCATTCTGAATGGATAAGGATCTGCTCAGAATGCATCAGTTTGGCTCCGTTCCACCTCCATTCCGCTTTGGTGTCTTTCTGACGAAACTGAGCCAAATGGATCCCTCCTGACACACAATGTAAGTCAATGGGGACAAATCGGTTTTCTCTGACACAATTGAAAACGAATCCATCCCCCATTGACTTTCAATGGTGTTCAAGATTTATCCGTTTTGGCTATGTTAAAGATAATACAACGGATGCATGCGGTTGTTTTATCTGAACAGATGCGTTTGTGCAGATCCGTGACGGATCTGCACCAAACGCGAGTGTGAAAGTAGCCTAATACATGTGTGTGTATGTAAGTGTGATGTGTAGATAGTTTGCGGGGTGTAATTGGGATTGTAGTGTAGATTGTGTTTTGTTAGCGTAGTAAGGTTTTGTAGTGTTTTTACTGTATTGCGGTGTAGGTCTATATGTATATATATTTATAACCATTGACATAAATATATAAATATTATGAATAAATTCCTTTATTGCTCAATACGCAGTTTATAGTCTGCTTGTAGTCGTCGTAATCCGCCGCACTTAATTCGCGGAAAATAGGTAAAGCAACAGGTAGATAGTATATATAATATAAATAGGCGGAGTCATCAATAGATGACTCAAGCCTATTTATGAATTTTAAATATTGATATTAACCCAAAATATTAATAATTAATGTCTCCTTTAACAGTGACAATAAAAAACTGAAGCATTGTACCAACCCCGCCAACAGAAAAAAAAAAAACTGCCTGTGCCAGATCTGCTTCTATGGTAGTTTATCAACTATTGATACTGTTGTTACTGTGGGCGCAGGCCTTAAAATGTGCCAAACCTAGGCCATGCTCGGCTGCTGTAAGTTGTTACTGTGGGCGCAGGCTCAAAATGTGCCAAACCTAGGCCATGCTCGGCTGCTGCAAGCCCTGTGCGAGCAAATACCATCTAGTAGTTTTTTGTTTTTTTTGCACAGTACTTGCAAACAAAATGACTGCCTTATAAAAGACCTCCAGGATAAAAATAAACCATTGGTGTTCAAACACAAACATAAGCCTCATGGCATTACTGCAGAACATGTGTGGCATCAACAGATCAGTTGGGAAAATAGAACTGGCCAGCAGCAATCGGAAAAAGATGGTCCTTCTTTTCCAAGTCTTTTTTGCATCGGCCAGTTCCACAATAAGTACAATGTCCTTGCCATCATCATCATCAGCTATTGCTTCTCTTGCTCAGACTACTTCTCCTACTCTGATCCATCATCAGCCATGGATAATGAAATGTGCGGTAAGGAAACAAATATATGCGACCAGCAATTAGCTTGTGTGCAAGCTGAACTCCCACCTGGCCAAGTTGCTTTTGGTGCAGCAACGAGGCCAAGTCCTATTGACTCCTCAATGTTGTGTTGGTCGTGTGATTGACTGCAGTGTTGGCTTCTCTCCAAACTGTGCCTAGCACCTGGGGTTTGGCCTTTGCAGCATGTTGCAAATTCATAAACGCGCGTTCGAACGCGTGTTTTCAGTGTCAAAAACACGCAAAATACAAGCGTTGCGCGTTCCCATTGAAGTCTATGGGCCAAAACGCGCGACAAACGCCCCAAAAAAGTACTTGTTTATGCGTCGGGCGTTTTTCAGCGCGTTCGAACACGCTGTAAAACGCGAAAATGTGAACCAGTCCCATAGGGAAGCATTGGTTTGCATCGGTTATGCGTTTTACAGCGCGTTCGAACGCGCTGTAAAACGCGCAAGTGTGAACTGAGGGTAATTTGACCTGTTCGCTACTGCAATGTTGCCGGCAAGCAGGTAAGCATTGAAGAGAATTCAGTGCTTAGGTTACATTCACACTAGCGTTTTAGTTTTCCGGTATTGAGATCCGTCAAACTGGCTCAATACCGAAAAAAAACACTTCAGCTTTGTCCCCATTCATTGTCAATGGGGACAAAAATGAACTGAACAGAACGGAATGCTCCACAATGCCTTCCCAGAGCCATAAATTTTATAGTTATCGGTTCACATAGCCATATGTGGTCTTGTTTTTTGCGGGACAAGTTGTACTTTCCAATACCACTATTTAATATTGCATATTATGTAGTGGGAAGCGGGGAAAAAATTCCAAATGGGGTGAAATTGCAAAAAAAAAAAAAAGCAATCCCACCACAGTTGTACGTGCTTTTAAATTACAACGTTTAATGTGAGATAAAATTGACTGGTTACTTTTATTCTACAGGTCAGTACAAATTCGGCAATACCTAATATCTATAGTTTTTCTTGTCTTTTGATAGTAAAAAAAATTCTAAAGTTGAAAAAAATGTTTTACTTTTTTGTTGCCATATTTTGACACCTATAACTTTTTTGTTATTATGTGTATGGAGCTGTATGGGGGCTTATTTTTTGTGGCGCAATCTGATCTTTTCATTGATACCATTCTGGGGGTGTATATAACTTTTTTTCTGTTTACCGTATGGGGATTTGAAAAAAAAAAAATTATAGTATGGGCGTTTTCGCACATTGCAACACCCATGATGTGTGTTTTTTTTTTATTTTGGCAAAGAGATTAGAATATTTAGGTTATTTTTAATTATTTTTTTAACTTTTTTTTTTGTACACTTTCCTATACTTACCACTGTAGCATGCAATCTTTAAATTGCTATTCTTATACATTCCAATGCAATAGCATTGGAATATATGAGAAAATTGCATATTTACTATGGAGTCTATTACAGGCTATGGCTCCATAAGAAATACTATGCAGCAGCCAGGACCTACGTAGAAATCTTTGGGCGCCATAGCGAGAATCTTAATTGGGCCCCTATACCCAGTTCCTAGCTCCTCCCACTACCTGCCCTAGCCCCTCCCTCTTTTTCACTGGCAAACACAGGAGTAGTCCCCCAGCTGCCCACCATTCCCTTCGGCCAAACCGCTTCTTTATATAGTGATAGATCTCCTTCTACATACGAACACTCAGTAACAATACCTGTAAGGCCTCTTTCACACGGGCCTCATGTTTGACGCCCGGATAAGAGGCGGGTGCGTTGCGGGAATATGCGCGATTTTCCCGCGCGAGTGCAAGCGTTTGTAATGCGTTTTGCACGCGCGTGAGAAAAATCGCCATGTTTGGTACCCAACCCGAAGCCGGACTTCATCACTGAAGTCCGGTTTCGGGTCTTCTGGAGAATTGATTATTTTCCCTTATAACATGGTTATGGGAAATAATAGCATTCTTAATAAAGAATGCATAGTAAAATGAAGTGGAAGGGATTAAAAATAATAAAAGTTAACTTACCTTAGCCACTTGATCGCGTAGTTGCGATCTGTCCTCTCTTTCCCTGCATCAGCTAGAACTAAGGACCTGTGATGACGTCACATCACATGGTCCAATCACATGGTCCATCTTACCATGGTGATGGACCATGTGATTGGACCATGTTATGTGACGTCATCACAGGTCCTTTAGTTCTTAGCTGATGCAGGGAAAGAGAGGACAGACCGCAACTATGCGATCAAGTGGCTAAGGTAAGTTAACTTTTATTATTTTTAACCCCTGCATCTTCATTTTACTAAGCATTCTTTATTAAGAATGCTATTATTTCCCCTTATAACCATGTTATAAGGGAAAATAATAGAGATCGGGTCCCGTTGCTAAGCAACCATGCGGGAAAATCCCGCAGCCCTATTCACTTCTATGGGGCCTGTGTTGCGTGAAAAATGCACAATATAGAGCATGCTGCGATTTTCACGCAACGCAGAAGTGATGCGTGAAATTCACCGCTCATGTGCAAAGCCCCATAGAAATGAATGGGTCCAGATTCAGTGCGGGTCCAATGCGTTCTCCTTACGCATTGCACACGCGCAGAAAACTCGCCTGTGTGAAAGGGGCCTAAGGGTCCATTCACTTCTCCGTAGTGTATTGCGGATCCGCAATACACCGGGCAGGCACCCCTATAGAAATGCCAATTCTTGTCCGCTATTGAGGACAAGAATAGGACATGTTCCATAAATGCGGATGCACGCTCCGGCTCCTCCAAGGATTGACCATGGCATCTAAGGGGTTAAATGTCCGTGATCGGCATTACTACCGGTCATGGACATGAGCCACGGGTGTCTGCTTGAAGAAGCAGGCGGCCACCCACGGCTACAGCGCCCGCATCCAGCAGGAGCGGGCGGCATCTTTAAACACCAGCACAGGGTGTACATGTACGCCCTGTGTCCTTAAGAGGTCAGGCACTAATAACTTTTCAAACTGATGATCGACGGGGGTACTGGGAGTTGGTCCCCCACTGATCATATATTGATGACTGCTCTATTTTGGTTCATTACAGCTTTCTATTTTTGCTATTTGTGCCCCAATAGCAACTGCTGCTGCTTAGAAAAGATGTAGTATATTTACTATGTGCTGATCCACACATATACAATTTAGACAACTTTCATGAATGCCCACCATTGTGTTCATAGTTATTGCACAAAGTGGTCAAAGGACTTAAAAGAGGTTATTCCACTAATATATATGTATCCAGCCCAACAGATATTGCTGCAAATGAGAAAACTGCAAATGAGATACATTTGGAAAAAAAAAAAAAATATCCAAGGAATGGAAGCTAGAGTAATTCATGAAAATATACTTTGAAATAACAGTAGTTTATGGGACTACCGCTTTAAGTCAGTTTGAACACAATACTGCAGTCTAGTCAGTTACACATCTTTTTAAATCAGAAATGTTCTGTTTTCTGTTCTTGACATGCTCATGCATTTAAAACTAGGGCCAATTTTATAGAAATCAATTTAGGCGCTTTTGAACAGTGGAATAAAATGGGGTGTTTAATTAAAAACATACAATCAAACACATAATTAGCATGTCTTGTAAATATATTTGAAACCTGTTTAACATAACATTGCATAGTTTTGTGTTTTTTTCTACTGCTTACCTTAAGTGTCTTTTACTTTCTAGTCACCTACTGTATTTAAGATAATGCATAAATGAAAAGCATTGTAAATGCAATTATTGTTTAGCTTTCTGAAATGACTTTAAATATGATACTAGATACAGAGCCCAACGATACAGAGAGTGAAACAAATATTACACATTTAGCTTTGGTGTTTACTACACAGCACCATCTCCTGGTTCTCCGAGTCTTCATAGCAGCATTTGAAAAATCCTTTATGGTATAGTAATTAATGTTTCTATAAAAGCAATTTTTACAGACATTTTCCTCTAAAAATATAATGTTCTACAAATTGTCACTCCGTGGTTTCAAACTATGTAAGCTTGTTATTGTCTGGACTCAAATCTCATGTACAGCTTCATGGTATGCAAAATCTATAAAAGAACTTAACATTTTTGCTAGGAATAAAAATTTGGAATGAAAGTGTAACAAAATAAATAGTAATAATAACCGTTGCATGACATAAATGTTGCCATTGTTAACTTTTTAATTATTTTAAAATATTTAATATGTTGGCTTGAAAGGCAACATATTGTTCTTCGATTTTTTTTTACATTTCAGCTTATTATTATTCTTAGCGCCCCCTCTCTTTCTATGCGCTACTTCTTCTACAGTTTTGGGGGTACACACGCCAAACTTTCAACACTTCTTCGAACTATAGTGAGCTAAGTTGCTTGTGCTTTCATAAGCGATCCCACCCTCCAGGCCCCTGCGGCGGACCACCGAAGACTACTTTTTTGCCATTGACTTTGACAGGGAAAATTTTCAAGTCGCTCCCACTCGCACAGTTTTGAAGCTACACTCCCCAAACTCGGAACACATATTGTTGTTGTCAACCCAAATAAAATGGTAAATTTACAAGCTTGTGCTTTGTAAACCAATCCCATCCTCCAGGCCCCTGGGGCGTCCAACCAAAGACCCCACTTTTTGTCATAGCCTTTCATTGGAAAATTGTTAACTTTTGCCACTCGTACAGCTTTGAAGTTAAACTTATCAAACTTAGGGTCACTTAGTTATGGTGTCAACCTGAAATTTCTGTCATATTTTGGGGATTTTAAAAAGTGGGCGGAGCTGCAAACAACTAATCAGATTTTCCCTATTGACTTTAATAAGAAAACTTTAAAAAGCTGCATTCTCACAGTATTTAAAGGGCTTCTGTCACCCCCACTTATGCAATTTTCAGTAGCTGACATTAGCTACTTGCTAATGTCAGCTGAGTTCAAACATATGTTTCATACCTTTATTTGAGTTTTCTATCTTCTAAAAATCGTACTTTTATAATCTGCAAATTGTCTTCGCTACCAGCAAGTTGGGCGGATACTTGCTGGTAGCCGCCGCATTCTCATGCTCTGGGAACGCCCCCTCTGCTCTTGATAGACAGGGCCAGCGCGCTCTCCTCCTCCCGCTGGCCCTGTCTGCAGCCGAAATCCCGCCCTCGCCGTAACGGTCTTCAGTCGGCGCAGGCGCTCTGAGAGAAGGACGCTCGCTTGGCTGCTTCTTCTCTCAGAGTGCCTGCGCCGACTGTAGACCGATACGGCGCAGGCGCGGGATTTCCGCTGCAGACAGGGCCAGCTGGAGGAGGAGAGCGCGCTGCCCCTGTCTATCAAGAGCAGTGGGGGCGTTCCCAGAGCATGAGAATGCGGCGGCTACCAGCAAGTATCCGCCCAACTTGCTGGTAGCGAAGACAATTTGCAGATTATAAAAGTACGATTTTTAGAAGATAGAAAACTCAAATAAAGGTATGAAACATATGTTTGAACTCAGCTGACATTAGCAAGTAGCTAATGTCAGCTACTGAAAATTGCATAAGTTGGGGTGACAGAAGCCCTTTAAGCCAGAATACCCAAACTTGGCACCGTGGGTCACTGGGTTACAAAGATTAACATTTATAAAAAGTGGGTGGAGTCTACAATGGCCAATCAAATTTCAGCCATTTGTTTAACTCCTTAAGGACACGGCCATATTTCACCTTAACGACCAGGCCATTTTTTGCAAATCTGACCAGTGTCACTTTATGTGGTGATAACTTTAACGTGCTTTTACTTATCCAGGCCATTCTGAGACTGTTTTATCGTCACATATTGTACTTCATAACACTGGTAAAATGGAGTAAAAAAAAATCATTTTTATTTATAAAAAAAAAATAAAATACCAACATTTTGGAAAAATTTGCAAATTTCCAAGTTTCAATTTTTCTACTTCTATAATACATAGTAATACCTCCAAAAAAAAGTTATTAATTTACATTCCCCATATGTCTACTTCATGTTTGGATCATTTTGACATTTTATTTTTAGGGGACGCTACAAGGCTTAGAAGTTTAGAAGAAAACCTTGAAAATGTTCAGAAATTTACAAAAACCCACTTTTTACGGACCAGTTCAGGTCTGAAGTCACTTTGTGGGGCTTACAGAATTAAAATCACCCAAAAATGACCACATTCTAGAAACTACACCCCTCAAGGTATTCAAAACTGATTTTACAAACATCATTAACCCTTTATGTGTTCCAAAAGAGTTGATGGCAAATGGAGATGAAATTTCAGAATTTCAAAAAAAATTATTGCCAAATTTACCATTTTAATCCATTTTTCCACTAACAAAGCAAGGGTTAACAGCCAAAAAAAACTCTATATTTATTGCCCTGACTCTGCGGTTTACAGAAACACCCGATATGTGGTCATACACCACTGTACGGCCACACGGCAGGGCATAGAGGGAAAGGAGCACCGTGTGGTTTTTGAAAGGCAGATTTTGCTGGACTGTTTTTTTGACACCATGTCCCATTTGAAGCCCCCGTGATGTAACCCCACAGTAGAAACTCCCAACCCCATCTAAGAAAATACACCCATCAGGGTATTCAAAACTGATTTTACAAGCTTTATTAACACTTTTGGCGTTCCATACGATTTAATGGAAAATGGGGATAAAATGTCAGAATTTCACTTTTTGGGAAGATTTCCCATTTCAATAATTTTTTTTTTCCAGTAACAAAGCAAGGATTAACAGCTAAACAAAACTCAATATTTATTGCCCTGATTCTGTAGTTTACAGAAACACCCCATATGTGGTCGTAAACTACTGTATGGCCAAACGGCAGGGCGCAGAAGGAAGGGAACGCCATATGGGTTTTGGAAGGCGGATTTTGCTGGACTGTTTTTTTTGACACCATGTCACATTTGAAGCCCCCCTGATGCACCCCTAGAGTAGCAACTCCAAAAAATTTACCCCATTTTGGAAACTATGGGATAAGGTGGCAGTTTTTTTTGTACTATTTTAGGGTACATATGATTTTTGGTTGCTCTATATTACACTTTTTGTGAAGCAAAGTAACAACAAAAAGAAATTCTGAAAATTCATCTCCATTTGTCATTAACTCTTGTGGAACACTTAAAGGGTTAAAAAAGTTTGTAAAATCAGTTTTGAATACCTTGAGGGGTGTAGTTTCCGAAATGGGGTAACTTTTTGGAGTTTCTAATCTAGGGGTGCATCAGGCAGGCTTCAAATAGGACATGGTGTCAAAAAAACAGTCCAGCAAAATCTGCCTTCCAAAAACCGTATGGCGTTCCATTCTTTCTGTGCCCTGCCGTGTCACCATACAGTAGTTTACGACCACATATGGGGTGTTTCTGTAAACTAAAGAATCGGGGCAATAAATATTGAGTTTCGTTTGGCTGTTTACCCTTGCTTTGTTATGGGAAAAAATGGATTAAAATAGAAAATTTGGCCAAAATTTTATTTTTTATTATTTACAACATTCATCTGACAGATTAGATTATGTGCTATTTTTATAGAGAAGGTTGTTACGGACGCAGGAATACCTAATATGTATACTTTTTTAGTTATTTAGGTTTCACACAATATCATTTTTGAAACAAAAAAAAAAAACATGTTTTAATGCCTCCATAGTCTGAGATCCATAGTTTTTTCAGTTTTTAGGCAATTGTCTCAGCTTGGGTATTATTTTTGCGGGATAAGATGACGGTTAGATTGGCACTATTTTGGAGGGCATATGCCTTTTTGATCGCTTGCTATTTGACTTTTTGTGATGTAAGGTGACAAAAAATAGCTTTTTTTAAACCGTTTTTATTTTATTTTTTTGACAGTGTTCACCTGAGGGGTTAGGTCACATGGTATTTTTATAGAGTTGGTCGTTACGGACGTGCTGATACCTAATATGTAAACTTTCTTTTATTTTTTTAAGTTTTACACAATAATATTATTTTTGGAACAAAAAAAAAACAAAACATGTTTTAGTGTCTCCATAGTCTGAGAGCCATAGTTTATTTTTTTTGGGCCATTGTCTCATGTAGGGGCTCATTTTTTGCGGTATGAGGCACCAGTTTGAATGGTACTATTTTGGCGTACATACGACTTTTTTGATCACTTTTATTACCTTTTTTGGGAAGTAAGGTGGCCAAAATTTCAGTTTCATCATAGTTTTTATTTTTTATGGCGTTCACCGTGCGGGGAATATAACATGACCATTTTATAGATCAAGTCATTACGGACGCGTTGATATATAACATGTGTAGGGAATTTTATTTTTTGTATTTTTAATCAGTGATAAATGTGTTTTGTTTTTTTTTTACTTTTTTTCACAATTTTTTTGACCCAGACCCACTTGGTTCATGAAGATCCAGTGGGTCTGATGTCTGTATAATACAGTACAGTACATTATATTGTGTACTGTACTGTAGTTCACTTACACTTCTGTCTGAACAGATCTCTGCCTTTAGCACGGATCTGTTCAGCACCATGGACAGCAGGATGCCTGTGAAGGTGTCCTGTTGCCATGGGAACCTTCCCCGTCTGCCACAACTGAGCAGAGGGGGAAGGGAAGGAGGGGGCTCCCTCCCTCTGTGCTCCCTTTCAAGAATCCCTCCCTGTTAACCACTACCATACAGCGGTCCCTATGGCCCACGGTATGGAAGGGGTTAAAACGGCTGCCCCCCACACTGCTGCACGCCTCCCACCCGCCTCCAGCACTGCCCACACCGCCTGCAATCCTCCCCCCTGCTGTGCCCGCAGGCACAATGGACACAGGGCTGCAGGGGTTAACTATATTATTAAAACTTATTTAAAGTTTCTGATCCCTGCGGTCACGGACCGTGTGGATCAGAAACTTGCATTAGCTCTGCAAACCGCAGGTCTGAATTGACCTGCGGTTTGCAGCTATCGGCAATGTGGGGGGTCACAGGACCCCCCAGCGCATTGTCACAGGGTACCTGCTGAATGATTTTAGCAGGCACCCAGTTCTGATCACTGCCAGCCGTGCGGCAGTGATCAGAACTACACATCATGTGTCCTTAAGTAGAGATGGCCCGAACTATTCGCTGGCGAACAGTTCCCGGCGAACATAGTTTGTTCGCGTCCACCGTGGCGGGAGAACATATTCGATGTTCGCGTTCGCCCCTATACTTTATTATTGAGCAAACTTTGATCCTGTACCTCACAGTCAGCAGACACATTCCAGCCAATCAGCATACCCTCCCTCCCAGACCCTCCCACCTCCTATCTAAACGCAAGGACAGCATCCATCTTAGATTCATTCTGAAGCTGCAGTAATAGTAATTGTAAATCGCAATGTGATTAATATAACCTGTATTATTCGCATTGCGATTAGAACTTAGATCTGAGTTCCTAATGGTTGTATTGCTAGAATATAACGAAGATAACGAGAATTCTCAATCTTCGTTATGCTCTAGCAATACAACCATTAGGAACTGATCTAAGTTGTAATCCCAATGCGATTAATACAGGTTATATTAATCGCATTGCGAATTCAACTTAGAGCTGGGTTTCTAATGGTTGTATTGCTAGAATATAACGAAGATAACGAATATAGCGCTATATTCTCAACCTTCGTTATATTCTAGCAATACAACAACCATTAGGAACTCACTGCTAAGTTGAATTCTCAATGTGATTAATATAACCTGCATTAATCGCATTCCGAATTCAACTTAGAGCTGAGTTCCTAATGGTTGTTGTATTGCTAGAATATACGTTATATTCTAGCAATACAACCATTAGGAACTCAGCTCTAAGTTGTAATCGCAATGCGAATAATACTTACAATTATTAATCGCTTTGCGAATCCATTTGATGCCTCTATTTGATTGTATATGACGGTTGACTATGACTACCACCAACATTCTGCTGCCTCCAAAGCAAGATATCTGAACCCCCCAGGGGCCATTTGGGCGTTTTTGATAGAAAACGCATCAAAAGCGCATCTGCGTTTTGCGTTTTTGATAGAAAACGCATCAAAAACGCATCTGCGTTTTTATAATTTTTTCATGTTTTATTTTATTTTTTTGTGTATTTTGCCACATTTGGTTGCATATTTACATTTGGTATAGGCAAATATGGTAGTATAGATCATTACTCTGCCCAAATCTATATTCAGCTACATGGCTTAGAAAATATGCTGTCAAACAATGATCCTAGGTTTTGGTATAGACACATGATCTAGACTACCATATTTGCCTATACCAAATGTAAATATGCAACCAAATGTGGCAAAATACACAAAAAAATAAAATTAAAAATTAAAAAATTATAAAAACGCAGATGCGTTTTTGATGCGTTTTTTTTTATCAAAAACGCCCAAATGGCCCCTGGAGGGTTCAGATATCTTGCTTTGGAGGCAGCAGAATGTTGGTGATAGTCATAGTCAACCGTCATATACAATCAAATAGAGGCATCAAATGGATTCGCAAAGCGATTAATAATTGTAAGTATTATTCGCATTGCGATTACAACTTAGAGCTGAGTTCCTAATGGTTGTATTGCTAGAATATAACGTATATTCTAGCAATACAACAATCATAAGGAACTCAGCTCTAAGTTGAATTCGCAATGCAATTAATGCAGGTTATATTAATCGCATTGAGAATTCAACTTAGATCTGATTTCCTAATGGTTGTTGTATTGCTAGAATATAACAAAGATTGAGAATATAGCGCTAAATTCTCAATCTTCGTTATATTCTAGCAATACAACCATTAGGAACCCATCTCTAGTTGAATTTGCAAATGAGATGTCCCAAACAATTCACCGGCGAATAGTTCCCGACGAACATAGCTTGTGCGCGTTATGCGATGTTAGGTCCACCCCCTATCATTGAGTAAACTTTGACCCTGTACCTCACAGTCAGCAGACACATTCCAGCCAGTCAGCAGCATACCCTCCCTCCCAGACCCTCCCATCTCCTGGACAGCATCCATTTTAGATTCATTCGGAAGCTGCAGTCTTAGTGAGAGGAGGGAGAGTGTAGTTGCTGCTGATTTAATAGGGAAATCAATAGCTAGGCTAGCTATATTCAGTGTCCACTCCAGTCCTGAAAGACTCATCAGATCTCTGCTGTAAGGACAGCGTCCTGACAGCACCCCAAAAAACCCTTTTTAGGGCTAGTACATCAGTCTCCCTCCTAGACCCTTCCACCTCCTATCAAAAAGCAAGGACGGCATCCATCTTAGATTTATTCTGAAGCTGGAGTGTTAGTAGTTGTAATCGCAATGCGATTAATATAACCTGTATTAATCGCATTGGGATTACAAATTAGATCTGTTCCTAATGGTTGTATTGCTAGAATATAACGAAGATTGCGAATATAGCGCTGTATTCTCAATCTTCGTTATAGTCTAGCAATACAACCATTAGGAACTCAGCTCTAAGTTGTAATCGCAATGCGATTAATACAGGTTATATTAATCGCATTGCGAATTAAACTTAGAGCTGAGTTCCTAATGGTTGTTGTATTGCTAGAATATAACGAAGATTGAGAATATAGCGCTAAATTCTCAATCTTCGTTATGCTCTAGCAATACAACCATTAGGAACTGATCTAAGTTGAAATCCCAATGCGATTAATACAGGTTATATTAATCGCATTGCGAATTCAACTTAGAGCTGGGTTTCTAATGGTTGTATTGCTAGAATTTCTAGCAATACAACCATTAGGAACCCAGCTCTAAGTTGAATTCGCAATGCGATTAATATAACCTGTGTTAATCGCATTGCGATTACAACTACCACACTCTGCGTCAACTAGGTATTTTTCCATTGGGGTTTTGCCATGGATCCCCCTCCGGCATGTCACAGTCCAGGTGTTAGTCCCCTTGAAACAACTTTTCCATCACTATTGTGGCCAGAAGGAGTCCCTTTGGTTTTTAAAATTCGCCTGTCTATTGAAGTCTATGGCGGTTCGCACTGTTTGCACGTTCGCGAAAATTTTATGTTCGCGACATCACTATCCTTAAGGATTCGGGAAACATGCCGTAACGGTACGTCATGTGTCCTGAAGGGGTTAAAAGGTAACATTTAAAACTGCCACTGCTGTTAGACTATTAATGGCAGGGTCCTCAAACTTGGCACAGTTAGTAACTGGAGGACTGGGATTAAAATTAAGACAAGTGGTCGGGGACAAAAACAACAAATCAGATTTATTTAATTGATTTTAATGGGAAAAATAAAAAATGCTGCCATTCTCACATTATTGATGTCATGGACCTCAAATATCACAATTCAGGTCACTGGGTGTTTCCACTTTGAGGTTAGAAAAAGTGGGCGGGCCACCAGCACCCAATCAAATTTCACTCATTGATTTTCAATAGAAAAAAATAAAACTGCTACCATTTTTACACGTTAAATGCCCTAATTCCCAAACCTCGAAGTTTTAGTCACTGGATGATTGTGGTTCACTATTAGGATAAAAAA
Source organism: Bufotes viridis (assembly GCA_033119425.1). Classification (NCBI taxonomy): domain Eukaryota; kingdom Metazoa; phylum Chordata; class Amphibia; order Anura; family Bufonidae; genus Bufotes; species Bufotes viridis. Next base: position 213,361,446 of record CM065593.1, on the reverse strand, counting down.
GTGGCGGGGAAACAACAGCCAATCAGATTTCAGCCATTGACCTTAATGAAAAATAGATAAACTGCTGCTATTATCACAGTTTATATGCCAAGTATCCCAAACTTGGCACAATTACTCACTGGGTGACTGCGGTCAAAATTTTCGAAAAAAATGGGTGGAGCCTAAAACAGCCAATCAGATTTCAACTATTGACTTCAATATAAAACTTTTAAATACTGTCATTATCACAGTTTTAAAGCCAGAGGCCCCAAACTGGGCACAGACTGGGTGACTAAGGTTAAAATTCGGAAAACTGGGCAGAGATTAAAACAGCCAATCAAATATTACCTATTGCTATTAAATGGGAATATTTAAATTGCTGCCATTTTTCCAATGTTAATTGCAGGGTCTTCAAGCTTGGTACATTCGGTCACTGGGTGACTGGAATTCAAATTTAAAAAGTGGGCAGGGCCAAAAACAGCCAATCAGATTTTTTTGATTTATTTAAATGGGAAGAACTAAAAATTCTGCCATTCTCACATTATTGATGTCAAGGACCTCAAACATCACAAATGTGGTCACTGGGTGTTTCCATTTTAAGGTTAGAAAAAGTGGGTGGAGCCACCAACAACCAATCAAATTTCTCTCATTGATTTTCGATAGAGTGGTAATCCTCCCACAATTTTAGTTCAAACCAACATCCTGTGCTTTCTTCAGAAATGACACCATCTAGTTTATATTTATTGTTTTGCAAAAATTTAACTCATCAAGCTGACTGATAAGCTGCAAAATTATACATTAAAATGTTATGCTAATAGCTAGCATGGATTCATGAAGGTGAATGTTGGACAGATGTTCAAAGCAGTGAAAATAAGATTAAATGAACATTGTTAAGCCATAAGATCTTTTGGTTTAAAAAAAAAAAAAAAAAACAGGACAGAATGGAAGTTAAAAAGGATACAACACAGAAGAAGACTTATGGTGAGTCAACTGCTGGAAGACATTTTTTTGAAGTTAGGCCACTTTCAGACAAGCAAGTTCCAAGCTCTGGGCTCACAGCGTTAGTATGCAGCAGCTCCCGTCCTGAACAAATAGCACTGACATGGTTGCATAGCATTATATTGATTTATGATGCTATGTGACTAGAGTTGAGCGAACACCTGGAAGTCTGGGTTCGCCGGGTTCGGCCGAACTTCACCTCAAAGTTCGAGTTCAGGACCCGAACTTGACTCTAACTTGACCCTGAACCCCATTGAAGTCAATGGGGACCCGAACTTTGGGAACTAAAATGGCTTTAAAAAAGTCCTGGGGGTAAGAGTAGAACAAGTGCCCTGCAAACAAATTTGAACAGGGAAATAACTTAAAATAACATAAAATAACATAAAATACATACAGTGGCAAACAGAAGATGTGGCAGCAACGCCACCACATCTCTTACCTTCACCAAGCATCTCCACACTATCCCATGTAAGCGTCCAGCTGTCCATGTCACAATTAGAAAGAGAAATAGAAAGAGGAAGTACCACCCTACCCACCCTGAATGCCAGGATTTCAAAATTCCTGGTCCTTTGAAATTCTGTCATTCTGTCTGGTGGAGATGGATGGAGACTTTTAAAAACTTATGGCGATGGCTGTCCCACAGTACGTAGTTCCCAGCCGCCACTACTTTTTCAGGTGAGCCATCCCTTCCCTGCACAACCAAGTGGCGGACAAAATCAGGTGTGCACTGCACAACGCCATCTGTGGCAAGGTCCACATAACCACCAACATGTGGACCAGTAAGCACAGGCAGGGAAGTTATATCTCCCTAACAGCACACTGGGTAAATGTAGTGGCGGCTGGACCAAAGGCGGATAGCAGTTTGGCGCATGTCCTTCCGCCCCTGTGGATTGCAGGGCATTTCTATTTGCCTCCTGTTGCCTCCTCCTCCTACTCCGCTTCCTCTTCCTCTACCACCTCCTCATCCATTCAACGTAAAACCTTCACCACCAACATCAGCACAGCCAGGGGGAAACGACAGCAGGCTGTCCTGAAACTAATCTGTTTTGGGGAAAAAGCCCACACCGTGCAGGAGCTGTGGATGGGCATGGAACAACAGACCGATGAGTGGTTTGTGTCACTGAGCCTCAAGCTCTGCCTGGTGGTGTGTGATAATGGGCAAAATCTCGTAGAAACTCTGGGCCTAGCTGGTAGGACACACATCCCTTGCCTGGCGCATGTGCTGAATTTGGTGGTGCAGAAATTCCTGAACACCTGACAGTGAAAATCAATTCAGTTAATCAAGCTTTTAGATTCTGGTGGGACAAATTCACTTTTATTGGTGCTCAAGTACCCCTGCGGCCTAAGCCGCAGATGTGACAGGCAAATAATTGTATTCAATTTGTCTGTTTGGGTAACATTTCCATGGTTATCAGGACTTTTTTTATTATAAATTGTAACAAAAACTACACAAGAAACATTTAAAAAAGAGAAAATTAACCCAACCAGACTCCCCCCCTACACCCCCCCCCCTTTTACTCAAACCACTTGTTAATGCCCATTCACAAACTATTTACAAATTTACTTATAGACATATTTCAATAACTATAAGTCAGATAAACAAAATAAACAAACAAAACTATATACATGCCTTAACGTTAACTTAAAAGGCCAGTCATATACAAGTGGCTCAGAAGGTGGGTTCCTGCACCAACATAGGCCAGGTACACAATTGTCCAGCCAGGGCACAGTTCTGGAGGAGGAGCAGGAGGAGAAGAAACCGTGTTCACAGCAGGGTGGCACCCAAAGCAGCTCACGGACATCACTTGAGAGTGGCTGGGGGGATACAGAGGACACAGATGATACACCTCCCACAGAAGACAGCTTGTCGTTGCCTCTGGGCAGCCTGGCAAACATGAGCGACTACATGCTGCAGTGCCTGCTCAATGACTGCCGAGTTGCCCACATTCTAACTTGTGCAGATTACTGTGTGGCCACCCTGCTGGATCCCCATTACAAGGACAATGTGCCGTCCTTAATTCTGTCACTGAAGCGTGATCGGAAGAAGCCAATGCTGGTAGACACGCTGCTGATGGCATTAACACCTGACACCGGGAGCTCAGTGGAAGCATAAGGCTAAAGCAGAGGAGGAGAGAGCGATCTTTAGTAGCCACAGGAATGGGGGCATCATGAATGGAAGGGGTTGAAAAAAATTACTGGGGGAGGGGGGCCCCACTAAAAAATTTGCTGTTGGGCCCAATCATTTCTAGCTACGCCACTGGGTCTGCCGCATTCAACTTCTGGGTCTCCAAATTTGGAACATGGCCTCAGCTTCACCTTTACGCCTTGGAGGTGCTGGCCTGCCCTGCAGACAGTGTATTGTCTGAACGTGTGTTTAGCACGACTGGGGGCGTTATCACAGACAAGAGCAGCCGCCTGTCCGCAGCCAACTTGGACCATCTCACTTTCATTAAAAAGAACCAGGCATGGATCCCACGGGACTTGTTCGTCCCTTATGCAGAATAGACATGTATACCGGCCTCACCCAACCATTGTTATACTACAGGGCACTTATTCTTTGTTTTCTTTTTTATATTTCCCAATGTTTTGGGGTCTACCCCAATTTATAAAAAATGAAAACAAAACACATTGTTGTTGACGACTACCACCTTTGGCTTCACAGCCAAAAAAGGCTTTATGTTAGGCAACAGTGTAACCGCTAATTGTAATGAATTAAGTTCCCTGTCCGTTATGCAATGCAGGGGTACTTTGAAAGAAAGAAGGGGTACAGATCACCTAATAATCTAAATAGCCACCTAATTTACAGAATATATTTCCCAGTCAGGTATGAAGTGCAGGGGTACTTTATGGCTCAAGAATGTAACATACGATTTTTAGAAATTTTCCTCCCTGTCACCTATGCAGAGCAGGGGTTTGTATATGGCAAAACTGGCAAAATGTCACCCACCAATGTAACAGATGATTTTTAGAGATGTACCTCCCCGTCACCTATGCAGAGCAGGGGAAAGTATATGGCAAAACGGCAAAACTGGTAAAATGTCACCCACCAATGTAACAGATGATTTTTTGAAATTTACCTCCCTGTCACCTATGCAGAGCCGGGGTTTGTATATGTCAAAACTGGCAAAATGTCACCCACCAATGTAACAGATGATTTTTTGAAATTTACCTCCCTGTCACTTATGCAGAGCAGGGGTTTGTATACGGCAAAACTGTATAGCAATAACAAAAATTTTAAAATTGAGAGATTAGTCAACATGCCCTGCTGTGGAGGACGTGCCTAAGCCCGAGCACCATGCCAGGGTTTCTCAAGTAGCTCGGGACCTAACACTCAGCTACCTGTGCCATATGGGCAATACCAGGGGCCAGTGGGCATTACAGGAATGTGTAGGCCGACTTGCAGCAGACTCCTCGGTTACCTCCAGCATGTAACCATGCCTGCAATGGGAGGAGGGAGAAGGCTGTGAGCCCCACCCAAGACTGGTTGATATGGCCCAGGCCTCACAGGTGCACCTAAATGTAGCCTGTGGATGGAAAACAGGCTATATTTACATAGGAGTTTATTAACATCCAAAATAATTATATATACAAAACAACTGAAAGGTGGCATGAAGCAGGATGTGCTTAACCAAAAAATGCAGTTGTGCATATATATATACAGGGGAGCAGATCCTACACTTGTGGCCCATTGATAATGGTGATCCCCAGCAAAAATGCATACGGTGGAGGATGCCCGCAGCGGACCACAAGTACCACAATGTAACAAATGATTTTTAGAGAAGTACCTCCCAGTCCCTTATACAGAGCAGGGGTTTGTATAAGGCAAAACTGGCAAAATGTCGCCCACCAATGTAACAAATGATTTTTTGAAATTTATATCCCTGTCACTTCTGCAGAGCAGGGGTTTGTATACGGCAAAACTGGCAAAATGTCACCCCCCAATGTAACAGATGATTTTTAGAGATTTACCTCCCTGTCACTTATGCTGAGCAGGGGTTTGTATATGGCAAAACTGGCAAAATATCATCCACCAATGTAACAAATGATTTTTAGAGATGTACCTCCCTGTCACTTACGCAGAGCAGGGGTTAATATATGGCAAAAATGGCAAAATGTCACCCACCAATGTAACTGATGATTTTTAGAGCTGTACCTCCCTGTCACTTATGCAGAACAGGGGATTGTATACCGCACAACTGGAAAAATGTCACCCACAAATATAACAAATGCTTTTTAGAGATGTACCTTCCCATCACTTATGCAGAGCAGGGGTTTGTATACAACAAAACTGGCATAATGTCACCCACCAATGTAACAAATGAGTTTTTAAAATTTACCTCCCTGTCACTTATGCAGAGCAGGGGTTTGTATACGGCAAAACATGCAAAATGTCAGCCACCAATGTAACAGATGATTTTTTGAATTTTACTTCCCTGTCACCTATGCAGAGTAGTGGTTTATATATGGCAAAACTGGTAAAAAGTCACCCACCAATGTAACAGATGATTTTTAGAAATTTACCTCCCCGTCACTTATGCAGAGCAGGAGTTTGTACATTGCAAAACTAGCAAAATGTCACCCACCAAGGTAACAGATGATTTTTAGAGATGTACCTCCCTGTCACTTATTCAGAGCAGGGGATTGTATACATCAAAACTTGAAAAATGTCACCCACCAATGTAACAAATGATTTTTAGAGATGTACCCTCACCTCACTTATGCAGAGCAGGGGTTTGTATACGGAAAAACTGGCAAAATGTCGCCCACCAATGTAACAAATGATTTTTTGAAATTTACCTCCCTTTCTCTAATGCAGAGCAGGGGTTTGTATACGGCAAAACTGGCAAAATATAACACACCAATGTAACAGATGATTTTTTGAATTTTACTTCACTGTCACCTATTCAGAGTAGGGGTTTGTATACGGCAAAACTGGCAAAAAGTCACCCACCAATGTAACAGATGATTTTTAGAGATTTACCTCCCTGTCACTTATGCAGAGCAGGGGTTTGTACACGGCAAATCTGGCAAAATGTCCCCCACCAAGGTAACAGATGATTTTTTGAAATTTATCCCCAGTCACCTTTGCAGAGCAGGGGTTTGTATATGGCAAAACTGGCAAAATGTAACCCACCAATGTAACAGATGATTTTTAGAAATTTACCTCCCCGTCACTTATGCAGAGCAGGGGTTTGTATACATCAAAACTTGAAAAATGTCACCCACCAATGTAACAAATGATTTTTAGAGATGTACCTCCCTGTCACCTATGCAGAGCAGGGGTTTGTATACGGCAAAACTGGCAAAATGTCACCCACCAATGTAACAGATGATTTTTTTGAAATTTATCCCCAGTCACCTATGCAAAGCAGAGGTTTGTATATGGCAAAACTGGCAAAATGTAACCCACCAATGTAACAGATGATTTTTAGAAATTTACCTCCCTGTCACCTATGCAGAGCAGGGGAATGTATATGGCAAAACTTGAAAAATGTCACCCACCAATGTAACAAATGATTTTTAGAGATGTACCTCCCCGTCACTTATGCAGAGCAGGGGTTTGTATACGGCAAAACTGGCAAAATGTCGCCCACCAATGTAACAGATGATTTTTTGAATTTTACCTCCCTGTCACCTATGCAGAGCAGGGGTTTGTATATGGCAAAACTGGCAAAATGTCACCCACCAATGTAACAGATGATTTTTTATATTTTACCTCCCTGTCACCTATGCAGAGCAGGGGAAAGTATATGGCAAAACTTGAAAACGTCACCCACCAAGGTAACAGATGATTTTTAGAGATGTACCTCCCCGTCACTTATGCAGAGCAGGGGTTTGTATACGGCAAAACTGGCAAAATGTCGCCCACCAATGTAACAAATGATATTTTGAAATTTACCTCCCTTTCTCTAATGCAGAGCAGGGGTTTGTATACAGCAAAACTGGCAAAATATAACACACCAATGTAACAGATGATTTTTTGAAATTTACCTCCTTATCACTTATTCAGAGTAGGGGTTTGTATACGGCAAAACTGGCAAAATGTCACCGACCAATGTAACAGATGATTTTTTGAAATTTACCTCCCTGTCACCTATGCAGAGCAGGGCTTTATATATGGCAAAAGTGGCAAAATGTCACCCAGCAATGTTTGCAATAGATGATTTTTAGAGAAGTACCTTCCCGTCACTTATGCAGAGCAGGGGTTTGTATACAGCAAAACTGGCAAAAAGTCACCCACCAATGTAACAGATAATTTTTAGATAATTTCCTTCCTGTCACCTATGCAGAGCAGGGGTTTGAATATGGCAAAACTGGCAAAATGTCACCCACCAATGTAACAGATGATTTTTTTGAAATTTAACTCCCTGTCACCTATGCAAAGCACGGGTTTGTATACGGTGTGGGGAGTCGCTCAGGTAGATAGCGGTGCGGGTGCAGTACCGAGGCAAAACAAGGAGTCCAGAATGTGCAATAAACAGTGTTTTATTCACACTTGCACAACATAAATGAAAAACAGTCTCTTGGTGATAATTCACACACAGCAGAAACAATGTGGCAAAACAAAACAGGCCAACACAGGGTTCAGTCACCTGGGAGGTTTAGGTGAGGGTTCACACCTAGCAGTCGGCCCAGCCGCAGGAGACTCCACCTTCAAGTTGCAGGGAAAAACACCACCTTGCTGAGCTCTTTCCTCCAGGTCAGAGAACTCCACAGAACTGTTAGCAGCTCCAAGACAATCACAGCCCCAGCTGCTGAAGCTGGCTGAGTTTTTAAACCCAGCCCAAAACCAGGACTGGGTCGTGGGGAGCAGCCACCCACCCTACACTTTAGCTGCTCCCGGTAAGAGCCGGCCCGGATCGGCTTTACAGCCATGCTATTTAAAACAATATCAGTAGCACTAGCTGCTGCTGACATCAACATAAACGGCTCTCACCTCACCGAGGCTATGAACCTCGGTGACACATACCTGCCATCCACGACGGCACCCTGCACCTTACCACACACCCCCCCCTTTGTTCAACCCTGAGGGGGTGGACACATGTGAGGCAGTGGACGCGGGAAAGGGCATCTACATTCCCCTGCAGGCGGCCTGCCCTATGTTCCACGGAGAACTTGAAGTTCTGCAGGGATAGGAACCACCTGGTGACCCGAGCATTCCTCTCCTTGGCCTGGCTCATCCACTTGAGAGGGGAATGGTCGGTCACCAGACGGAACCTCCTCCCTAACAGGTAGTAGCGGAGAGATTCGAGTGCCCACTTGATAGCCAGGCACTCCCTCTCCACTATGCTATACCTGGTCTCGGCGGGACTGAGCTTACGGCTCAGGAAGACAACGGGATGTTCTTCCCCGTTGACCTCCTGAGACAGCACAGCACCGAGGCCTACCTCCGAGGCGTCGGTCTGTACGACAAACTCCCGGTTGAAGTCGGGTGTCACCAAAACCGGGGACCCACAGAGGGCCGACTTCAACGCGGAGAAAGCCTCCTCCGCCTTCTCACTCCAGCTAACCTTCCCAGACTTTCGCCCCTTCAATAGGTCTGTCAACGGCGCTGCTATTGTGGCAAAGTGGGGCACAAACCGCATGTAGTAGCCTACCATTCCCAGGAAGGACTTTACCTGCCTGGCAGTGACCGGTCGGGGCCAGTTACGTATGGCTTCCACTTTAGTTACCTGCGGCTTGATGACTCCCCGCCCAATTACATATCCCAGGTATTTGGTCTCTTCCAACCCAATCGCACACTTCTTTGGATTGGCGGTTAGACCAGCTTTCCTCAGGGCATCCACTACCGCCTGCACTTTGGGCAAATGGCTTTCCCAGTCGGTGCTGTGGATGATTACATCGTCTAAGTAGGCTGAGGCGTACCGACGATGAGGTCGCAGCACAATATCCATTAACCTTTGGAAGGTGGCGGGGGCGCCATGCAGGCCAAAGGGTAACACCTTTAATGATACAGGCCCTGCGGGGTAACAAAAGCAGTTTTTTCCTTGGCCGACTCCGTTAAGGGTACTTGCCAGTATCCTTTAGTGAGGTCTAGCACAGAAAAATAACGGGCTTGCCCTGAATTCTCAACAAGCTCGTCTACCCGGGGCATGGGATACGCATCGAACTTGGACACTTCATTTAATTTGCGAAAATCGTTGCAGAACCGCAACGTCCCATCCGGCTTGGGTATCAGGACTATGGGACTGGCCCACTCACTTTTCGATTCCTCAATGACATCGAGCTTCAACATTAATTGCACTTCCTCCGCGATGGCCCGTCGCCGAGCCTCGGGTACCCGGTATGGTTTTAACCGGATCTTGGCCTGAAGCTCAGTGACGATGTCATGTTGGACGAGAGACGTGCGGCCAGGGAGGTCCGAGAACACATCCGTGTTCCGACTGATGAACTCCCTGACTTCCTGAACTTGTTTGGAAGACAGGCTGTCTGCAATTTTTACCGTGGTTACTGCTTCACAGGCCTCGAACTGTGGGGCTGGACCCTTCTCACCTAGAAGCCCTGGCCGGGGGCTGTTGTCGTCGGCCGTGTCCCTGTCTTTCCACGGCTTTAGTAAATTCACGTGGTACACCTGCTCCGGCTTGCGCCGCCCTGGCTGGTGTACCTTGTAATTTACTTCCCCTACCTTCTCGATCACCTCATAAGGGCCCTGCCACCTAGCTAGGAACTTGCTGTCAAGGGTGGGTACCAGAACCAAAACCCGATCTCCCGGATTGAAGTCCCGTACCCGAGCCTGATGATTATACACCCTACTCTGGGCTTGTTGCGCTGCCTCCATATGCTCCCGGACCAGCGGCAACACCCTTTCCATCCGTTCCTGCATCTGGGTGACATATTCAATGACACTTTTGTGGGGGACAGGTTGCTGTTCCCACGCTTCCTTGGCAATATCCAACAGGCCTCGAGGGTGTCTGCCATAAAGCAGTTCGAAGGGCGAGAACCCAGTAGAGGCCTGGGGCACCTCTCGCACTGCGAACATGAGATAGGGCAGAAGCAGGTCCCAGTCCTTCCCATCTCTAGACACCACCCTTTTTAACATATTTTTTAAAGTTTGGTTAAACCTCTCGACAAGACCGTCTGTTTGCGGATGGTAAACGGACGTCCGTAACTGCTTTATACGCAACAATTTACACAGTTCCCTCATAACTTTGCACATAAAAGGGGTCCCTTGGTCTGTCAGAACCTCTTTTGGCAGGCCCACACGGGAAAACATTTCCATTAACTCTTTGGCGATGAGCTTAGCTGAGGTATGTCGCAGAGGCACCGCCTCCGGATACCGAGTTGCATAGTCGAGAACTACCAGAATGTGTTGGTGGCCCCTGGCAGACTTTGGTACAGGCCCAATTAGATCCATAGCGATTCGCTCAAACGGGACCTCAATAATTGGAAGAGGTACCAGAGGACTACGGAAATGTGGCTGGGGGCTATTTATCTGACAGGTCGGACAGGACTTACAATAATTTTCTACCTCCTTGAACACACCGGGCCAATAAAACCGCTGCAGTATGCGGTCCTGGGTTTTCTGCCACCCCAAGTGTCCCCCAAGAACATGTTGGTGGGCAAGCTCCATAACAAGCTTGCGATATGCGGTGGGCACCACCAACTGTTCAACGGGCTCGCCTCGGATTTGGTTCACCCGATACAACATATCCTGAAGAACAATAAATCGTGGGAACATTAATTCAGCCCCAGGTTTCTGGGGTTTACCATCAATTATTACGACACTTTCCCAGGCCCTGGTTAGGGTTTGGTCCCAGTGTTGTGCGGTCCCAAAATTTTCCCCGGAGACATTGAGGTCTGCCAACTCAGGTCCCGGTGGCAAGTCCTCCGTGTCTCCCACCATTACACTCAGTGGGGTTGTCTCCCCCTCTACCGCAGCAGTGGTGGTCACCCCTACCGCAGGCCCTTCGGACTCGGGCTTCCAGGGCTCTGGCCTCCCACTGGAACCAGGCCACTCTGCTAGGGTTACCCCTGTCTCAGGGCTATTAGTCACTTTCACCTCAGGCCATAGTGACGGAAAACCAGGGAAGTCTCTCCCAATTATTAGTTCATAAGGTAGCTTTGTGGAGATCCCCACTTCATAAGTCCAGGTGCCGGCCGCCGTGGACAGAGACATTACAGCAGTGGGATAGTCCTTTAAGTCTCCGTGTATGCACACCACACCAACTTTCCGGCCCGTATACTGGGAGGGCTGTACCAGGGCAGCACTTACCAGGGTTACTAGGCTCCCTGAGTCCAGCAGCGCCACTGCAAGATTATCACCGACTTGCACCTGGCACAGATGACGATTGTCTATTGTCTCGGGGGTGCCGGTCGCACACAGTCTCCGGGCATACATGGAAGCCCGGTACCCATAATTAGTCTCCATGGGTTCTCCCCACTGTGGACAGTCGGCCCTCACATGGCCAGGCTCGTCACACCGCCAGCAGACTATCGGGGCCGTGTCTACAGGGGGTTAACCCTGAGCAGGTTTCTCGGGTACCAGGCGACGGGACTGAATGGGAGACCTCCGGGGTTTGACCGGCCCCCTCCCAACAATACCCCCTTTCAAGGTTTTTGTGGCCTCATAGCGCTCCACCAGGTCGACCATGTCCAGGGCATTAGTGGGTGATACTTGGCCGATCCAGTGCTGAAGGGGGTACGGTAAGGCCCTCCAGAACATGTCAGCCAGCAGACGGTCCAGCATAGCAGCCGGACTTAGAATATCAGGCTGCAGCCATTTTTGCAACCTGTGCAATAACTCATAGTACTGCGGCCGGGTGGGTTCAGCCGCTTGAAAGTCCCACTGGTGGACCCGCTGAGCCCGGACTAACACGTTCACCCCCAGTCTGGCCAGGATCTCCCCCTTCACCGTGGGGTAATCAGCAGCCTGGTCATCTGCCAAATCAGAGAACACCTGCTGGGGTCCGGATGCCAGGAACGGAGCGACCACTTCAGCCCACTGGTCACGGGGTAACTTTTCCCTCACGGCCACCTTTTCAAAGACCGCCAGATAGGTCTCCACGTCGTCCGAGGGGGTCATCTTTGGGATCGCCGCACGGACCGCTTTCCGGGCATCATGGAAGTGTTGGGACGCTCCTGCCGTTTGCAAAGCCATCACGTGTTGTAACAGCAGCTGATTAGTCTCCTGCTGCTGCTTGTTAGCCTCCCGCTGCTGCAGGTTAGCCTCCACAAGGGCTTTTACAACCGCCTCCATTTTGTCAGGGATCACAGGCTGCAACTTTGCCGGCCTAATATAGGACATCCAGTCGTGCCCAGCAGAAACAAAATTTTCGGCGTTCACGCCAGCCTCACTGCGCATGCCCGCATCCGACACCAAATGTGGGGAGTCGCTCTGGTAGATAGCGGTGCGGGTGCAGTACCGAGGCAAAACAAGGAGTCCAGAATGTGCAATAAACAGTGTTTTATTCACACTTGCACAACATAAATGAAAAACAGTCTCTTGGTGATAATTCACACACAGCAGAAACAATGTGGCAAAACAAAACAGGCCAACACAGGGTTCAGTCACCTGGGAGGTTTAGGTGAGGGTTCACACCTAGCAGTCGGCCCAGCCGCAGGAGATTCCACCTTCAAGTTGCAGGGAAAAACACACCCTTGCTGAGCTCTTTCCTCCAGGTCAGAGAACTCCACAGAACTGTTAGCAGCTCCAAGACAATCACAGCCCCAGCTGCTGAAGCTGGCTGAGTTTTTAAACCCAGCCCAAAACCAGGACTGGGTCGTGGGGAGCAGCCACCCACCCTACACTTTAGCTGCTCCCGGTAAGAGCCGGCCCGGATCGGCTTTACAGCCATGCTATTTAAAACAATGTCAGTAGCACTAGCTGCTGCTGACATCAACATAAACGGCTCTCACCTCACCGAGGCTATGAACCTCGGTGACACATACCTGCCATCCACGACGGCACCCTGCACCTTACCACAACGGCAAAACTGGTAAAATGTCACCCACCAATGGAATAGACAATTTTTACGAATTTACGTCCCTGTCACCTTTCTAGCACAAAAAGTGTGTTTTTTTATAGCACCAATGTAAATGCAGTATGTTACGGTTGTATTGGACTGTCAGAAATGCAGCATAGTACGCAAATCTGCTATCAAGCACTAAAAAAGTCCTTTTTTTTATAGCAGCAATGTAACTGCAGTTTGTAACGTTTTAATTGGACTGTCAGAAATGCAGTATAGCCCGTAAATTTACTATGTTGCTAAAAAAGTGTGTTTTTTTTTATCAGCAACGTTACTGTAGTATTTAGCGGTTTTATTGGACTGTCAGATATGCAGTGCCTGTGGCAGACAGATAAAAAATCGCTCCAGGACACAAAAAAGGTATGACAGACTAATGTAATTTAATAATTTTCACTGCCAGGTATGCACTGCAGGCCAGAGGGGTACTTGAACGGCCAAAAAAGTGAATGTGTCCTCCACTGTGCTACCAGTACAGAATTAAAGTAATGTCCCTGGCGTCATTCTGACACTGGAGACTGTACAAGACAGTACAGTGACAGTAAACTGGGACAGTTCCAGCCACTGTTTCAATCTGCCTGCCCGGAAATCCATGGGGCCTGGGCCGGAGGTTATGTGCTGGAGAAAGGCGACACCCCAGGTAGGGTAGGACTGCACTTCTTTGTTCAGAGTGTACATACCCATCTACTGATTTGTATAAGCCTTGTGTGGTACATGAAAAAGCTGCTCTATTATGTTCAGGAGACTGAATTGCATGCTGCTGGTGCTGCTGCTACATGTAGTAGCAGAGACTGCTGGAGGTGGGTTACTATTGGGGAACAGAGAGAGTAGAGATGTCGCGAACATAAAATTTTCCGTTCGCAAACGGCGGACGCAAATTTACCCAAATGTTTGCGAACGGGTGAACAGGGCGAACCGCCATAGACTTCAATAGACAGGTGAATTTTAAAACCCACAGGGACTCTTTCTGGCCACAATAATGATGGAAAAGTTGTTTCAAGGGGACTAACACCTGGACTGTGGCATGACGGAGCGGGATCCCTGGCAAAACTCCCATGGAAAATTGCGTAGTTGACGCAGAGTATGGTAAGTTGAATTTGCAATGCGATTAATATAACCTGCATTAATCGCGTTGCAAATTAAACTTTAGTGCTGGTTCCTAATGGTTGTATTGCTAGAATATAATGAAGATTGAGAATATAGCACTATATTCTCAATCTTCATTATATTCTAGCAAAACAACCATTAGGAACCCAGTTCTAAGTTAAATTTGCAATGCGATTAATACAGGTTATATTAATCGCATTGCGATTACAACTTAGATCTGAGTTCCTAATGGTTGTATTGCTAGAATTGACGAATATAGCGCTATATTCTCAATCTTCGTTATACTCCTACAATAACATGAAACACTAGGTTGATAGCATCTCCAGACATTTCAATTTTTTTTTTTTTTTTTTTTTTGCAAAATATTGCAACACAAGCATGCACCATGTGTTTTAAAATTTTACAATCCAGGGGGTAGAGTTTTAAATCTTTGAGTGAAAACACATAAAATACTAGTCCGAAATATGTTAGGTCTTCCCCATGGAATACAAGTGTTGGTTTGAGCGATGGGGGAATAATCTCATAGTAGATTGACAACTTGTGTTTTAAACTTGGGAAAGCCTTTTGAATTTGCATGTTTGACTGCACAGAATACATTAGATCCAAATATTTTAGTGGTGCTGATATTGCATTATTTCCAAAGTCAATTGTCAGTAGCAGTGTCTTCAGTGTGTTTGTGGAAAGGGAAGGACCTTTTATTGCGACTCTTTTTCTTTAAGTTCCAGGCAACAGACTTGCTAACAGTTTAATACTTTGTGTAACTGTATACATTAGGCCTAAAAATGTCAGGAATAAAGAGGGGTTCCAAACAAAAGACCCAGTGCCAGGCTTGTATTCACAGAGCCAAAATGTGGGTAATAGGAGCATCTGTAATCAAGCAAAAAATAGTAGTGGTAGTAGTAGGCCACCGTTCTACTTGGCTTTGGAAAGGTACAACATTATCATTGAGGAGAAAGAAGATGAGATTGTTGATTGGATGGCTCACTCCTCCTCTCAGTTGCAGCAGGATAACATGGAGGGGACTTATGAGTCTGACAACGTGCCTTGGAGTAGGGATCACAGAGTTCCTCCTGCTGCTCCTCCATGCAGCCCCAGAAAATGCTTTAAGTGGAGTCTAGAGTTGAGCAGACACCTGGATGTTCGGGTTCGAGAAGTTCCGAACTTCAAGAAAATGTTCGGGTTCGGGATCCGATCTTGACCCAAATTTGACCCCGAACCCGAACTCCATTGAAGTCAATGGAGACCCGAACTTTTGGGCACTAAAATGGCTGTAAAATAGCCCTGGAAAGGGCTAGAGGGCTGCAAAAGGCAGCAAAATGTAGGTAAATCCCCTGCAAAGACATGTGGATAGGGAAATGACTTAAAATAAAATAAATAAAAATTAACCAATATTAATTGGCAACTTGGAGGAGGAGGTGGAATAGGAGGTTGGGATGGCATCAGGTGGGAATGCTATGGGAGTTGAAGTTCTCTTAACAGCCATAAAGGATTCATGTCTGCCTGCAGTGCCACTGGCCTCATTAACAGCTTCAGGCCCATGGCAACCATACATGGGAGTTGGAGAAGTTCTCATCACAGCCAAAAAGGATTCATGTCTGCATGCAGTGCCACAGGCCTCACGCACAGACACAGGCCCAAGACAACCATACACGGGAGTTGGAGAAGTTGTCATTACAGCTAAAAAGGATTCATGCCTGCCTGCAGTGTCACAGGCCTCATGCACAGACTCAGGCCTCTGGCACCCACAAAGAGGAGAGTTCAAATCACGCCAAAACAGTATTGATTTCACCCAGCAGTGCCACAGGCCTCAATCACTCATTCAGGCCCATGGCTCCCGCAAAGAGGAGAGCGGTCCCGTAACAGCAACATAGGCCTCTGGTCAACCTGCAATGGAACTAACCATTATAATTTATGTAGGCCCTAGCACCCAGATAGAGGAGAGTGGTCCCGTAACAGCAACACAGGCCTCAGGTCAACTAACAATGGAACAGGCCATTATCATTTATGTAGGCCCTAGCACCCAGAGAGAGGTGAGCGGTCCCATAACAGCAACACAGGCCTCAGGTCAACCTGCAAAGGAACAGGCAATATCATTTATGTAGGCCCTGACACCCAGACAGAGGAGAAGTCATTTGACAGTAAAAAGAGGTTAATGTCTCTCACCAATGCAGCAGACGATTAAACAAAATATAGGCCCCTGACACCCAGACAGAGGATAGGTCATTTGTCAGCAAAAAAGAGGTTAACGTATCCAACCAATGCAGCAGGTGATTAAACAAAATATATCCCCCTGAAACCCAGACAGAGGAGAGGTCATTTGACAGTAAAAAGAAGTTAATGTCTCCCACCAATGCAGCAGGCGATTAAACAAAATATAGGCCCCTGACACTCAGACAGAGGAGAGGTCATTTGACAGCAAAAAGAGGTTAATTTATTTGGAAAGGGGTTTTATTCCAAAGGGTTTGACACTCACCAAAACACCAGCTATT
This sequence comes from Bufotes viridis, assembly GCA_033119425.1. Taxonomy (NCBI): domain Eukaryota; kingdom Metazoa; phylum Chordata; class Amphibia; order Anura; family Bufonidae; genus Bufotes; species Bufotes viridis. The sequence continues at coordinate 213,344,909 of CM065593.1, read as the reverse complement.
GATTTGGTGGATGACAAATTCAAGAAAGAATGGGATGCCTTTCTGAAGGCACAGTCAGAAACACTGATACAAATCATTATAAAAAGAAGATTAGAGAAGACAGAGGAGATGTCGGGACAGATAGATACCCGAAAAAGAGAGGTTGACTCTTTTTCAAACACAGACAATACCCGCAAATGGCAGGAGAGGATCTGTAAAAATCTTGACTTATTATAAAGAGAAATTATACAAAAGAAGTCTAGAAAACTCAATCATATGGAGAGTAAAGATGTCACTGATGTTCATGTATGGAACAATATTGATACTAGAAACAGACATGGAGCACACACTGACTTTGGCAATGTTAAGGTGGCCAATAGATATGAATCCTTGGCCACACCACATTTTTTAGCTTGCACTCCACCCCATCACAAAATACGAACAAGAACTACATGCACCCCAACTCCCCCACAACAGAATACAAGGAACCACACCCACAGGAAACAGGGGTATCAATCAATTACAATTTGAGGGAACGTCCAATTGAATACACTCACAACAGAGGGAATTACCAAACACAGAGACAAGAACACAGACAATATCACAGGTCAGAACAATATCACACACCGGCACAAACCAGGACACAAAGACAGGATCACAACAGAGAAAGATCCATAGAGGACGACACTCTGACAAAAAGAAATTATTCAAATCAACACAATCATAGAAACATAGAATGTGTCAGCAGATAAGAACCATTTTGCCCATCTAGTCTGCCCAATATACTAAATACTATGAATAGCCCCTGGCCCTATCTTATATGAAGGATGGCCTTATGCCTATCCCATGCATGCTTAAACTCCTTCACTGTATTTGCAGCTACCACTTCTGCAGGAAGGCTATTCCATGCGTCCACTACTCTCTCAGTAAAGTAATACTTCCTGATATTACTTTTAAACCTTTGCCCCTCTAATTTAAAACTATGTCCTCTTGTAGCAGTTTTTCTTCTTTTAAATATTCTCTCCTCTTTTACCGTGTTGATTCCCTTTATGTATTTAAAAGTTTCTATCATATCCCCTCTGTCTCTTCTTACTTCCAAGCTATACATGTTATAATCGACGTCCAATATAGTCAACATCAGTGACATCCACAGATTCTCAAGTTCAACTATTGAATAAGGGTTTGAAATTTGCCACTCTGGACAAATTTGCCACTTTTATAGGGGTAGAAAAGTTTATTAGGCGTTTGTGTCTAAATAAATACTGTATGAAAAATCCCTTAGATAGAGATATGGATCTAGCAGTGAATATGGATAAATATCTACATTCTAATCTGAGAGCCAGATGTAAAAAAATTCTCTAGACAAGAAATCAGTAGTGAGATGTCCATGTTTAAAAATAATGTGGAACGAGATCTCAGAAAAACAAAAAGTTGTAGGATAAATTCTAATCTGAGTAAAGAAGAAATAAAGGCAATTGAAACACTACAGAAAAGGAATGAAATAACTATTATGCCGGCGGACAAGGGGGGGGGGGGGGGTCGGCTGTAGTTATACTTAATACAGAGGCATATTTGAAGGAGTGTTTTAGACAACTAAAAGAGGAAAACACCTACCAAAAATTAAAAGGGGATGCAACGGATATGTATTATAAGACACTGGAGGAGTATGGCAACAAAGGGATGGAGGCAGGTTTTCTTTCCAATCAGGAAGCCAGGTTAATTCTGGAGACCGAAAAAAGAACTCCGATGTTCTATCATATCCCCAAGATCCACAAAGACATCAGGGCGCCTGATAGTATCGGGTATAGATTCTATCTCTTGTAATCTATCAAAATATATAAAACAGTGGTTGCAACCTTATGTGAATCGAATGCCATCATACATCCGTGACACTACAGACATTATTAAATGCCTGGAAACAATAAAATGGGAAGACACATGGGTCTTGGGGACCCTAGATGTCGGATCCCTATATACGGTAATTAATCATACTCAGGGGGTGCAGGTGCTTTACGAACAACTGTCGGGAGATAGCAATTTGCCGATTGAGCAGCTGGAATTCCTATTAGGAGGAGTACAATATATCCTTGCTCATAATTATTTTTCGTTTGAATAAGAATTTTACATTCAGCGTACTGGCACCGCCATCAGCACCAGATTTGCCCCCAGCTATGCCAATCTGTTTTTGGCACAGTGGGAAGCGGAGGTGATCAAGCCCAGGCTGGGGGCGGATCTGGTGCTATGGTGGAGGTACATTGACGATATTTTGTTCATATGGCAAGATACATCCTAATCTTTGGACTTGTTTCTAAAGAATATCAACAACATTGAGAGAAACCTAGTGTTCAGTCCCAATATAAGCAAAGAAAGAGTGGAGTTCCTTGATTTGGAGATGTGTGTTCAAGGGGACAAATTATGTTGTAACACATACTTCAAACCAGTTACTAGAAATAGTTTCATTAGATTCTCAAGTTGTCATCTGCCGCACTGGCTTATCAATGTCCCCACCAGCCAATTCCGGAGATTGAAACAGAATTGTACTGAAGATGACAAATTTGAGGATGAAGCTGCTCAGTTGAGACAGCAATTATTAGAAAAGGACTACCCAGTGCAGGTAATAGATAGCTCATTGGAAAAGGTAATAAAATGGAAAGGAAGGATTTCTTCTCTGCCAGTACCCCCCAACAACAGGATGAAACCTTAAGAATAATCCTCCTATTCAATTCCCAATATAAAACGATGGAAAGAATTATACGGAGACATTGGGGTCACCTACTAAATGACAAACTTATAGGTCCCCTTTTGAGTGAGATCCCAAGGATCACATATACAAGAGCAGGAAACTTGGCGGGAAAAGTAGCCCCAACTGTAAAAAGAAAAAAGGACACTCAGAGTAAAGAGAATTGGTTGGCAGTAAAAGGCTTTTTTAAGTGTGGCAGATGTGACAACTGTAGGATTACTACGTTTGCCAAGAAAACCACTAAGGTGGAGTCAACAGTTAACTCCTTCAGTTTGGACATACAAGAATGTTTGACATGTGACTCTACAGATGTCATCTACTTGCTGGAATGCAGTTGCAGAAAGCAGTACATAGGGAGAACTAAAATAACCCTTAAAAAGAGAGTAGCTGAATACATCTCAAACATTAAAGAGGACCTTTCATCACTTCTAAAGATATTAACTAACGATGCTCACATGTAGAGCGGCTCCCAGGGATCTCCCTGCACTTACTATTATCCCTGGGCGCCGCTCCGTTCTCCCGGTATAGGCTCCGGTATCTGCGCTCACTAAGTTATAGTAGGCGGGGACTTGGTTATAGTAGGCGGAGCCTGTCCTTCATCTCCTTCTCCCAGGCTGTAGCGCTGGCCAATCGCAGGGCAGAGCTGCAGACCGGGAACCCTAATCTTGATAAACAATACATTTCTTGGATACTAATCCGCAGGTGAAACGCTGGGAGAATTAAGATGTGTCTCCCAAGCGTTTTTAGAGACAATAGTACGTGTCAATCCACACATTGTATAATCTGATATATTCATATGAAAGACGTTGGTTCCACTCTTATGCGTTTTTGGTGCGTTTTTTGCTAGATTCGCATGTGACCTTGTGTTTTTCTCCAATTCCAAATTGTAGCTGGTATACTATTTGATATGTTTTTTGCATACATTTTTTTTTTTGTTTTATTAGTTTTTTTCTATGGAGGCATGGAAGTGATTGCTCTTTTGTAATATGCCTTTTGAATTAGATGATTCCATATAGGATTCTGAGAAAGCTTGATGAAAAGGAATATGACCCTGATCCATCCCAGATTTTTAGTAATACATGATGGTGTGAAGCACCATGGGAGTAGTTGCCCACATATAGGAGTGAGGATATGCTCACTAAGGAGTGAGCGTTCCAGTTACTTATTCAGCAGAGACTATACCTGCAATAAAGAAAGAAAAGAAAAAGAAAAACGGTATTGCTTGGATCTGGAGAGAGCAGTCACCCATTTGTGACGTCATCTTAGCTGCACCTGGTCCCCAAGGCAACCAGGTCACGTGGGACGCCACGCTAAGATCCAGCACACCACATGGGACGCTGCTGGTGTGCGGACGCCTGGAATCATTGCTGCAAGGTGGCAGTGAAGACGGGTAAGACCCAGTCCCCGGGGAGCACCCACTTTGCTATTCACGAACTTTAACAGATACCATTATAGAGGTGACTTTTTGAAGAGGTGTGCTGCCACCTATTGCGCATATTATCGTATGTGCAATTATACCGCATATGCTATAAGTGTCGTAAGTGCGAACATTGTCATATATCTCAAGTGGATCTCTATTGCGCAAATTACTATATATGCGAATATTCTGCACATGCGTAAAGTGTCTTAGGTGTGAACATTGCTATACATTTAAATCGGACTTCCATCTGTGATTTCCATACAGTGCTACACTACCATCACTAGTGTGACATATTGCGCATGTGTTGAACAGTGGATGATTAACAGCTGAGCTAAGTGTCATTGGTGCCATCTTCATTTCCTATACGGCACATGTGTTAGTGCCAATACAGGTCATATAGGTGCCCATCCACCACTACGTATTGCACTTATATACCACCGTTATAGGTGCTATAGGAATCACTCACAAATAAGCACACAAATGGTGCAGTGACATATGGGACTCACACTACTGTGCATGTAGTTTATGCATGGCATCTGTGTTTCTTTTTTAGGTATTTTTAGGCATTATGTTTTAATAAATTGTATTATAGGGTTTATTCAAGTGCACCCATCTGAGTGTGCCCCTTTTCTTTTGCCAAAAAGAGGTTAATGTCATGCACCAAAGCAGCAGGCGATTATCTGAAATGTAGGCCCCTGCCACCCAGACAGAGGAGAGGTTCATTCAACTTGGGGTTGCCCCCAAAATTATGGTAAAATTACAAAAAGAGGATTCAATAAATTAGTGCCCTGGAGTACAAGAATGTATGGTTGAGGGCGAGGCAGTTATGAAAGTCTATTCTGCACAAGGTACGGACAAGTCCTGTGGGATCCATGCCTGGTTCATTTTAATGAACGTGAGCTTGTCTACGTTGGCTGTGGACAGGCGGCTGCGTTTGTCTGTAATGACGCCCCCTGCCATGCTAAATACACGTTCAGACAATAAACTGGCCGCAGGGCAGGCCAGCACCTCCAAGGCATAAAGGGCAAGCTCTGGCCACGTGGACAATTTGGAGACCCAGAAGTTGAATGGGGCAGAACCATCAGTCAGTACGTGGAGGCGTGTGCACAAGTACTGTTCCACCATGTTGTTGAAGTGCTGCCTCCTGCTAACACGTTCCCTATCAGCTGGTGGTGCAGTTTGCTGTGGCGCGGTGACAAAACTTTTCCACATCTCGGCCATGCTAACCCTGTTGTCTGTGGAGCTGGCCATGTGTTGGCGAACTCTTCCTCCTTCTCCTCCACCTCTGCCTTCACCTTGTGCTTCCACTTGTCCCCCTGGGTCAGTTGGGAATGCCCTCAGAAGCGCGTCTACCAGCATGTGCTTGTAGTCGTGCATCTTCCTATCACGCTCCAGTGCGGGAATTAAGGTGGGCACGTTGTCCTTGTACCGGGGATCCAGCAGGGTGGCAACCCAGTAGTCAGCACAAGTTAAAATGTGGGCATCTCTGCTGTAGTCGCACAGGCACTGCAGCATGTAGTCGCTCATGTGTGCCAGGCTGCCTAGAGGTAACAATAAGCTGTCCTCTGTAGGTGGTGTATCGTCTGTGTCCTCCGTATCCCCCCAGCCATACTTCAGTGATGGCCCTGAGCTGCGTAGAGTGCCACCCTGCAGTGAAACCGGTTCCTCCTCCTGCTCGTTTTCCAGAAGTGTGCCCTGGCTGTCCACATGTGTACCTGGCCTCAGCTGGTGCAGGAACCCACCCTCTGAGCCACTTCTGTATGACCTGCCTGAAACCCTGCGAAATGCCCCCTCTTCCTCCTCCTCCTGTGCAGCATCCTCTTCCATCATCGCCGTAATATTTTTTTCAAGGAGACATAGAAGGAGTATTGTAACGCTAACAACGACGTCATCAGCACTGGCCATGTTGGTTGATTACTCAAAAGACTGCAACAAGGTACACAGGTCTCGCATGCAGGCCCAGTCACTGGTGGTGAAGTGGTGCTGATCCGCAGAACGACTGACCCGTGCATACTGCATCTGAAACTCCGCTATCGCCCGCTGCTGCTTGCAAAGTCTCTCCAGCATATGTAAGGTGGAGTTTCACCTGGTGGGTACGTCGCATATGAGGCGGTGAGCAGGAAGGCCGAAGTTACGTTGCAGCACAAACAGGCGAGCAGCAGAAAGGCGAGAACGCCGAAAGCGCGCACATACGGACCACACTTTCAGCAGCAGCTCTGACATGTCTGGGTAGTTTTTAAGAAACTCCTGCACCACAAGATTCAGCAAATGCGCCAGGCAAGGGATGTGCAAACCGGCTAGTCCCAGAGCTGCAACGAGATTTCGCCCATTATCGCACACCACCAAGCCGGGCTTGAAGTTCACCGGCAGCAACCACTCAGCAGTCTGCTTTTCTATGCCCCTCCAAAGCTCCTGTGTGGTGTGGGGTTTGTCACCCAAACACATAAGTTTTAAAATCGCCTGCTGGTGTTTACCCCGGGATGTGCTGAAGTTGGGGGTAAGGTTCTTTCGATGACTGGATGTCGGGGTGTTAGAAGAGGAGTAGGAGGAGGATGATGCAGAGAAGGAGGAGGAAGCAACAGGAGGCAATGAATAATACCCTGCGATCCTCGGTGGTGGAAGGACATGCGCCAAACCGCTATCCGACTTGAGCCCAGCTGCCACTACGTTTACCCAGTGTGCGGTTAGGGAGATAAAGAGACCCTGGCCGTGCTTACTGGTTCATGTATTTGTGGTTATGTGGACCTTGCCACAGATGGCGTTGCACAGCGCACGCTTAAGGCTCTGCACAACATGCAAACCAATCGTGTCTTGTCGTCAGGACATTGTGTGAAGAACTGTAATGCCAATGAACTCTTTGGAGCAGGCCTTGGTGTGCTCGGTGCCTGGGTAGGGGGGACAGTAGCTGGCGTACTGTCTCTGGAACGACCGCTGCGCTTTTGCACCCTGCTCCCTCTTTTGCTGTGCTGTTGCCTCTGGGTAACCACCACCTCTTCCTCAGAACTGCACGCCTCACTAGCATGACCTTCAGTCCAGTCTGGGTCTAGGACTTCATCATCCTCCGCATCATCTTCCACCCATTCATGACCCCTGCCCTCCTTGTCGGTCTGCACATTGCAGAAAGCCACAACAGTTGTCACCCGTGTTTCGTCATCATCAGAGACGTGTTGCGGAGGTCTTTCCATGTCCTCATCCTGCAACAAAAGTGTTTGAGCATCAGTGCATTCAGGTCTTCCTCTTCTGGGGCAGGGCTAGGTGGATGGGCCGGGGAAACCCTGCCAACTGAGTCGTCAAAAAGCATGTGACTTTCCTGCATGATTTGGGACTCTGACTCCTTGGCTGATTTGCAAGAAGGTGAGATGAAAGACTGATGGGCATGGGCTGCAGGTGCAAACTCTGAGCTTTCTAAAGAGGACTGGCTGTTAGTGTTAGATACTGTGAAAGAACTGGAGGCACTGTCAGCCACCTAATCTACTATCGCCTGTACATGTTCTGGCTTCCCCATCCATAGAACGGCATTTGGGCCTAACAAATAACGCTGCAGATTCTGTCACCTACTCGCACCAGAGAAAGGTGTTTGACTTGGAGTGGTAGTTGGCACTGAACGGCCATGTCTTCTCCCAGCAACAGAAGTTCCACCAGCACCACCACAACTATGACCATGTCCCTTATTTGATGTTCTCCAAATTATTTGCGTTCACCCACCAAGCTGAAAGATTGGTCTCTCTCCGGTGTCCTGCCACTAGTCGATAATTACATTCGCTAAGGCAGTGCCCATGCTCTGTGGACCCAGAAGAATGTTTGTTGGGCCCAAAATACACTGATTCTCAAATTCTCTGCGGAAATGTAAAATTTTTTGGGGTACGCTGTATGCACAAGTGGTTTGGGGAACAAGAACAAGTATTTTTGTAATAAATTTCACTGCTGTAAATAGAATTTAATTATTTATATGCCGATGCACAACTGTTTTTTCGGCCTAAAACACGGCTTTTTTCAATAAAACCCCAAAATGCAGTTTTTAACTGCTGTACATTAACAGTAGATATTTATACTTTGTATGGACACCAGATTTGAGGACCCAGAACATGGATTTGGTCACCAAAATTTACAAATGCAGTATTTAACCGCTATAAATTGGAAATAATTATTTAAACGACGGATGCACAACTGTTTTTTCGGCATTAAACACGTTGTTTTTTTTTTTTTTTCAATAAAACCCCAAAATACAGTTTTTAACTGCTGTACATTAAAAGTAGATTTTTATACTATGTATGGACACCAGATTTGGGGACCCACAGATTTGGTCAACAAAATTCACAAATGCAGTATTTAACTTCTATAAATTGGAAATAATTATTTAAACGAAGGATGCACAACTGTATTCAGCCTAAAACACAGCTTTTTTTAATAAAACAACAAAAATGCAGTTTTTTACTGCTGTAAATTTAAATTAGATATTTATACCGTGTATGTACAACTGCTTTGTGAAGCAAGAATATTGCTTTTTTCCCACAAAAAAAGAATAATGCACTATTTCTCAGCTGTAATGTGAAATCGGTATTTAAGCGGTGTATTTTAAGATGCTCTGTGGATCAGGATTACCACTTTTTTGTCAAAAAAATACACTTATGCTGTATTTCACAGTAGCAATGTAAAATAGGTAGTTGGAATGGGTATTTCAGACAGTTTGGTGGACCTTGAATAACGTTTTTTTTCTATAAAAAACAAAGAAGCACTATTTCCCTGCAGAAATATAAGATATGTCATTGGACGGTGCATGCAGAACTGTTTTGTGGACAAGGAATGCAGTTTTTCCCCCAAAATTACACAGATTCTCTATTTCACCGCAGCAATGTCATATATAAATTTTATCGGTGTAAAATAGGCTTGGTAGATCAGGATGACCACTTTTTTTTTTACTAAAATACACTGATACACTACTTGATAACTGAAATTGAATTTAAGGTTGTAGTGCATAGTATACAAAAGTACTCTGTGGCACCACAGATCCCAGGCTAGACAAATGGAATATGTCATGGCTTTTGTCATTCAAATTCACAAATGCAGTTTTTCACTGCTGAGAATTAAATGTAGGTATTTATACCGTGTATGTACAACTGCTTTGTGAAGCAGGAATTTTGCTTTTTTTACACAAAAATAATAATAATGCACTATTTCTTAGCTGTAATGTGAAATCGGTATTTAGGCGGTGTATTTCAAAATGCTTTGTGGATCAGGATTTCCACTTATTTGTCAAAAAAACACACTTTAAAATAGATGGTTGGACTGGGTATTTCAGACTGTTTGCTGGACCTTGAATTAGTTTTTTTTCTATAAATAATAAAGAAGCACTATTTCCCTGCAGAAATATAAAATATGTCGGTGGACGGTGCATGCAGAACTGTTTTGTGGACTAGGAATACAGTTTTTAACCCAAAATTACATGGACTCTCTATTTCACCGCAAAAATGTCAAATATATATTTTGGCGCTGTAAAATAGGCTTTTTTTTTATAACTAAAATACACTGATGCACTATTTGATAGCTGAAATTGAATATATGGTTTAGTGCATTGTATACACAAGTGCTCTGTGGCACCACAGATCCCAGACTAGACAAATGGACTATGTCACCCCTTAAACATACAAAAGGCAATATAGGGGACATGAGCAGCCAGAAAAAAATATGTTATTTTTTCCTTCACTGAGCTACAAAATAGGATTAGGCTGATGTCCCTGGCTGGCTGGCACATATGAAGTACAATGCAATGGCTAAAATGGCCACCGAGCACCACCTCAGTAACAGATGGATTACAAAAAAAGATTTCCCTGGCAGTTGCTGGGTACAGAAATGTTGGATTGCTGAATCTTCCTCCCTCTCTATTTGCTGTATCTTGTGGATTAAAGTAGCACAGGTTCTTCTGATTTCTGCCCTATCCTGTCCCTGATCGCAGCAGCAGCATCCTCTCCATAAGCTCAAATCAACAGAGTGACGTGCAGCAGTACGTGACTCCAGCTTTTAAAGAGGCTGGGTCACATGCTGCACTCAGCCAATCACAGCCATGCCATTAGTAGGCATGGCTATAATAGCTTCATAGGGCAAGAAGTAAAACGCTTGCTGATTGGCTGCTGTTCAGCCCTTCAGAAAGTGGGAAGAAATCGCCAAACAATGGACTGAACCCAATTTTTTTTTTTAATTTTCGGGTCCGTGTCCCGAACACCCCAAAATTTGGTGCAAACCCGAACTATACAGTTTGGGTTCGCTTTCCTGTAGTGGAGTCCTCTCTGTCTTCACTGCCCCTTCCTAGTGGGGAGACTTCCTTTTTCCTAAGAAGTGGCAATAAAACCCCACCATTCCTTACAGCAGACAGTCAAGAGAGTCTCCCTATTCATGACTGCTCTGAGGAGTGGGTTGAAGACAAGACTGGTGCCCCCATACATAGCTGTGTTGGTGGTAGTAATAGTGGCTCCTGTAGCCACGGTATTGGTGGTGGGGGCAGCAACAATGGTAGACTGGGTAAATACAGAGCAGGGAATGGGAAGCGGGGCCAAGGAACCCACCATGATAGATCATAGTCTGATAAAATTTGCAGGGAGGAAGAGGACTCTGATGATGATTGTGTGTTAGGCTGTTCGGGGTGAGGAAAGGTAGGAGGAGAAATCTGCGTAGAAGGTTGGTAGCAGCGGTGGCAATATAGAGTGGAGGAAATGTATGGCCAAAACAGATCTGCTTATATTGTGGTAAGCTAAGGAACTGGTGATGCTGCTAATATCGTGGGAACAGGCACAAAATGTGCTAGAGCTTTGTCAAACTTGACTTCCCTTAGCTCTGTGAGAGAGCAACTCCAATATAACGTTTGTTTTCCACACGCAAAACCATAGCCATGTCCAACATCTGCAGGATTAAAATAAGCTGTGGGCATTCAAGCACAAACATAGGTTTCAGAGCTCAATTGTAGTACATGAGGCAGGACCACCAGATCCTTTGGGAAAATACAACTGGCCAGCATTCCCAATCAGAAGAATTCTGTACTTCTCCTGGTCCTCTTTGTGGCAGCCAACCCACATCCGCAAGCAATGTAGTGTCCTTGTCATCATCGTTAGCTTATTCTTCTCCTGCTAAAACTTCTCCTCCTCCTTGTCTTCAGTGAAACATTCATAATGGAATGCGTGGCCATGAAAAAACAAGGACAACCCCTACTTGGCCAAGTTGCTGACAATGCAGTCGCTGCTCTACCATCTAGTATTGCATTGTACTCTCAGGTGACAGAGAATGTGGACCACTCCTTGCAATTCTCACTGAGCAGCAAAGTGCACCCCACAGTAGACACCTGAAGCAGCTATTATGGACAGGGATAGTACATGTCTTTCATGGACCACTGGGTTGATGCTTTTTATGGAAGCAGCAAGGCAGCTCTCTTGCAACAAGGACAGATCCTTTTGACCTCCACACGATAGTGTGGCCTGGCTCCCACGCCAGGCAGTTATCCACCTCCTGCACATCATCCTCCATAGACATGCTCCCCTCCCCAACAGCAGCAGGACACAGTGTCGCTCCCAGTCCTCGCCCTCTTCCTATCACATTTGTCAAGTCAAGTGCATTACCATGAATTGTTTGAGCTGATCGGCCTGAGCAAGAGTAACCACAAAGGCGAGCAGTTGCTAAAGTACATCAAGCAGCAAACTGTTACCCTGATGACTCCAACTGGGCAAGGTGACAATAGATGCAACATTGTTGCTTTGCTGAACATTGGGAAAATAATACATGATCCCTTCATGGTGCACATCATTAACCTAGTCGTGCATTGCTTTTTTTAAAGTACACTGGCTTGCGCAAGGTGCTGGCAATGTCTAAGAGATTGTCCTCACACCTCAGCCATTCTTACATGGCAAGAAATGCTTTCTGGGACTTGAAGCAACAGAACAGTCTGCAGCACCGCTTAATCTGCGATGTTCCAACTTGTTGAAATTCAACATTGAACATGGTAGAGCGTCTGTCTGAGCAGCAGAAAGCCATGAACAATTTTTTGTGCACCAGACTGCCTCAGCAGGCAGCATGTGATGTTTTCAGGTGGCACACATGCTATTCATGCTGCCGTTGTCCCTCTTCCACCTCATATTTATCTTAGAACAGATGCTGACACTCATGCAGCAGGGGGAAGCGGAGATCGAACAACTAACACATCTTTCTTTACTGTCTGTAGCTGTGTGGAATTCACCAGGTGAAATTCCCATGGAGGAAGATGATGGGGAGCCACCAGTGGAGGAGGAGAAAATGGAGCCGATATCAAGCAGTCTGATGATTGCATGATAGCTATGCTTTAAGACCCTGACTATCAAAGCAAAATCGGGGAATGTTTTCCTCCCTCTGAAAGGGAGGACAAATTACATTATTACCAGGAAACACTGGGTATGCAGGTTGCCACAGTGAGTAGATGCCTGCTGCCAGCATGTCTGAAAGGGAGATCCCTCTCCACTGCCCGCAGAGTCATCTAACTCCTGGTGCCACAAGCAGCAGAATCGACAGCAGTAAGTTCAGTCTCCTCAACATGATGGAGCAGTTTTTTCATGTGCCGAGCCAGGCTGAGGCAAATCAGTATGCCATGACCTTCCACCTCAATGCCCAGGTTCAGGCCTACCAACACTCTAGCCTGTCTCCAGCACATTCCCTGCTCCCCGACCCCATTGACCTCTGGGCAGGCAGACTGGAATAGTGGCACAAACTGGCACAGTGCACTCTCAGTCGTCTTTCCTGTCCAGCCTCCAGTGTCATCTCAGAGAGGTTTTTCAGCACCCTTTTTATTACCGCCGAGCATGCTTGCTCAACACTACTGTCAACACTACTGTCATTGTGTTCAAGAGCTTAGGGAGTCAGGAAAGAAAAAGCAAACATTCATTAAAAAGATTAGTGAAAAGAGATAATATGTTTTGTTCTAGGAAATATTGTATGGAAATTTCCAGGGTAATTGGAGCCAATTTGGTTTTAAAAAAAAAATTGAATTGGAACTAAACTGAATCTCGACAGGTACACTCATCCTTATACTAGACTAGCTAAAGGACCCTGCATCACACTGGTACATTTCATCTATTTCATTTAATCTTTGTGTGTGTCGTTAAAAGATATCGCCAGTATCCACTATAAAAGTGACATCTACAGTACCCCATCCCCTTAACAGTGACCTCCACAGCCCCCCACCCCTTAAAACTGCCACCCACATTGCCCCGTCTCCTTAAAATGGGACCTCCACAGCAGCCCACCCCCTTAACTTTGACCTTAACTTTGACCTGTCCCTTTAACAGTAAGTTCCACAGTACCCCACACCCTTATTGACATACACAGGGGCCCGCCCCCTTAACAGTGACCTCTACAGCACCGCCCCTTAAGACTGACCATAGGTTACAGTCCTCTTAACTGTGACCTCCACCATTCCCAGCCCCCTTAGCAGAGAACTCAATAGCGACTGCACCTTTAACAGTGACTGCCACAGTAACCCGCTCCCTTAACAGTGACCTCCACTGTACCCCGCTCCCTTAACAGTGACCTCACAGTACCCTACTGACTTAACAGTGACTTCACAGTACCCCGCTTCCCCTTTAATAGTGGTCTCCACAGTCTGTTCCTCCCTTAACAGTAACCTCCACAATGGCCCGCCCCTTTCAAAGTGACCTCCACTCAGCCTGCCCCTTAACAGTAACATCTACAGTGCCCTCCCCTTTAACAGTGACCTCCATAGCGGCCGCCCCTTTATTAGTGACCAACACAGTACCCCGTCTCCTTAACAGTGATTTCCACAATAACCCGCTCCCTTAATAGTGACCTCCACTGAGCTCAATTCCCTTAAAATGTGATCTCCACAACACCCTGCCCCTTAACAGATGCCTCTATAGCACCCCGCCCCTTAACACTGGCCTCCATAGCGGACCGTCCCCTTAACTGTGACCTCCACTGTTCCCTGCCCCCTTAACAGTGACCTCCACAGTGGCCCACCCCTTTAACAGTGACCTCCACAGCGGCCACCCCTATATTAGTGAACTCCACAATACCCAAGTCTCCTTAACAGTGATTTCCACAACACCCTGCCCCCTTAACAGTGGTCTCTGCAGCAATCTTCCCCTTAACACTGACCTCCATAGCGGACCATCCCCTTAACTGTGGCCTCTACAGCAGCCTGCCCCTAGGGTGGACAGAGGTCTGGTTTTAGGTCCGGCTTTCAGACTCCCTTGGATGTCCTTTTGAACAGCTCACTCTCAGACAGTAGCAATGTGCTGTCTGAGCGTGAGCTGCAGGGAGCAAGTCAGCCTCCCTCCCACCCCTGCGGCTTACAGAAGTTGATTTTTACCTTCATTTTTTCAATCCCCGTCAGCTACAGGTGGGGGTGTGGCCTAAACTGGTTGGGGGCATGGCTTAATGGCTGACCTAAAGCAGTGAAGAAAAATGGATGGGTTGTTATTGAAACCTATTGTAAAACTCTGTATACATGAAGACTAAGGGCCTGCAACCTTCTATTGCCTGATAAGGGTTATGTGACCAGGCTTCTATTGGCGAATGCATTTTTTGGGAATATCTCAGGAACGGTATGTGCTAGAGAGCTGATACCCTGTCTAAAACCTTCCCGGACACCTGATGTACCTGTATGCCAAATTTCCAGATTGTAAGTGCGACGGTGCAGATTCCTTTAGCAGACATACACACATACATTCAGCTTTATATATTAGATGGTAGTGGGATAAAACACATTGAGTAAAGACAAGCTGCAAGATAGAGCTGAGGCATTCACATTGGAATGATTCATACAGTAAGCTGTGTCCTGTATTTCATTCGGTTGTAACTTCTCCCTGCGCTAGTACCATGAACATTTATTTTTAGTAAAAATTCAGCAATCAGGAACAGATTCATTTGACATAACAATCCTGACTGGCTAAGTTTTGAGGTTTATACAGACAAATTTAAAAATCCCCTTCTTAATTAGAAACTGTGTAAACATCCCAATTCCTCCTTTGATCTCTATCATGATGAAACATTGGTCATTTTTCCAAATCTCATCCATTTGCTGCTTAAAAAATGCTGATGATCCCACATGGAAACTGACATATGATTTTAAATCCTCAGCATGTCAATTTATGCCATTGATTTCCACTGCAGATTTCACTCTATACAATGCATAGGGTGAAATCGGTAAGAAAACATGCATGTAACTCATAGATTGTGTCAAAGGTCTCTCCTGTGTCTTGCAATAAGACAATAAATGAACAAAAAAAGAGATGATTAATATCACAGTGGAATACAAATGTTAGACATGTCTTACTCCATTGTAGGGAGAAGCACAGAACACTTATCACCTTCTTGATTTACCAACAAAAACAAGTATTCAATGTGGTCTTTGACTTTCATTGGTGGCTTAAAATCAAATGTTGTGAATAGTTTTTTGTTTTCATATGTGGAACAATGTTAATTTCTGTATCCTTTCCTTTCAACTGCAGCAGGAGGCTTGTTTGTAACAAGCAACAAATGTGTGAGGAGAGGTGTGGCATAATCGTGGTGGATTATGGTGCCTCAACCAGGAAAACCAAAGACCTGAATTATTATTTACTGACATCTCCACTCCATGTAATTGCTGAGGTCACCCCCATTTCTGAGAGCGCTGCTAATGGCCATTTCAGCCCCAGTTTACTACTAAAATTAAACGTGTTGGCTAAATAAAGTATGTTACAAAAATGTAACCTATCACTTGCCGTTTCCGTGCGGCTAATCTGCTGCGTGAATGAGTGCCAAGCCCCGCTCCAGACAGCAGAGACACAGAGCACTAACAGGATTGATAATGCTCTGTGCCTCTCTGTGATCTTTTAACTACAAAATCACAGTGACAACTTTATCTCACTGTGATTTTGTAGTAAAAAGATCACAGAGAGGCACGGATCATTATCAATCCTGTTAGTGCTCTGTGTCTCTGCTGTCTGGAGCGGGGCTTGGCACTCATTCACACAGCAGATTACCCGTACAGGATGTTAAAGAGCCCTAACCCTAATGCACGGCTACACTCACCCAGTCCTAACTAATAAAATCTGGTCCTACCTCATCCAGAGTGTCGCTGGTGTCGGCGTGATGTCCGCTGGATCCAGAACAAGGTCCCTGTGGTGAGAAAAAAATAATAATCACATCAGGAAGGGATGGCGACTGACCCTGTGAAATCACCAGCAGGGGGCGCTGTGCTGGCCTGTAAGACTGAGCCATGCCAATGTATAGCAGGGTAATCTAGTGCTACCACACAGTACTAATGCCCACCTTGAGGCCCCTCACAGTACTAATGCCCACCTTTGTTCCTGTAACAGGGAAAATGTTACGCAAGTGATTAACTGTCTAAAAAGAGCAAAAACATCCAATTGGAAGTGGTCCCTCGTGGCCATATCAAGTACATTTGATTGTCAGCCAACTAGAAAGGGGGTAAGTGTACTATTTCTTTCCCCCTACCATAGAGTGAGTAGCATATGATATTTCTATTCCACTGTAATTTTAACTGTCTGAGTGTTTGGGTCATTATTTTCATTTGTAGTCTTTATGCACTGGCCCTGACTACACCCAGAGATAACCCTGAGAGCACGCCTGACCCCATGTTGTGTGAACAAACTGAAAACGTTTAACTGTGAAGTGCCCTAGGCCCTGTAGTGTAGTGGCCAGTGCTCAGTTCCTTACACCAGGTGAGACACTGGAACACCTTTGTTCCTGTAACAGTAGTTATACTCAGATATGTTCCCCCTCACAGTAGTTATGCCCAGTTATGTGTCCCCTCACAGTAGTAATGCCAAATATGTGTCCCCTCACAGTAGTAATGCCAAATATGTGCCCCCTCACAGTAGTAATGACCAGAATATGTGTCCCCTCACAGTAATATGCCCAGATATGTGCCCCCTCTCAGTAGTAATGCCAAATATGTGCCCCCTCACAGTAGTAATGCCAGATAATGTGTCCCCTCAAAGTAATATGCCCAGATATGTGCCCCCTCACAGTAGTAATGCCAGATTATGTGTCCCCTCACAGTAAAATGCCCAGATATGTGGCCCCTCACAGTAGTAATGCCAAATATGTGCCCCCTCACAGTAGTAATGACCAGAATATGTGCCCCTTCACAGTATTTATGCCCAGTTTTGTGGCCCCTCAAAGTAGATATGCCCAGATATGTGCCCCCTCAGAGTGGTTATGCCAGATTATGTGCCCCTTCAAAATATTTATGCCCACATATGTGCTCCCTCACAGTAGTTATGCCACATTATGTGTCCCTCACATTAGATATGCCCACATATGTGCCCCTTAAAGTGGTTATGCCAGATTACCTGCCCCCTCACAGTAGTTGTGCTTTCATATGTGCCCCCTCAATCCTCATAGTTATGCCTTCATATGTAAGGCATATACATATGTATATGTAAGGCATATACATATATCAGTAATGCCTGATTAGGTGCCCCCTCAAATTAGTTATACCCCCCTCTTGCCCTTTGCCCCCAGTCTGCAGCCTTAAAAAAAAACATACTTACCTTCTTCCCTGATGACAGGCTCCCTCACTCATTGCGGTCCTGCAACCCCTGTATGTACGCCACTGAACAAAAGCACAGAAAACAAGCTAGAATTTGGCTGCAGTTGAGGGAAAATGTTACGCAAGTGATTAACTGTCTAAAAAGAGCAAAAATATCCAATTGGAAGTGGTCCCTCGTGGCCATATCAAGTACATTTGATTGTCAGCCAACTAGGAAGGGGGTAAGTGTACTATTTCTTTCCCCCTACCATAGAGTGAGTAGCATATGATATTTCTATTCCACTGTAATTTTAACTGTCTGAGTGTTTGGGTCATTATTTTCATTTGTAGTCTTTATGCACTGGCCCTGACTACACCCAGAGATAACCCTGAGAGCACGCCTGACCCCATGTTGTGTGAACAAACTGAAAACGTTTAACTGTGAAGTGCCCTAGGCCCTGTAGTATAGTGGCCAGTGCTCAGTTCCTTACACCAGGTGAGACACTGGAACATACCCATGATTTTATTTTTGTGGCTTGAGAGCTATTCCAGTGGAATAGCTACAAAATCTCAGTTTTTACAATACATTTACGTGCCATGTAGATATACCCTAAAGATAAAAATGCTGTTAAAAACTGTAAATATCTATATGGATGAGTTAGTCACATGCATTAGCAAACCATTCATGCCCTTAGTGACTAAGGGTTCCCTTTATGCTCTTTACATTGCATAGTAAAAGGTGGTTAATTTAGTCTTACTCCACACAGAAGAAAACTTCACATCAACAGATGTTTTCAAAATAATTAAATGCTACTTAGCATACATTATTGACAAAGTGGGATGCTGCACTAATGTACTTCACATCACTTTGCACACACATTTGTCACCAGCAGGGCCGATGGATCATAAGATTGAGCTATTTATTGAGGCTAGAAAAAGCATGAATTATGGCTGAAAAAAACATATCTGAACAAATAGAAACATATTTAAAAGCACTAAAAATAGAGTAATGACAAAATATTTTATTATTTTGTAGAATTATTTCTCCTTCAGAAGAAAATCACTGCATTGTAACAATGCAGGTGATAAAAAAAAAACAACAACAGAACTTCCTGGAAAACCTGTACTCAATAAATAAGTACTGTGGTGATTAATAGTGTTAAAAAGCATGTTTATAAAACCCACATAGGATTTGTCGCCATAGGATAGTTTAAAATACATTAAAATACTAAAACATTGCCGGATACAAATTTGTTTTTATTATAAACACATTGGGGTTCATTTACCAAATAGTTTGCAATACAAAGGGTATGGTATTGGAGGCATGTGACCATATTAGTAGCTGCACCAGAAGCAGCATAGCTTGGAATTTAAAAGGCAGTAGATTGGCTGTCTATGGGTGGTGGTAGTAGTAGCATTGTGCGGCTACTGTCGCCCAGGCTGATCAGCTATAACACTGCATGGCAATGCTTGACTTGACACATGTGATAGGAAGGAGAAGAAGTGGGTATGATGCTGTGTGGACGGGAGGGTGTCCATGGAGAAGGAGTAAAGTGCCTGGTGTGGAAGCCAAGACAAAACTATCATGTACCTGGCCTTGTAACAGGAGTGCTGCTTTGCCACTGCCACAAAAAAAGGTTGACCCAGTAGGCCATGAAAGGCATGAATTTTCCCTGCCCGTGACAACTACTCTAGGTGTCCAATATGGAGTCCACCTTCTCGCACAATGACTCTACCAAATGGTACAGCAGCAATCCCAGCGCGCCTTTCCAACCACGTGGAGCGGGGCGTTCGGCCGCACCAGTCGGCTCCTAAAATCAGGTATAGGAAAACGTGGTGAAAAGCACTTCTCACCATCACCACGCTGGTGATCAAACAGACTTGATAAAGGGGTCGCCGAGACCCCGAAACGCGTTGTCTAATAAAGCTTTCATCATACACTTCCGCTTGGGACAGGTGTTTTGCGCCGAATGGTGTCCAAAAAGCCAAACACTAACTGGTATATGTGAGAGGCGAAATTATCTTTGTAGACGGTATTCCGAACGGCGGCCCAGCCAGCCACCATCGGGAATTTAGGACGCACCTGGCAGCATCCACCCATCATCCCTGAACAGAGTAACAGATAAGAGCGATAATAAAGAAATAAAAAAGGTGAGCATAAACCTATTATTTTACTAACACGACATCATAGTTCCTGAACGTATCACCCTATGAGCGCCTTCTCGTTTCACGGCTTCACTCCACTAGACTGGGGAAAGGCAGATGGGAGCACTAGTCACCATCACTCATGTCTAGGAGAACAACAGGGGAAGACAGGGGAAGACAGCAACAAACAAACAATCTCCAGCAGAGATAGACTTATCCAGTCACGAGCAGAGAAGATGATCCCAATAACGACAGTCCACGCCAGACAAGAGCTCCACAGCAATACCGTCAAACGATCTCCTTCAAAGGTCAGAATAGCACTGGAAGTAAGGACTATATCTGGCAATGACTGCAAGTGAAACTGAAACTAATACAGTAGCTGGGAGTGGCAGACAGCACTCACCTGAGAAGAATGCCTACAAACTCCCAGTCAGGACAAAAAGGTTCAAAAGGCAAAACCCGGATGACATACCCTGAACCACGGAGCAAACTCACAAGCTATCGCGAGTAGCAAGTCGCTGCGACCTTCTCTTCCCAGACCTATCTGGATCAGTCACAGTCGTGACAGTACCCCCCTTTCTACGAGGGGCCACCGGACCCTCAAGACCAGGCCTCTCCGGGTGGGACCTATGAAAAGCCCGAATGAGTCTGTCCGCCTTTATCTCTGATGCTGGCACCCACATTCTCTCTTCGGAACCATAACCTTTCCAATGCACCAGGTACTGAAGAGAGCGGCGAACATATCGTGAATCAACAATCTTTTCTACCTGAAACTCAAGACTGCCATCAACAACCACCGGTGGATGCGGTAGTGGCAATGGTTCAGGAGGTTCTACATATCTCTTAAGCAGAGATCTGTGGAAGACATTATGGATCCTTAGAGTCTACAGACGAAAAGCCACCGGGTTAATGATCTTAATTACCCTATAAGGACCAATAAATCTCGGACCTAATTTCCATGAGGGAACCTTCAACTTGATATTTCTGGTAGACAACCACACCAAGTCATTCACCCCAAGGTCCGGACCTTCAGAGCGCTTCTTATCAGCCACACGTTTGTATCTACCACCAATTCTCTTCAAACTTTCTTGCACACTCTGCCACACTGATGAAAGTGAAGACGCAAATCGTTCCACCTCGGGAATCCCAGACGGCCCCCCCTCACTAAACGTACAAAACTGAGGATGGAAACCATACGCACCAAAAAATGGTGACTTATCGGTGGATTCTTGACGACGATTATTAATGGCAAACTCGGCTAACGGTAAATAAGATGACCATTCCTGCTGATTTTCGGAAACAAAGGATCTCAAATATGTCTCTAGGTTTTGATTGGTACGTTCAGTCTGACCGTTGGACTGTGGATGGAAAGATGAAGAAAACGACAGATGAACCCCTAAACGAGAACAAAAAGCTTTCCAAAATTTAGAAACAAATTGGGTACCACGATCCGAAACAATATCGGAAGGGACCCCGTGAAGCTTCACGATGTGGTCAATAAAAACCTGAGCCAGTGTGTTAGCATTAGGCAATGCGGTCAGAGCAATAAAGTGCATCATTTTACTGAATCTGTCAACAACAACAAGAATAACAGTCTTCCCCGCTGACACTGGTAGATCAGTAATGAAATCCATTGATAGGTGTGTCCAAGGCCTGTTGGGGATGGCCAGAGGTAAAAGACGCCCTGCCGGACGAGTATGATCCACCTTAGAACGAGCACAGGTAGGACATGCAGACACAAAATTCAACACCTCCTGGCGCCACTTAGGCCACCAGAACCGACGAGACGCTAATTCAGAGGTTGCCTTACTACTTGGGTGTCCTGCCAGTGCGGAGTTATGGTGTTCTTTTAGTATCTCCAGGCGTAAATTTTCTGGCACAAACAGTTTACCCGAGGGGCAGGAGGCCGGGGCGTCCCCCTGAGCTTCCAACACCCTCCCCTCTAAACCTGAGTGTAATGCAGAGACCACCACCCCCCTTTGCAAAATAGGCTCTGGAACATCATCATCACCCCCTCCAAGAAAACTTTGAGACAATGCATCCGCCTTAGTATTTTTTGCCCCCGGGCGATAGGTTATTACAAAATTAAACCTAGTAAAAAATAACGACCACCGAGCCTGTCTAGGGGTGAGACGTTTAGCAGACTCCAGATATACTAAGTTTTTGTGATCAGTAATCACTGTGACGGGATGAACCGCCCCCCTCCAAAAAATGACGCCACTCCTCTAAGGCCAACTTAATAGCCAAAAGTTCCCTGTTGCCAATGTCATAGTTCCTTTCTGCAGTAGACAATTTCTTCGAAAAGAAAGCACACGGATGCCATTCACCAGGGGACGGGCCCTGAGATAGTACCGCTCCCACCCCCACCTCTGATGCGTCAACCTCTACAATAAAAGGAAGCGAGACATCTGGCTGTACGAGAATAGGAGCCGAGGTGAATCTGTCCTTCAGAGATGTAAAGGCAGTTTTGGCTGCATGTGACCATTTGGAAAAATCGGATCCCTTTCGGGTCATGTCCGTCAGTGGTTTGACCACCAAGGAATAGTTCTTTATAAACTTTCTATAAAAATTGGCAAACCCCAGGAAGCGTTGCAATGCCTTCAGGTTCTCAGGCAGATCCCAGTCCATAATTGCCCGGACTTTCTCTGGATCCATGCGGAAACCTGAGTCTGACAACACATACCCCAGAAATGGCAGTTCTTTTACGGCGAACACACATTTCTCTAATTTGGCAAACAATTTGTTGGCCCTTAATATCTGCAGCACTTGTCTCACATGGATCTTATGTGTATCCAGATCTGGAGAATAGACCAGGATGTCATCAAGATATATCACAACAAATCTCCCGATAAGGTGACTAAAAATATCGTTGACAAAATGTTGGAACACCGCAGGCGCATTAGTAAGACCAAATGGCATGACCAGATTTTCATAATGCCCTTCCGGAGTATTAAAAGCCGTCTTCCACTCATCCCCCTCTTTGTTGCGAACCAGGTTATAGGCTCCTCTGAGATCCATTTTGGAGAACCATTTAGCACCAGCAACCTGATTAAAGAGGTCGGGAATGAGAGGAAGAGGATAGGGGTCTCGGATAGTTATCCGGTTTAATTCCCGGAAATCCAGGCAAGGAGGCAGGCCCCCATCTTTCTTTTTAACGAAAAAGAACCCTGCAGCCACGGGTGAAGAAGAGGGTCTGATGTGTCCCTTAGCCAAACTCTCCGAAATATAATCTTTCATAGCCTTCCTTTCCGGGCCGGAAAGATTGTATAACCGGGTTTTAGGTAGTTTTGCCCCAGGTAACAGATTAATCGGGCAATCATATGGACGATGAGGAGGTAACCCCTGACAACCCTTCTCAGAGAACACATCCATAAAATCTGACAGAAAGGCAGGTAGAGTTGTTACAGAGAGTGTTGAGCACCTACTACTCAAGCAGTTGTCCTTACAATGTTCACTCCACTCCACGATCTCCCCGGCCTGCCAATCCACCACTGGATTGTGAGTCACCAGCCAGGGAAGCCCCAATACTATAGGAGCTGGAAGACCATCCAGGACATAACAAGAGATATGCTCTTTATGGAGGTTCCCTACCTGCAGATGGATATTATGGATGATCTGAGTTAGCTCTCTCTGAGTAAGAGGGGAGGAGTCGATGGCAAAAACAGGAATAGTTCTGCGTACCGGTTCCGGAGTAAACCCCAGAGCCTGAGCAAACTGTGAATCCACCAAGTTGACCCCCGCCCCACTGTCCAAAAAGATGGAACAGATCTCAGTCTTATTGCCCGCCACAACTGTAGCGGACAACAAAAACTGAGACATGCGTATGGAGGAAACGAATACGCCCAAACTGTTATCCTTTGCACAGTCTGGGGACTCTAGTTTTCCGGCGGCTCCTTTGTTTGTGATCTCTTGGGTTCTGAGGGACATACCTTCACAAAATGACCCCTCCCCCCACAATGAAAACAAACCTCTGACCTATGGCGGATTCACCCGTCTAGTGGCGTCCCCTATTTGCATTGGTTCGACTGGATCACAACAAACCGATCCCTGCCCTATAGAGGCCTCTGTAGAATTTAATAGTCTCTCCCTGAGTCGTCTGTCGATTCTTATGGACAGAGACATAGCAGCCTCAAGAGACCCAGGGACCTCGTATACCGCCAGCGCGTCTTTTAATTTTTCAGACAACCCCTGGCAGAACTGACTCCTAAGGGCCGAGTCGTTCCATAATGTATTAGTAGCCCACCTACGGAATTCGGAACAATATACTTCAGCTGACCGGTTCTCTTGCCGAAGTCTACGTAGCTTAGATTCAGCCAGTGAGACCCTGTCCGGGTCATCATATACGAGACCCAAGGCTTCAAAAAACTCCTCCACAGATCGTAAGGCCGGAGAGTCTGATGGTAAGGAGAAAGCCGAAGCCTGCGGATCTCCTTGCAGGAGAGAAATTACAATGCCCACCCGTTGTTCCTCACTGCCGGAGGATCTAGGGCGTAACCTGAAGAACAATTTACAAGCTTCTCTGAAGGTTGCAAATTGGTCTCTCCCTCCTAAGAACCTGTCAGGAAAAGCCACTTTTGGCTCAGGAGTACCTTGGTTTCCCGTAGCAACGGTGGAACCCAAGGATTGCTGCTGCTGCTGCAGCACTGGAGCTTTTAATCCTGCCACTTCAAGGGATAATCCCTGTAATTGTTTCACCAAAACCGTAACCGGATCCATAGTGGAACAGAAAAATACAAAGCAAAACAGCAAGCAAAAAAAAAAAAAAAGGAAATGTCACTTTTTTTTTTTTTTTTTTAAAAGGCCAGATATACTGGCACGACCGCTATCCCAGCAGCGGTCGTGTCTCACCAGATGGAGGGGAAGGGGGACCCTTATCTACGGATGGGAAATAGAACGGCCACCCCTGACAAACCCTAAGCTGGCACCTGTCTGCCCTGATACCCTAGACGGGGTGTGAACCCGTGCGGCGAGCAGGATGCCTAAACCCTGAGTCACCCTAAGAAGACTAGACTGGGGAAAGGCAGATGGGAGCACTAGTCACCATCACTCATGTCTAGGAGAACAACAGGGGAAGACAGGGGAAGACAGCAACAAACAAACAATCTCCAGCAGAGATAGACTTATCCAGTCACGAGCAGAGAAGATGATCCCAATAACGACAGTCCACGCCAGACAAGAGCTCCACAGCAATACCGTCAAACGATCTCCTTCAAAGGTCAGAATAGCACTGGAAGTAAGGACTATATCTGGCAATGACTGCAAGTGAAACTGAAACTAATATAGTAGCTGGGAGTGGCAGACAGCACTCACCTGAGAAGAATGCCTACAAACTCCCAGTCAGGACAAAAAGGTTCACAAGGCAAAACCCGGATGACATACCCTGAACCACGGAGTAAACTCACAAGCTATCGCGAGTAGCAAGTCGCTGCGACCTTCTCTTCCCAGACCTATCTGGATCAGTCACAGTCATGACAGAATCATACTTCTCTACCTGGCAGTCTGATCGATGAGTATGGGTTTGGTAAATGCCAGGAGACCGTTACCTGCCTGATTGTATTGTGACAACTGTAAAGTATAGTGGAGGAAGAAAAAAGTTATGTTTTTTTCAGGAATTGGTACAGGCCCCTTAGTTCCAGTGAAGGGAAATCTTAATGCTTAAGCATACTATGACATTTTGTACAATTGTATTCTTCTAACTTGTGGGAAAGGTTTGGGGATGGCTTTTTTCTGTTCCAGCATGACTGTGGCCCAGTGCGCAAACCATCATAACTAGTGCTGTGGGTGCTCACTAACCTGAAACATGCAAAAAAAAATAAAAACAAGTCTGTGTCTTAGCTGAAATGGGGTGGGGTTTGTGGGAAAGTGGTGTGTCCTAAGATGTGTCATTTTGTGACAAAATTGCAACACAATGTGTAGAAATCTTTCTCAAAGTATGCCAACCAGTAGATGGTATAGAGTCAGAGAAAACAGTATCCCTGTACCAGGTTTATCCAAATAAATCTGATTATGGTCTAACCAGCCTGTCTAAGTTTACACCATCTTCAGGACTAGTAAATCTGGACCAATGTGTCTTGCTACTAGCATTTTCTTCATGGCATTGCACTATAAAGAAGGCGTTGTCAAAATGTCTAAAAAGACATCAAAAGTATTGGCTCAGATGAGCCGAAGTTATTGTTTTGCGAAGTCTCGCGAGACTTCGGGTAATAACTACATCATTTCATTTGTACTGTAAAAAAACATTTCCCAAACTCGGGTTTGGTTCCAAGGTAACACTTGGAACTGAACCCGAATTCAGGAAATGTTTTTTTACAGTACAAATTAATTTGTGAAGTTATTACCTGAAGTCTCGCAAGACTTTGCAAATTAATAACTTCGGCTCATTGGAGCCAATACATTCTAATATTGTACAGAGCTCCTGCTTCGTACTGTATTGGAACAAAGTTTTATGCGAAAGGACTTTGGATGGTTCATCTGAAGTCGATTCGCTCATCCCTAATCAAAAGCTCCAGCAAACAACATTTTTGTTGATTTTCTGTCCTGCTTTTCATATTTTCTATAGACCTGCAACTACCATAACACCTGAAGCTTGCATTTAACTGCAAAAAAATGCTGAGTCAAAAAACACAAAAGTGTATAAAAAACAATGAAATAAATGTGTTAAAGCAGCCTAAATGTATTAAAACAGGTGTGTGAATCTGACTTTATAAGATACATAATAATAAGGATTTAAAGAATAATGAAGATAATGTAAAGTTTTCATATTTGTAACATGCATTTACTCTTACATTGCTACATGATTGTAATTCTAAATCTTCAGTGGTCATGTACTTCATAAACACACAATACTATTGAAAAGTAAATTAGGGAGGGTGCTGTTAGTCAGCACAGCTGCTATTCTTAGGCTGGCAGGAGCAATATTTAATGAACATTTATGAGTTTCATCAGATGAAATAGTCCCTTTCCTCTAAACAATATGGCTGCCAGGGAAAACTCCTCAAGAGGCATTCTACCTGAGTGCACTTTGCCACATTGACGTGTTG
This sequence comes from Bufotes viridis, assembly GCA_033119425.1. Classification (NCBI taxonomy): domain Eukaryota; kingdom Metazoa; phylum Chordata; class Amphibia; order Anura; family Bufonidae; genus Bufotes; species Bufotes viridis. Next base: position 213,318,078 of record CM065593.1, on the reverse strand, counting down.
CATTCCGACAGTTGCTTTTTTATGTACAAAATTTGTTTGGCATGACCAAGCTGCTCACATCAATATATTATTAAAGGCAAAAAACAAACAAGCAGGAAGAAAACTGAACTAAATATTCTCATTCCTCCCAATTTCTTACCAGCTGTCTCTTATTTTCCACCTAACGTAATTCTCATAGCAGTCAAAAGCAGTTTTTTCCCAGTTTTATTGTTGTCCCAATTAAATGCACCCCAATCCTTTATCCTTAAACAAATGTGGAAGAGAAGATTACTCAGTGGATCTGAATAGTAAACATGAATGGATATTGTTCTTGACAGCTTGTGAAGTTGTCTCTCTCCGTTGTATCCTGAGAGAACAACAGGACCTTCTGGGCCTGTACGAGAAGTCTTGAATCTTTAATGAAGGTCCCTGAAATGCAGGGCAGCACAATTTTGTCACCTTGGCATATTTTTTCCCTGATCAAACAATAGTTGGCAGATGTTATCAACTTGTAACAATGTCTAATCTACACTGGCTGCTGGTTTGGTAACAAAAGTACAAGTTCTCACCCAGTTGCTGTTCCAGCTTGTATCATTGTGATTGACATTTTTTGTCATATAGCATAAGCAGGTTCACTGAATTTTAATCAAGTGAGGGCTTTAATTGTGTATACTGTGTTAATGAACAATCTCTTTACAGATAAGAGAAAAAGCATACATTTCAATACTTCATAATATCATATCTTCATAAGATTAATTAATGTTTGATCAATTAAAAGGAGGACTGTTCTACTGTGCCAAAACATAAATACATATTCAATGCATAAAAGGATTCATGCACACGAGCACATGCCAGAATATGGCATCCATGGACTTTTATGGGGCCTCTTTTGCACATTCATTTTTTTTTTTTTTTCAATTTCATAGGTCAAATAGATTTTTCTGTGTTAGAATTTGTAAGAATATGACAGAACAAAAGTTGTGGCATGATCTAGCTGATGCCATATAATGGAGCTATTCTCCCATTGAAAAAGCCCTACAGGGACTCTGTGCACTCCTGTTCACCTCCTACTCATGCAGCCCCCGATTCTTGATGGGAGCACAGAGGGAGGGAGCTCCCCTCCCTCCCCATCACCCACTGCTCTGTTCAGGTAATGGGTGATGGTTACCATGGTAACAGGATGCTTTCAGAGGTGTCCTGCTTGTCATGGTAATAGCAAGTCTGATCTGACTTCTGCTAAAGGCAGAAGTCTGATCAGACTAAGTCTAAAGTAAAAAATACAGTACAGTACACAATATAGTGTACTGTACTGTATTATACTGACATCAGACCCACTGGATCTTAAAGTACCAAGTGGGTCTGGGTAAAAAGAAATGTAAAAAAAATAGAAATAAAAAAAAAACATATCACCGAATAAAAGTTTAAAAAATAAAATACACTACACATACTAAGTATTGCCGAGTCCGTAAAAAGCTTCTCTATAAAAATATCACATGACCCAACCCCTCAAGTAAATACCGTAAAAAAATAAGCCATTTTTTGTCACCTTACATCACAAAAAGTGTAATACCAAACGATCAAAAAGGTGTATGCCTCCCAAAATAGTACCAATCAAACTGCCATCTCATCCCGCAAAAAATGAGCCCCTAAATAGGACAATCACCCAAAAAAATAAATAAATATGGCTCTCAGACTATGGAGACACTAATACAGTATTTTTTTCCCTAAAATGCTGTTATTGTGTTAAAGTAAAATAAATAAAAAAATGGTATACATATTAGGTATTGCCACATCCGTAAAAACCTGCTCTATAAAAATATCACATGATCTAACCCCTCAGATAAATACCGTGAATAAAATTTAATAAAAACAATGTAAAAAAAACTATTTTGTCACCTCACATTACAAAAACTGTAATAGGAAACGATAAAAAAATTATATTCACTCAAAAATAGTGCCAATCAAACCGTCATCTCATCCCGCAAAAAATGATACTGCACATAGGACAATCACCCAAGAAAATAAAAAAATATGTCTCTCAGACTATGGAGAAATGAAAACATGATTTTATTTGTTTCAAAAATGATATTATTGTGTAAAACTTAAAAAAAAAAAAAGAAGTATACATATTATGTATCCCCGTGTCCGTAACAACCTACCCTATAATACTAACACATGACCGCTAAGAAGCTGTCTTATATTTAGAAGCAGCAGTAGATCCGCTGAAGTTATGTATAGGCCTGCGCCTCTTCATAACTCTGACGAACCACCACTAGGTATCGAGCTTATTAAGACAGGCGTCTGAAAAGAGGCTCTTAATAAATGTGCGCCCATGTTTTCATCACGTGCATTTATGCCCCTTTTGACGTACCCCATAGCATTATTGGCCATAGCATCAGTTGCCTGACACTGGTTTCTTCAGTTATGTTCACTGTCCACTAAAATTTCTAAGTCTTTTTTCATGTCAGTGTTACCCAGTGTTTTACCATTTAGTATTTACTAGTGACATTTTTTCCTTCCCATGTGTATAACCTTACATTTGTCAGTGTTAAACCCTTCCCGACAATGTGACGTACTATTACGTCATGGAAGTCAGTGACTTCCCGCATTTTGACATAATAGTACGTCATGGTGATTGGGAAAGCACCGGATCAGTGTGCGCCCGATCACTGCAGGTGTCTGGCAGTCCCTAATAGCCGGGCCCCAGCTGTATCCGACGGCATGGCTGTTTACAGCTCTGACAGCAACATAGAAGGGGTTGGCTGCGGGGTGAGGGAACCCATCGAGTCCCCGGGCTGTTGCGACGGGGACCTGATGGGTGACAAGGCTGCCCAATGCCATTCACGGCATCGGGACCTGCCTTCTACGGGTGCTCAGGAGATCGAGCCTTACGCTGCGTCTCCTAGGCAACCTGTTAGTATATTACCCTGTGTAATATGTTAACAGGTAATGCATTACAATACAGAAGTATTGTAATGCATAGCAAACGGGATCAGACCCCCAAAAAGTGAAGTCCCAGAGTGGGACAGAAATTAAGTTTTAAAAAAAGAATAAAGTTTCAAGTAAAATAAGAAAAAAACACCCATTTCCCTGGATTTTATAATAAAAAAAAGAAAAAAAAAAGAAAAACACACATATTAGGTATTGCCGCATCTGTAACGACTGGCTCTATAAATATATCACATGATCCACCCCGCCCGATAAGCACCATAAAAAAATAAAATAAAAACTGTCCAAAAAAAAAAGTAATTTTTGTCACTTTACATCACAAAAAGTGCCACACCAAGCGATCAAAAAGGTGTAAGTCGAAGTAAATGGTACCAATAAAATCGTCACCTCATCCCACAAAAAATTAGACCCTACATAAGAAAATCGCTTAAAAAATAAAAAATAAACTATAGCTCTCAGAACATACGTATTGCCATTTCTGTAACAACTAGCTCTATAAAAATACCATATGATCTAAATCCTTAGGTGAACACCGTAAAAAAAAAAAAAAAAAAAAGTTTTTGTCACCTTACATTACAAAAAGTGCAACCCCAAGCGATCAAAAAGGCCTATGTCCCACAAAATGGTACCAATAAAACTGTCACCTGCAAAATCCTGCAAAAAATAAGACCATACCTGAGACAATTAGTAAAAAAAACTAAAAAAATTATGACTCTCAGACTATGGAGATACTAAAATATGATATTTCTTTTTTTTTTGCTTCAAAACTGCTATTATTGTGCTAAAGTGAAATAAATGTTAAAAAGTAGACATATTAGGTGCGGCCATGTCCTTAGCCACCTGCTCTATAAAAATATCACATTACCTAACCCTTCACATGAACACCGTAAAAACTACAGTGCCAAAAAAAAAAAAACTTTGTCACCTTACATCACCTTACAAAATAAAAACAGTGCCAAAACAGCCATTTTTTGGTTAACTTGCCTCACAAAAAACTTAATAAAAAGCAATTAAAAATAATATGTACCCCACAAGAATTAAAACTGGCATCTGATCCCCTAGTTTCCAAAATAGGGTCACTTTTTGGGAGCTTCTACTGTAAGGGTGTATCAGAGGGGCTTCATATGGGGCATGGCATCTAAAAACCAGTCCAGCAAAATCTGCCTTCCAAAAACCCTATGGCATTCCTTTCCTTCTGCGCCCTGCCATGTGTCCTTACATCAGTTTACGACCACATGTGGGGTGTTTATGAAAACCGCAGAATTAGGGTAATACATATTGAGTTTTGCTTAGCTGGTAACCCTTGATGTGTTAAAGAAAAAATAAAAATGGAAAATCTGCTAAAAAAGTGAAATTTAGAAATGTCATCTCTATTTTCCTTTAATTCCTATTGAACACCTAAAGGGTTAACAAAGTTTGTAAAATCAGTTTTGAGTAACTTGAGGGGTGTAGTTTCTGCAATGGGGTCATTTATGGGGGGGTTCTACTATGTGAGCCTCACAAAGGGACTTCAGACCTGAACTGGTCCTTTGGAAATTATCTTAAAAAAAAAAGTGACAAATTACAAAATTATGCCAACATAAAGTAGACATATGGGGAATGTTAAGTAATAAATATTTTATGAGGTATCACTTTCTGTTTTAAAAACAGAGAAATTGAAATTTTGAAAATTGCAAATTTTTACATTTTTTTCGTAAATTTGGGATTTTTTCAAGAATAAAGGTGAAATATATTGACTCAAATTTATGACTTTCATAAAGTACAATGTGTCATGAGAAAACACATGTCAGATTTGCAAAAAATGACCTGGGCAGAAGGCTGAAAACTGGCCTGGGGTAGAAGGGATTAAACCTCATCTGCCACTTCTCTGCCCAAGCCTCCAATCTATCCAGATCCATCTGTAGCAGTATACTGTACTATTCTGTGTTAATTACTTTACAGTTTAGTGTCATCTGCAAAAATTTATATTTTACTGTGCAAGGCTTCTACAAGATCATTAATAAATACATTGAAGAGAATATGGTCCAATACTAATCCATGTGGTACCCCACTAGTGACAGTAAACCAATAACCACCCTCTGTTTTCTATCACTGAGCCAGTTACTTACCCACATACTGACATTTTCTCCCAGGCCAAGCATTCTCATCTTATATGCTAAGTGCTAACCTTTTATGTGGTACAGTACCAAATGCTTTGGAGTCAAGAAGATATATGACATCTATTGAGTCACCCCTGTCAAGTGAAGAACTTACCTCCTCATAGAAACTAATTAAAATAGTTTGACAAGACCAATCCCTCATGAAGCCATGCTGATACGGTTTTATATGATTATTTTTATTGACTTACTCCAATATAACAACTCTTGGAAAACTCTCAAACAGTTTACCCCGCCCCCTTAACAGTGACCTCAACAGTGTCCTGCCCGTTAACAGTGATGCTTACAGCACCCACTCCCTTAAAAGTGAGCTTCATAGTGCCTTCCCCCTTAAGATTGATCTCTATAGTACCCTGCTTCCTTAACTGTGACCTTCACAGTGCCTACCCCTTTAACAGTGACCTCCACAACACACTGCCCCCTTAACTGTGACCTTCTCATCACCAAGACCAGCGAGAAGGGGCGAGTACCAAGCTTCACTATAGTAATTAGTGGTGCGCCACTGGCAAGGGAAGCCCTGTGGGCCCCCCTGGCTTAGGGACCTGATCACAATTGTGATTACTGTGACCCCTATAGCTACACTATTCTTTAATTGTAGGTAATCCACAAGGAGACAATCCCATGGAGGAGTGTAGCAAGAGTATGAGGAGCTCCCACAGTAGAAGGATGAGGTGGAGGAGAAGGAGAATGAATCACACCAGTCATCTCAGTGGGGATAGGGCCAGAAAAAAACTATCTCCTAGGGAACGCTGGCCAGAATGGCAAGCTCTATGCTTACTTGCTTACGTAGTGATCGGCATATCATTCACATGAAGCAGTCTGATGATTACTGGATAGCCATGCATTTAGACCCCTGCTATCAAAGCAAAATATTTGTATAAAAGGGAGGACAAATTACTTTATTACCAGAAAACACTGTGTATACAGCTTTTGGTAAGCAGATACCAGCCGCCAGCCTGTTAGAAAGGGAGTACCGTCTCTGTCCCCAGAGTTACCCACCTCCCAAAGTCTCCGCTGCAACAAGCAGCAGAAGCTGCAGTAACCAGTTCAGTCTCCTCAACATGATGGAGCATATTTTTCATGTGCCACACCAGGCTGTGCCGAGAAATCAGCATGCCGAGACCTCCTGCCTCAACGCGTGTTGGACGTGTGAATATATAAATACACTTGAGCATTCTGCCTAAAGCATTATTTTTGGATGCTTGATCCCAACAAGCTACTCTTTATTATGACAAGTAACATTTATTTGTTTCATATGGGGAGGCATTCAGCCCCCCATTAAGACATATGAGAAGATTTACCAAACTGGTGTAAAGCAGAACTGGCTTATTTGCCCATAGCAACCAATCAGATTCCACCTTTCATTTTTCACAGCTATGGGCAACTATACCAATTCTACTTTACCCCAGTTTGATAAATCTTGCCCATCATTTTCCCCATAACACTGTGTGTGTGTTTAAGCACCATCTTTTCCTGACAATTTTTGGAAACTTTGGAATATGAAAAAGCATAACACATGTGTCGGTGCAGTGTGTTTTTAAACACGCTGTTCATTAATGCTATCAACCATATGTATACCCATAACTATGTATGTCAGTATCATTCTGATGTTATTTGCTATTGTTGTCATTGTGTTAGAGCGGGAGGAGCTTTCAGAGAAAAAGCAAAAATGTATAACAAAAATTTGCAAAAAGTGATAACATCTTTTGCTTAAAGTTCTGAATCCTCAGAGACTACAGGGTGTTATACACAAATTTTCAGGGCAATTGGAGAAACTTTAGTTCTGGTAGAATCAGATTGTGGCACAGCAAATACTTCTCATGTGATGCATATTATGTGATCTAATAAATGTCTCAATCTATTCATCTAATGTCACCATACGCTCATACCTTACTACTCCTAATATAGATGACAAGAAGCTTTTTATTTTTTTCTTCCTCCAGCAACTAGATCCCATGCTGGTTTGCCTTGTTGGCAATGATTGATTACCCAATATCTAATTAAACCTGATCCAATCACTTATTATGCAGAGTGGAACAAACAAACTGAAGTTGACTGTCATGCAGGTGATTGATGATACTGCCAATCCAGCTTTTGTTCTGTCTAATGTCCTGACGCTTGTAACAACCAGCCAAAGCTGTGCTGGACAAAGTGTTCTGTCATTCTCCACATGAATTCTGCCTTGCACCTTTTATTTTTCAAATGAACCCTTTTTACAATAGGAAGGAACACCAAAAGGCATATATTTACTTTTTCTTATATAATCATATAAAGACTCCCTGAGGATACATGACACGGGGGATTTCAATTGCAGGAGACATATGTAAGCTTTGGATGAAATAAACCTGAACTAGATGATAGCTGTGGGGGATCTTCCATGCTATCTTATATGTTAACTTATCTGGGTATTTCATGTTTTATGTCAAATAGGTCATATTTATAGACCTTTACAAAAAAAATGTAATGGTACTGAAGTAGACTAGTAACCTTTTTATATATACAGTACATACCCTAGCACCAAAACATGTGACTTCTAATCTGCTTTTGCTTGTTTATTAAACATTACCATATGGTAAAGGCAATAAAATACAATGATATCTTTACAATTTTTATGATGGTGAAAAGTGCAAGGTCCATTCACAATGCTTGTGCTTATAAAGTGGACATGTTATTGACATTATGTATAGAAGCCGACCACTGCATATGGGTTGCATGGTAGAGACTGTAAAAAGGTTAAAAAATAAAGCATTGCCCCTCTTAGGCCCCTTTCACACGGGCGAGTATTCCGCGCAGGTGCAATGCATGAGGTGAACGCATTGCACCCATACTGAATCCGGACCCATTCACTTCAATGGGGCTGTGCAGATGAGCGGTGATTTTCACGCATCACTTGTGTGTTGTGTGAAAATCTCAGCATGTTTTATATTCTGCATTTTCCACGCAACGCAGGCCCCATGGGAATGAATGGTGATGCGTGAAAATCGCAAGCATCCGCAAGCAAATGTGGATGCGGTGCGATTTTCATGCATGGTTGCTAAGGAGACGAGGGATGATTACCTTGGACCCAATTTACTTTATTATTTTCCATTATAACATGGTTATAATGGAAAATAATAGCATTCTTTAATTCATAATGCTAAGTAAAAGATCCATTGGGGGGGTTAAAAAAAATAATAAGTTAACTCCCCTCAGCCACTTGATCATGCAGCCTGGCTCGTCTTCTTTCTTCCATCTTCATTCACACGCTCACCACGTGGTATCACTCAGGGGTACTGTCTGCGGTGGATTCCGTGTAGGCTGGTTGCTATGACCTGCTATGACCTACGTGTGGTTGCGGCAGCCTGTGTGTCAACTACTCCTCGTCTATGCTTGCTCCCTTCCCTGTTGTCTCGGTTCTGGCAAGTGTCACAGTGTGGTCACTGTGACACAGGTTGTTTGTGCTCTGGCGTACTTGTTGTGGTGGACTCCATGTATGCTGGTTGCCAGGGGCAACATCCAGTACTGCTGCCTGTGCTTTCACTTTTGTGTTTATACAGGCTCCCCTCCCTGTTTGGTTTTGATGAGGTTAATGGTCTTGGTCTGGGTGTGGTCAATAGGTGCTCTTTATATACAGTACCTGTGTGCCTGGGTTTAGGGCGGTCTGTCTCCAGCCTTGCTAGGGGCAGGAGCTATGCACCTTACCTGGATGATTCCATCTGCCCTGTTTGTGTGGCAACCTATTATGTTATCGAAGTCACCTGGTCTTCTTGCCTGGTTATCCTAGTCTTTTCTGTGTCTGTGTGCAGCTCTGTCTGTTCTTCCATGGACTAACTACGCATGGGGAACAGGCATCGGATAGTCCTGTCTGTATGTCTGTGCCTTGTTCGCTGCTCTGTCTGTTCACCCATAGACTAAATATGCATGGGGAAAAGGCATCTACTAATCCTGTCTGTATGTCTGTGTTTTGTGCCCAGCTCTGTCTGCTCGCCCATGGAGCCGGCGTCTGTCTATGACTTCTTGAGAGGGCTCCTGGGTTCTCCAGAGGGATGACATCTAGTCTGTATGCCTTCGTGAGAGGGCTCCTGGGTTCTCCAGAGGGACGGCATCGAGTCTGTGTGCAGCTCAGTCTGTAACTGCTATATGTCATTCTACATGGGGTCCAGGCAGCTGCTAGTGTACTGGTTCCTGTTTACCCTGTCCTATTGGCCCTGTGCGGTTGTTCGGGTTCCAGCAGCATGCTCGGATTTCAGTCTTCATTTGTGTGGACTGCTGGTGCTTCTCCAGCAGTCTCTGCAGGTAAGTGGCCAAGTGCACCGGGACCATCCTGGAGGTGCAACCCGTGAGCCTCGGCTAAATTCATCACCAGCATTTGGGGCTCGGTGAAGAAAGGGGCTCACTGTGTCTCTGCCCTTTGGGTCTGGCCCCAAGTAAAACCGGTTTACTTGGTCCAGTGGTACTTCTTGCCACTGAGCCCTTACCTGCTGATCCAGTTCTAGATTACTGTCATGTCTTATCTCTGCTTGCCATGTGTTATTGTGTATTTTCCCTGATATGTTCTAGCAGTGGTTGTTCCTTGGTAGAACATGACAGACCGTTACTATGACAAGGGATCATCCTCTGCATCTAGAGCAAAGAAGGTTTCTACACAAACATAGAAGAGGATTATTTATGGTAAGAGCAGAGAGACTATGGAACTCTCTGCAGTGTTCCACTCCATAATAGTATTGGGGCCCCATATATATAAGGGTATTTTTCTTGTGCAACATGTATGTATATTGTTGTAATTCCTTTTAACAGGTTGCTTACACCTTACATTTAGAAACACCCACTCACCCCTATGTGGTGCTGGTGCTAAATACTTATATATAGAACAGGTTGCAGGAAGTAAAAGGGAGTGGAGTTTAGCTCAGTGAGAGCAAAGTCAGTCTAGAGCAGAACACTAAAATATGGTCAGTTGAAGTTTAGTCTGTAGTCAAGGGAAGCTCATATGTAGAGGGACACAAAAGTCAGATGCCTCAGCCAGACCGCAGAGTCAGACAAGGGAACCGGCTAACTAAAGCTTGGGCTGGACTTGCTGAATCCATAAGTAAATGAGAGCTGACAAGTAGCTACCGCTCTCAGTTGTGTGCAAACCAAGGGTAGGCCAGAAAGAGAAGAAGAGAAGTAACCCAGTGTGGCAGAGTATAAGGAAAGCCTGGTAGAGGTGAGTGTGAAATCTCAGCCTATGGACTCTGTTAGCACACAGTCGAAACAGATTTAGCCGATGGTACCTGTCACGTTATGCAGTTAAGTGCAAAACTATATTTGAAGCCACATTCCTCTATGGACAGTATAGACAAAAGTAATGGAAACTGTGAGTAATCTAAGGAAGATATATGTAGCCACATGTGAAACAAAGAAGTTTATTGATGTATACTCCACACCTGGAAGATTGACAGTCAGCTAGAAGTTACAATAGCCTGAGTGGGACCAGAGCCATTAGCTCACTAAGAGCCTGTAAATAAGATCACACATACAACTAACTTGTGATTTCCTTTGAATGGATGTGTGGCTCCCATGCTGTATAAGTGTGGGGGTCATTGACTGAAGGGCACGGGATGTAGGTAAGGGTTAATTACAGGGGAGGGCTCTCTCTGGACCGAGCACGCCTCAAGGGGAGCATATATAAAGGTTTAACTCCTCCTCCACTTCCTCTTGGTGTGCATGCAGCCAGTGAAGAGTTTACAGTTGGTCTGCACAAGGTGACACCACGATTATGGCCGATTTGAATGAGGCTGACCCCCTGGCTCTCCTACATGAGAAAGTTGCCAGGGAAGGTTCTGCATGTTTAGCCCCCCTGCTCTCAGCAAGTGCGCCAGGTAGCTCAGTGTCCCCTCAGGTTGCTGATGCCCCTTCTGCTGCGCGCCCTGGTTGATCCTTACGTGCTCTGCCCGCTTATTCCCTTCCATGGTCAGACGTCTCCAGTGTGGCCCTGCTTTGATCAGGGCATCGGTGGGCAGCATGCCTGACTCCCGGCACTGCCCAGCCCCGTTTTCATGTCCCTCTGCATGCAGCTTGGCTGTTGTAGCCTCAGCTATGTCAGATGTTCCACAGCCTGTGGTTCTCCCTGTAGCTGTGCAGCCTGCAAAAAATCCTGCCACCCAAGCTGGCCAGATGGTTTGGCTGCCAGCCAGTGCCCCCTCCATCTGCTGGTGCTTCTCCCCCTCTGTTGCCCCCTGCTACAGCACCACAAGGTGCCTTACCGGCTCCTGTTACAGCTCCTGCTCGTTCTGAGATTGGGGCTGTAATACCTTCTGTTAGCCAACAGCTCTCAACTGTTAATGCCAGCAGTGATGAATTCTTTGAATTTTAAACTGTCCCTGGCACCCCATAAGATAGGTTATCATCAATTCCCATTGACGACTGCACGCTGCTGCGGGGAGTTAGCGAAGTCAGTGGCTGAAGTCGCAGGGACGCTTGTCGCTCTGCATTGTCACTCTCCTTACAGTGTGGAATATTGTGGCCGTTCATCCAGGCGGGATTGAAGCAGACAAAGTCACGGGAGGTATTCTCACAGCCCTTCGCAGGTGGCTAGGTCCGCGCCTATGGTTATAGGTCCTGATGCTTCTGTGTGGCCTTCCCCTCAGGTTCCCGTTACAGCTGCCGCTGCACTACTGCCGAGTGGTGAGTCTGCCTGTTCACAGGCGTGGGTATGTGGGAGTTTTTCTGGTTCTGGCGATATGCTAGACTCAACTACAGGTTAGAAAATTCAGTAGCGACGCCAGGGGTGGCCCCTCTACTGCCCGAAAGTGGGTTAGATACATCCGTGGTTTTGTTTTGGGACTCTTATTTTTGTGGAGTGGCCCCGTTAGGTGGTCAGGTCACTCAGGAAATTAAAGAAAAAATAGCTGCCTGTGAGTACATTGATATTTGGTCTTTGTTGGCAGTTGATCAATTGACTGTCGATAAAGAAAAACGTGTAGAGAAATCTGTTGATAGAAAACACAAGGTCGCCAAGACATCTGGCAACTGGTTACAGGCTTTTTCTATATACAGTAGACTGAGATATATAGTCAGTGTCACCCAGACAAAACGTGGGAGCTGTCTACATATATTGACTCAATCCATTCAGCCCACAAGTTGCATGGTGGTACGGCGTGGCAGCGTTATGATGAGGAGTTCAGGCGCCGTCTGGCATTGAGACCTGAGGTTGGTTGGACTTCAAAAGCCACAGATGTCTGGATCCAATTAATGATGTCACCCCAGCCTTCCTTGTCCTTTCAGACACCTCACACTGCAGGTTCCTATGGGCCCGCAGCAGGAGGTTGCCATCCTGGAGCTAATTGGCTCTTCAACAAAGGTCACTGTCGCTTCTTTGTATCATGCAAATTCCAGCATGAGTGCTCCCTCTGCGGTGGGTCCCATTCGGCCTTCAGGTGCTTCAAAAAAAATATATGCTTTCGCGGCCAGGGCAGTTGCTACCAGAGTGGAGGACCCCGGTAAAAGTGGAAAGGATGCGCCAGTGGCTCGAACGGTATCCTGGCGACGGGAGGCCGGCAGGCTCCTTGAAGGTTTTCCGGCCGGTTTCTGGATTCCTCATCTGCCCCATCACTCAGTTGTGCTCATAGGTAATCTGAAGTCAGTCTTGGTGCACCCTGGTGAGGCACAGGTGAAAGTAGACAAGGAGGTTGCTCTGGGTCGAATGGCTGGTCCTTTCGAGGAGCCCCCATTTCACAATTTCCAGGTGTTTCCTCTTGGTGTAGTTCCCAAAAAAGAGCTGGGTAAATTTAGATTAATCCACCATTTATCATTTCAGGAAGGGGATTAATTCAGTGATGCAATCCCAAAGGAAGAGTCAGCTGTTTTCTATACCTCATTTGATGCGGCTTTACGCCTAATTGTGAAAGCCATCTCAGAGGCGCTCTTGGCCAAAACAAACATAGAATCAGCCATCCGGCTTCTGCCGGGTCACCCGGATTCTTTCCATCTGCTTGGTTGCCGGTTGAATGGTTTCTTCTACTTCGAATTGTGCCTTCCCATGGGTTGCTCCATTTCTTATAAGTACTTCAAGATGTTTAGTTGCTTTTTAGAAAAAGTTGAGACTGGTAACATTTTGGTTACATATTATCTAGACAACTTGCTTTTTATAGGTCCGATCGGGTCTAAGGTCTGTGCGACAACGCTGGCGACTTTTAATTTTTTCGCAGCACGGTTCAGAGTTTGTTATCCGAGGAAAAGACTGAAAGTCCCACACATAGTTTGCCGCAGGATAAGCTGGTGCGCTTGCATGGTGACATCAATAATTGTCTGGATGTACGGAAAATTATGCTTAAGGAATTGCAGTCTCTCTTAGGTCAGTTAGCCTTTGCATGCCGAATTTTTCCGATGGGGCGGGTTTTTTCAAGGTGCTTGGTGCTAGTGACGGCAGCCGTTCGGCAGCCCCACCATTTTATCCGATTACCAAAACCTTTGAAGGATGACCTTTCAGTTTGGTTGTGGTTCGTGCATTCCTACAATGACGTTTTGTGTTTTCCAGAACTGGAAATCGACAGCGACGCACTTCACCTTTTTACTGATGCCGCAGGTTCTTTGGGTTATGCTGCGATATTCGGAGATCGCTGATCGGCAGCACCTTGGCCTTTGGATTTGTCGGATCGCAGTTTGACAAAAAATCTTAGCTTTTTGGAACTTTTCCAGATTGTTGTGGAGATGGAAGTTTGGGGTCCACAGATGAGGTACAAGCGTATTCAGTTTTGGTTGGACAATAAAGGGGCAGTTATAGCGATTAATAATCTAACCTCCCACTCATCCAGTTGACAAACAGCGAACAGTGTCATTTGCTTTACTACAGAGACTTTGCAACGTCCTTCCTTTCGTTTCTTCATCCGAATTTGAAACGCGGCTGTTTTCATGTTTTTGTGCTATTTTTCTTCTGTGCAATGCGTCTCTGAGAATTAGTTGCCCCGTCACATACCACCGAGTCTCCACTACTGGAGGATGACATGTTCTTTTTTCCAGTAAAGGTCCCTATTTGACGTTCGAAGATGGACATTTATGGGCAAGGTGTTTGGCAGTCTATCTCCTGTATTGATGGCGTATTTTACCCAGTGCATGTGGTTTGTTCATTTTTGGACGTCCATCACAGGGCTCATAGTTTCTTAGTTCACACTGGCGGTTCTCATCTTACCATATATCACGTCACAACGATCTTTAAACACTGTAATGCTAAGGCAGGTTTGTCTCCATTTGGTACACATTCGTTTTACATCGGGGCAGTTACGATCGCGGATACAGCAGGTATGATGGAGACGCAAGTTAAGAGACTTGGGAGATGGAAATCTGATTGTTTTTGCAGATTTATAAGGCCTGATCTACTAACCGGTTAATAGTTGTTTGTTTTTTCTTTTAGATTTTAAGAGGCCGGCAGTGTGGTTGATTGGCAATTCATACATTTAGTGCTTAGAAAAATGGACATACAATTTCCAGGTATATCTGTTGCATGCCATTGTTTCTGGTGTATAAAGGTTGCGGAACATAGCCTGAATGATGTGCAACAAGTATGCTATAGATTATAACTAGGGTTGAGCGAGCACCTGTAAGATCGGGTTCAGCCGAACTTTGCTGCAAAGTTCAAGTTCGGGGTCCAAACTTAATCTGAACTTGACCCTGAACCCGAACCCCATTGAAGTAAATGGGAACCCGAACTTTGGGGCACTAAAATGGCTCTAAAAAAGTCATAGAAAGGGCTAGAGAGCTGCAAAAGGAAGCAAAATGGGGGTAAGAGCAGGACAATTGCCCTGCAAACAAAGGTGGATAGGGAAATGACTAAAAATAACATAAAATATAAAGAAAGTAAAAAATAATGATCTTGAACTAGAAGGTGGAGGTCAAAGTGGAGAAGGGGTTGAGGTGGCGGTGGACGGGGTGTAGGTGGAAGCGGAGGTGGTAGCAAAGACATTTTTCTTTTTTTTTCCTTTATTTATTTTTTATAAATTTGTGAAGACCACATTGGGAAATAGAAAAGGGAATGCAAAGAGAAAGTGCTCTGGAGTATAACAATGGCTGGGTGCGGCCAGTATACTTGTCTATTCTGCACAAGGTACGGATGAGTCCTGTGGGATCTATGCCTGGTTCATTTTAACCACTTGAAGACCACAGGTTTACACCCCCCTAGTGACCAGGCCCTTTTTTACAAATCCGCACTACACTACTTTCACCATTTATTGCTCGGTCATACAACTTACCACCCAAATGAATTTTACCTCCTTTTCTTCTCACTAATAGAGCTTTCATTTGGTGGTATTTCATTGCTGCTGACATTTTTACTTTTTTTGCTATTAATAAAAATGTAACGACATTTTTGCAAAAAAATGAAATTTTTCACTTTCTGTTGTAAAATTTAAAAAAAAAAAAACTACATTTCTATATAAATTTTTCACAAAATTTATTGTTCTACATGTCTTTGATAAAAAAAAATCCAATAAGTGTATATTTATTGGTTTGGGTAAAAGTTATAGCGTTTACAAACTATGGTGCAAAAAAGTGAATTTCTGCATTTTGAAGCAGCTCTGACTTTCTGAGCACCTGTCATGTTTCTTCAGGTGCTAGAATGCCAGGATAGTATAAATACCCCCCAAATCACACCATTTTAGATAGAAGACACCCCAAAGTATTCGAGGAGGGGCATGGTGAGTTCATGTATCATTTTATTTTTTTTCACAAGTTAGCGGAAAATGACACTTTCTGAGGAAAAAAAAAATAATAAAGTTTCCATTTCTGCTAACTTCTGGCAAAAAAAAAAAAAATCTCAGACGGACTTACTATGCCCCTCAGTGAATACCTTGGGGTGTCTACTTTCCGAAATGGGGTCATTTGTGGGGTGTGTTTACTGCTCTGGCATTTTGGGCGGGGCTAAATTGTGAGCCGCCATGTAAAAGCTAAAGGTACTCGTTGGAATTTGGGCCCCTTTGCGCATCTTAGCTGCAAAAAAGTGTCACTCATGTGGTATCGCCGTACTCAGGAGAAGTAGGGCAATGTGTTTTGGGGTGTATTTTTACATATACCCATGCTGGGTGAGAGAAATATCTCTGTAAATTGTCAACTTTGTATAAAAATTTTTAAAAAGTTGTCGTTTACTGAGATATTTCTCACACAAAGTATGGGTATATATAAAAATACACCCCAAAACACATTGCCCTACTTCTCCTGAGTAACGGCGATACCACATGTGTGCCACTTTTTTGCAGCCTGGGTGCGCAAAGCGGCCCTAAAAACAATGAGTACCTTTAGGATTTCACAGGGCATTTTTACGCATTTGGATTCCAGACTTCTTCTCACGCTTTAGGGGCCCCTAAAATGCCAGGACAGTATAAATACCCCACATGTGACCCCATTTTGGAAAGTAGACACCCCAAGGTATTCCGTGAGGGGTATGGTGAGTTTATGTAAAATTTTATTTTTTGTCACAAGTTAGTGGAATATGAGACTTTGTAAAAAAAAAAAAAAATAAAAAATATCAATTTCCGCTAACTTGTGCCAAAAAAAAAAAAATTTCTGTGAACTCGCCATGACCCTCACGGAATACCTTGGGGTGTCTTCTTTCCAAAATGGGGTCACTTGTGGGGTATTTATACTGCCCTGGCATTTTAGGGGCCCTAAAGCGTGAGAAGAAAAATGCGGAAAAATGCCCTGTGAAATCCTAAAGGTACTCATTGGAATTAGGGCCCTTTGCGCATCTTGGCTGCAAAAAGTGTCACACACGTGGTATCGCCGTACTCAGGAGAAGTAGGGCAATGTGTTTTGGGGTGCATTTTTACATATACCCATGCTGGGTGAGAGAAATATCTCTGTAAATGACAACTTTTAAAAAAAAATTATACAAAGTTGTCAGTTTACAGAGATATTTCTCTCACCCAGCATGGGTATATGTAAAAATACACCCCAAAACACATTTCCATACTTCTCCTGAGTACGGCGATACCACATGAGTGACACTTTTTTGCTGCCTGGGTGCGCAAAGGGGCCCTAATTCTAATGAGTACCTTTTAGGAGGGCATTTTTACGCATTTTTCTTCTCCCGCTTTCGGGCCCCTAAAATGCCAGGGCAGTATAAATACCCCATATGTGACCCCATTTTGGAAAGGAGACACCCCAAGGTATTCCGTGAGGGGCATGGCGAGTTCACAGAAGATTTTTTTTTTTGGCACAAGTTAGCGGAAATTGATTTTTTATTGTTTTTTCTCGCAAAGTCTCCCTTTCCGCTAACTTTTGACAAAAAGTTAAATTTTTCATGGACTCACCATACCCCTCAGCGAATACCTTGGGGTGTCTTCTTTCCAAAATGGGGTCATTTGTGGGGTGTTTGTACTGTTCTGGCATTTTGGGCGGGGCTAAATTGTGAGCAGCCATGTAAGGGTATGTTCAGACGACGACAATTGTCGCGCGACAAAAAGTCGCGCGACAATTTGGGAACCACTACACTGCAACATTTGTAGCGCGACATTGATGTCACATTAATGTCGCGCGACAATTTTTATAATGGGAGTCTATGGTGGTGTCGCACGTGCAACATGCAACATGTTGCGACTGCGACACAACAGTCGCAAAAAATCCATCCCGGATGGATTTTCTCCGACTTTCGTGTCGCAGTCGCAGCATGTCGCATGTCGCACTGCGACACCATAGACTCCCATTATAAAAATTGTCGCGCGACAATAGTGCGACTTTTTGTCGCGCGACAATTGTCGTCGTGTGAACGTACCCTAAAAGCTAAAGGTACTCGTTAGAATTTGGACCCCTTTGCGCACCCAGGCTGCAAAAAAGTGTCACTCATGTGGTATCGCCGTACTCAGGAGAAGTAGGGCAATGTGTTTTGCGGTGTATTTTTACATATACCCATGTTGGGTGAGAGTAATATCTCTGTAAATTGACAACTTTGTATAAAAAAATTTAAAAAGTTGTCGTTTACAGCGATATTTCTCACACCCAGTATGGGTATATATAAAAATACACCCCAAAACACATTGCCCTACTTCTCCTGAGTACGGCGATACCACATGTGTGACACTTTTTTGCAGCCAAGATGCGCAAAGGGGCCCTAAAACCAATGAGTACCTTTAGGATTTCACACGCCATTTTTACGCATTTGGATTCTCCCGCTTTAGGACCCCTAAAATGCCAGGGCAGTATAAATACCCCACATGTGACCCCATTTTGGAAAGAAGACACCCCAAGGTATTCCGTGAGGGGCATGGCGAGTTCACAGAAAAAAAAATTTTTGGCACAAGTTAGCGGAAATTGATATATATATTTTTTTTTACAAAGTCTCATATTCCACTAACTTGTGACAAAAAATAAAATTTTGCATGAACTCGCCATACCCCTCATGGAATAACTTGGGGTGTCTTCTCTCTAAAATGGGGTCACATGTGGGGTATTTATACTGTCCTGGCATTTGAGAGTCTCCATAATCATTACACGTATGGCCAGCATTAGGAGTTTCTGCGATTCTCCTTATATTGAGCATACGGGTAATGAGATTTTTTCCGTTCAGCCTCTGGGCTGAAAAAATATAAAAAAATGAACGGCGCAGATTTTTTCATTCGCATCGATCAATGTGGATGAAAAAATCTCTGCCAAAATCAGTGACTGCGGTGCGGTGGGCTGGGCGCTAACTACCTAACAAGTAGCTAGCTAACTGACGGTGATAAGGGACCCTTATGCCCCATTCACACGTCCACAATTCTGTTTGCGGAGCGGAATTGCGGACCCATTCATTTCTATGGGGACAGACTTTGTCCCGCTCGGATCGGAATTACGGATCCGCGCTCCGAGTCTGCACTTCCGTTCCGCAAAAATATAGAACATGTCCTATTCTTGTCCGCAATTGCGGACAAGAAAAAGCATTTTCTATATAGTTCTGTGCGGATCTGCAAAATGCGGAAAGCACATTGCCGGTGTCCGTATTTTGCGGATCCGTAGATCCATGGATCCGCAGATCCATGGATCCATAAAGCTACATACTGGACGTCTGAATGAACCTGTAGGGGGTGATTAGTGACAGGGGGGTGATCAGGGGGTGACATTGGTGATCAGGGGGTGACATGGGTGATCAGGGGTTAATCAGTGATGGGGGTGTGGGGGTGTGTGTAGTGATTGGTGCACTTTACCTTTGTTTCCTCTGGTGGTCCCAAACAAAGGGACCACCAGACGAGCAGACAGCAGGCATATCAGACGCTGTTTACAAAACAGCGTCTGATATGCGATTTAAATGCGTTTTTTTCCGCATCTACAACCTGCCAGCGCATGATCAGCGCTGGCAGGCTGTAGTTTCAGTTGTCCCGGCTCCGATCACATGAGCGCGCACGTTCATGCGAAATCTCAGGTCTCACGAGATGACGCCGATAGGCGTGACTGAGACCTGAGAGAGCCGCCGCGCTGACGCCCATCGGCGTTAGCGTGGCGGCAAGTGGTTAATGAACGTGAGTTGTCCACATTGGCTGTGGACAGGCAGCTGCGCTTGTCTGTGATCACCTCCCTGCCGTGCTAAACACCCGTTCGGACAATACACTGGCTGCAGGGCAGGCCAGCACCTCCAAGGTGTAAGAGGCAAGATCAGGCCATGTGCCCAATTTGGAGACCCTGAAGTTGAATGGGGCAGACCCACCAGTCAGTAAGTGTAGGCGTGTGCACATGTACTGTTCCACCATGTTGCTGAAATGCTGCATCCTGCTAAGAGGTTCCATATCAGCTGGTGGTGCCGGTTGCTGTGGCGTGGTGACAAAGCTTTTCCACATGTCGGCCATGCTAACCCTCCCTTCTGAGGTGCTGGCGGTGCCCCAGCTGTGTTCCCGACTTCTTCCTCCTCCTCTGCCCTCGCCTTGTGCTTCCACTGAGCCCCCGGTGTCAGATGGGAATGCCATCAGCAGTGTGTCTACCAGCGTGCGCTTGTACTCGCACGTCTTCCAATCACGCTCCAGTGACGGAATTAAGGATGGCATGTTGTCCTTGTAGCAGGGATCAAGCAGTGTGGCCATCCAGTGATCAGCACTGGTTAGAATGTGGGTAACTCGGTGGTCATTGTGCAGGCACTGCAGCATGTAGTCACTCATGTGTGCCAGGCTTCCCAGAGGCAACGACAAGCTGTCCTCTGTGGGAGGTGTATCATCTGTTTCCTCTTTATCCCCCCAGCCACGCTCCAGTAATGCCCATGAGCTGCTTTGGGTGCTACCCTGCTGTGAACATGGTTTCTTTTCCTCCTCATCCACCTCATCTTCCAGAACTGTGCCATCGCTGCACAATTGTGTACCTGGCTTCTGTTGGTGCAGGAACCCACCCTCCGAGCCACTTGTGAATGACTGGCCTGATAACCGTGGAAATTATACCTCTTCCATCTCCTCCGTTGCCACGTCCTCTTTCATCATGACCCGAAGCGTTTTTTCAAGGATACAAAAAAGTGGGATAGTACTGCTGAGGACCGCGTCATCAGCACTGCCCATGTTCGTGCAGTACTCGAAACAGCACAACACGGCAAACACGTCCCGCATGGAGACCCACTCGTTGGTCGTGAAGTGGTGCTGTTCCGCAGAGCGACCCACCCGTGCGTGCTGCAGCTGAAACTCCACTATTGTCTGTTGCTGCTCGCACAGTCTCTCCAGCATGTGCAAGGTGGCGTTCCACTTTGTGGACACGTCGCATATGAGGCGGTGAGTGGGAAGGCCGAAGTTACACTGAAACACAGACAGGCGTGCAGCGGCAGGGTGAGAATGGCGAAAGAGTGCACAGACGGTCCTCACTTTCTGCAGCAGTTCTGACATATCAGGGTCATTTTTCAGGAACCTCTGCACCACCAAATTCAGTAAATGCGCTAGGCAAGGATGTGCGTTAAACCGGCTAGGCCCAGAGCTGCTCCGAGATTTTGCCCATTATCGCACACCACCAGGCCGGCTTGAGGCTCAGTGGCACCAAACACGAATCAGTCTGTTGTTCCATGCCCGTCCACAGCTCCTGTAGGTGTGTTTTTTTCCCCCCAAACAGATGAGTTTCAAAACAGCCCGATGACATTTCCCCCTAGCTGTGCAGAAGTTGGTGGTGAAGGTGTTAAGCTGAGTGGATGAGGAGGTGCTAGAGGAGGAAGCGGAAAAGGAGGAGGAGGCAACAGGAGGCAAAAATAAATGTCCTACAATCCTTGGTGGCAGAAGGCCATGCGTGAAACTGCTATCCAGTTTACCTAGTGTGCAGTTAGGGAGATATAATGTCCCTGCCCATGGTTACTAGTGCACGTATCGGTGGTTATGTGGACCTTGCCACAGATGGCGTTGCACAGTGCACACCTAATTTTGTGCACCACTTGGTTGTGCAGGGAAGAGATGGCTGGAAAAGTAGTGGCGGCTGGGAACCATTTACTGCCATATGGTTTTTAAAAGTTTCCTTCTCCACCAGACGGAATGACAGCATTTCAAAGGCCAGGAATTTTTAAATGCTGGCATTCAGGGCCAGGGATCTTGGATGGGTAGGGGGGTACTTCCTCTTTCTCTCCAGTGTTTGGAAGATGGACAGCTGAACGCTTCCATGGTACATTGTGGAGATGTTTGATGACGGAGGTGGTGGCGTTGCTGCCACATCCTCTGTTTGTGGGATGGCAAGTGCCACTGTCATTTCAGAGGGGGAGGAAGAGGAAGCAGGAGGAGCCTAAGATCTTTCTTGGTTTTTGAGGTGTTTACTCCATTGCAGCTCGTGCTTTGCATTTAGATGCCTGGTCATGCAGGTGGTTCTCAGGTTTAGAACATTTATGCCTCGCTTCAGACTCTGATTGCACATCATACAAACCACTCGCGTCTTGTCGTCAGCACATTGTCTGGAGAACCCTCCCTCTATTGCTATGTGGCTGCCGCTATGCGGCCGGCGCTGTGTGACCACCACGTCTTCCTCCGAACTGCAAACGTCACTCGCATGACCTTGATTCCATGTTGGGTCTAGGACCTCCTCATCCTCCACATCATCTTCCACCCACTCTTCACCCCTGCCCTTCTTGCTGGTCTGCACACTGCAGAAAGCCGCAGCAGTTGGCACCTGTGTTTTATCATCAGAGACATGCTGCGGTGGTCCTCCCATGTCCACAACCTGAAACATAAGTGGTTGGACATAGGTGCATTCAATTTCTTCCACTTCTGGGGCAGGGCTATGTGGACGGCACACGGAAATCCTGCCAGCAGAGTAATCAAAAAACATGAGACTGCTGCATAACTTGGGGCTCAGACTGCTTACCAAGGGTGTGAGGTAAAAGACAGATGCCCATGGGCTGCAGGTGCCAACTCTTTGCTTTCAGCAGGGGACCTGGTGGGAGACAATGTGAAGGAATTGGAGGCACTGTCAGCCACCCAATCTACTACCGCCTCTACTTGTTCTGGCCTCACTATTCATACAATGGTATTCGGGCCTACAAAATAACGCTGAGCGTTCTGTCGCCTACGTGCACTTGAGGAAGGTATTTGTTTTATTTGTGTTTTTTGATTGGCTGCTTGCAGCCTTTCAACAAGCTTTATTAAATGCGTGAACAACGACCCTGAACCCGAACCTAAACTTTTCTGGCAAAGTTTGTGTTCGGGTCCGGGTACCAAAAATTGTGAAGTTCGGTACGGACCCGAACTTTACAGTTCAGGTTCTCTCAACACTGCATGTGAGTAGCGATGAGCGAGCATGCTCGGCCGAACTAGTGTTCGGCTCGAGCATTGCCATGCTCGTGTTCACCCGAGTATTTGGCCTAACACTGTATGTGCTTGTGTGCAATTGAGCACAATGTAAGTCAATGGGAGAACCCCAGGCACGCTCAGCTTGGAAGAGGAGAGGGTGTCTGGTTCCCAAAAAAAATGCCAGCTCTTTCGCATCCGAGTTTTCACTATGGTGAAAACTCAGATCCGATGGTATATTCTAATATAAAGGCGTTCCCATGGTGATAGGGATGCTTGAAGTTAAAATATACCCTCATCCTCAAACATAAGTGGTTGGACATCAGTGTACTAAATCTCTTCCACTTCTGGCACAGGCCTAGGTGTATGGCCCACAGAAAAAACACCATCACCTGAGGGGTTAATTGCGCGGATCACACCGCCTTGTCAGAGGTCAGGTGCCGCCGGGCAGCAGTGGGCCCCCTCCCCAGTATTAAAATCATTGGTGGCCAGTGTGCCCTAACCCCCACTCCCCAGTATTAAAATCATTGGTGGCCAAGGCGCTCTAACCCCCCCCCCCCCAGTATTAAAATCATTGGTGGAAGTGGCCACAGGTTCCCCCTTCCTCCTCACCTGAGGGGTTAATTGCGCGGATCACAGCTCCTTGTCAGAGGTTGTGTGCCACTGGGCAGCAGGGGTTGGTATGTATGCGCCTGTTGGTATATTCTAACTTCAAGAGTCCCCATCACCATGGGAATGCCTCAGTGTTAGAATATACCGTCAGATTGAAGAAAACTCTGATGCAATGGTACATTTTAACTTTAAGCATCCCCATCACCATGGGAAAAAGCTGTCTGTTTTTGGGGAACCAGACACCCTCTCCTCTTCTGCCTGGGGTTCTCCCATTGACTTACATTACTTTGATGCTCGCTCATCACTGCATGTGAGGTCTAAGAACTCATCATCCTTCACATCATCTTCCACCCACTCCTCACCCCTGCCCTCCTTGCCAGTCTGCACAGTCCAGAAAGTCGCAGAAGTTGATACTTGTGTTTCGTAATCATTAGCAGAGACACACTGCGGCGGTCCTCCCATGTCCTCATCCTCAAACATAAGTTGTTGGACATCAGTGCACTAAATCTCTTTCAATTCTGGTGCAGGCCTAGGTGTATGGCCCATGGAAAAAACACCAGCAGAGCCATCAAAAAGCATAAGTGGCTGCTGCGTGCCTTTGGGCTCAGATTGCTTGTCTGATCTGCAAGGGATTGAGGTGGAAGACAGATGCCTGTGGGCCGCCAGTGCCAACTCTGCGCTTTCAGCAGTAGACTGGGTGGACCAGGTGGAAGACAATGGTAAGGAACTGGGGACACTGTCAGCCATCCAATCTGCTACCGCCTCTACTTGCTCTGGACTCACCATTCGTAGAGCGGTATTCGGGCCTACAAAATGATGCAGAACATCCTGTCGCCTGCATGCACCAGAAAAAGGTGTTCACTTGGGCAGGTAGCTGGCACAGATCGACAATGTCCTTTCCCTACAGCAAGAGCTCCACTACCACCAACACTAGTAGCACCACGACCACGGCCACATCCTCTATTTTATGCTCCTCTAATTTTTCTCACCCACCAAATTGTCTGACTGACGAACAATTGTATTTCTGTGTCACGGGTGCAAATGAAGTGTTTTGCCCCCAAAAATGGCTATAGGTCACCGACACAATTAACAGACTGATTAAATCTCCATATAACATTTAGACAGATGAAAATGCGGTGTTAAAAAGGACCTTTTATTACCCTAACAAATCTAAACTAAGTATACAGACATGGAGAGCGGCGCCCAGGGATCTCCCTGCACTTACTATTATCCCTGGGCGCCGCTCCGTTCTCCCGGTATAGGCTCCGGTAACGTCAGCTGTTCAGCTCAACTGGGAGGAGCCTGCCCTTCCTCTCCTGGGCATCTCCTTCTTCCAGGCTGTAGCGCTAGCCAACTGCAGCGCTCAGCTCATAGCCTGGGAGATCACATATGTGGGCTGAAAAAAGGGGAAGAAGCCTTAACTTCAATATTGTCATAAGAAGCATCGGCTCAAGTTTGCAAAAAAGTACGAACAGTGGACGGTAGAACATTGGAAACAGATGCTTTGGAGCGATGAGACAAAAGTCAATAGACTGAGCTCTGATGGGTGCAAAAGGGGCTGGAAGAGAAAAGGGGGCTAATGTATGGAGAAATTGAAGGAGTTGTCAAGTTCGGAGGAGGAAGCATGATGATATGTGGTTGTTTCACAGCCAAAGGCATTGGAGACTTGATCAAGATTGATGGTAGTCTCAAAGCTGAGCTACAGATGCAGCCGAACTAAACTTGATGGTTACCACTTAAAGGAGTTCAAGAAAAAGATAACTAATTTTTCAGTGGATTTCAATGGTTTCAAAGATAACCAAGAAAACACTGTGCCATTTGTTATCAGAGTCAAGTTTAGCTCGACTACATCTGTATATGTAAGTATCCTACAAGACAAGTTACTTTGTACACTCAAGTATTATGGGTATGAAAAGGGTGACATAGTATTCCAGCAAGACAACGACCCATATGTCATGCTGAATTGGCCCCCACAGTCCCCAGACTTCAACCCAATCAAACAGATGTGGGTAGTGTTGAAGAAAAAGCTGTATTTGTACCCAAATGATTCGACCAGTATACACCAACATTGGGAAAGGGTAGAAGGGACCTGGGAACAGATTTCGGTTAAGACATGCTTGAACCTGATAAAGAGCATGCCCAGAAGGATTCAGGTAGTATTAAAGGGTGAATTTACAAAATAATAAACAAAATAATAAAAATAAAGATTTAGAATTTTAGGAGCAAAACAATAACTATGCAGTTACATGATAATAATCTGCATAACTAACCATTTGCTAAATAGTTGCAAGTCCAAGTTATGTATGAGATAGCCAATAATTGTCTATAAAATGATGGTAGTCTCACATTTTAAGCTGTAGTAGATGGTGAGATATGGAGCCTGAAAGTAAAAAGTTCAAAACATTGTTACCCTTTTGCTTGTCAGCGTAGGTTCAAAGCATGCCAGAGCTAAGACAAGTATGGCTGCCTGTAGTTCTGCGGGAGTATCTCTCGTCTGTCAGTTTTTCTCTACTATGGTATAAGACAAAAGCATTGCCCTGTGCAAACTCTTCAAGAGTAAAATAAGCTGTGGGCAGTTAAACCAAAACATAGGCACCACATATTGATTGATCTACATGAAGCGCAACAGAGGTGGCAGCTAGGTACCGCAACAAGAATTTCCTCCTTCTCCAGTTCTCCCTTGCAGCAGCCAGGCCATATATATGGGCAGTGCAGTGTCTTTCACATCATCGTCAACATCAGACGCCTCCGCCCCTCCTCTGCTCCATTGTCAGCCCAGTCATCACTAACAGAATGAATGGCCAGGAAACAACTTTACACACCTAGAAATCCACTTGTGGGCAATCCCACCTTCCAATTTGCTGGCTGTGCAGTTGCTAACATACAAATTTTAGTAGAGTCTGCTACCTTTAGAGAACTGATTGCGTTTGTTCAGCCTCACTGGAAAATACCTAGCTGACATTTTTTGTACCAAAAAGCCATCCCTGCCTTGTACTCTCACACGGCGGGGAACATGGCCTACCACTCCTTGTGATTGTCGCTGTGAGGCAAGGTGCACTCCATGGTGGACACCTGGAGCATCTGTTACAGGTAGGGACAGTACAGTTCAATGTTTTTTTTGTTGCAGTAGTGGTGAGGCATCACCCAAGTAACAATGCTAGGTCCTTTTGACCCATTACAATTGCAATGGGCTGGCTCCCATACCAGACTCATATCTGCTTCCTTCACCCTCTCCTCCAAGACTACCCCCCATCCCACAAATCTTGACTGTAGGGAAACCAGTGGCATGAGCAATTCCATCCCTCCAGCAGGGGCAATGGCAGAAGAACAGCTAACACATCTTGCTTTTTGCCCTAAAGCTGTTGAAGAACGACACAGAGAAACTGTAATGGAGTTGGAGGAGGAGATTGAGGATGAGAAGCTGCCAGTGGGAAAGGAGGAGGAGGTGGAGGAACAGGAGGATAATGATGATGGGTAGTGTTGAGCGCGAATATTCGAAAAGCGAATTTTTTTAGCGAATATCGGCACTTCGCTAATTCGCGAATATTTCGAATATAGCGCTATAAATTCGCTATTTCGAATATTCGTTTTTTTTTTTGTTTTTTTTAGTTATATTTTTTTCTTTCCTACTTCCCAAAAGTAGTTCTTACCTGTCCTGAGGATTCCTGGCTTCCTGGCTGCTCTAGTCAGTGCCCGTTGCCGCTTCTGCCGACTTCCGTGCTCATGTGGAGCGTCCCCATCCATGGGAGAATCTCCATATACTAAAATGTACTGTCGGATTTGAGGAATTACGTTGAAATCGCAATGCGATTAATTCAAGTTATATTAATCGCATTGCGATTACAACTTAGCACTGCTATCTTACATAGGCTAGAATTAACGAATATGGATTGGAATATAGCTATGCACTAGCAGTGCTAAGTTGAAATCGCAATGCGAATACTTTAAGTTAAATTAATCGCATTGCGATTTCAACTTAGCACTGCTGCTATATTCCATATTCGTTAACTTCGTTAATTCTAGCAAGCTGACCCATTATAAACCCAGCTCTAAGTTGAAATCGCAATGCGATTAATATAACTTGAATTAATCGCATTGCGATTTCAACGTAATTCCTCAAATCCGACAGTACATTTTAGTATATGGAGACGTTCCCATGGTGATGGGGACGCTCCATGAGCACAGAAGTTATGGTTGGCTTGGTAGAATTAGCGAATAGCGAATATGACGAATGTATTCGTCATATTCCTCAAAACGAAGATAACGAGTATTCTACATCTTCGTTTTAGCTACCTATTCGTCTCGTCATCGTCAACTTCGCTATTCGCTAATTCTAGCAATCAAATAGGAAGGTTGACTTACCAGACAGCTGTGTTAAATTCGCTATGCGATTTTTTTTTTAATACAATAATTATATTACTTGATAAAATTATTATAAGTATTCTATTTATTAAAAAAAAAAAATCGCATAGCGAATTTAACACAGCTGTCTCTATAGTCAACCTGCCTATTTGATTGCTAGAATTAGCGAGGTTGACGAATAGGTAGCTAAAACGAAGATGTAGAATACTTCGTTATCTTCGTTTTGAGGAATAGACGAATACATTCGTCATATTCGTCATCCTCGCTAATTCTAGATATGAAACCAATAGGAAAGTAGCCTTAAGTACAAATCGCAATATGCGATTATTTAAATCGCATGTTAATCGCGATAACTAGAAAAAATGACGAATATTCGATTTCGACGAATATGAAACGGATATTCATTCGAATATTCGCGAATTTCGTCGAAATCGAATATGGCACCTGCCGCTCATCACTAATGATGGGGACACCAGCCACAATCCCCAATTATCTGGCTCCTCAGGCATGCTGACCAGAACGGCAACCTGTATGTTCCCTTGCTTATGCATTGACAGCAAAATTAGAGAATGTTTCCTCCTTTTGATAGGGAGGCCAAATTACATTATATCAAGGCCATAAGCAGAGAAGCCATAGTAGCAGTAGCCAGTTCAATCTCCTCAATATGATGTAGCAGTTTTTTCAAGTGCCGCTCCAGGCTGAAGTAAATCAGCAAGTGGAGACCTCCCACCTCAACACCCAGTTTCAGCGCTACCTACACTCTGGCCTGTCTCCAGTGCATAACTTGTCTCCTGGGCAGGCAAACTGGAACAGTGGTCTGAATTGACACAGCATGCTCTCTGTCTTCCTTCTTGCCCAGCCTCCAGTGTCATCTTGGAGAGGGTTTTTAGCGCCACAAGAGGCGTGATGACACCCAAACGGACCAAGTTTTTTTTCTGCTAGTGCCCAAAACATCATTTTTGTCAAAATGAACCAAGCCTAAATTTTGCATGATTTTCATACCACTCTGTCTGTGGCTGATGAATAGATCTCATCCTTCTGATGATGCCTCATCTTGCCATCTGTTGCTGTCTGCCTGCCTTCTTGTCTATCATGTTGCCTACTTACCATAACATTTTGTACGGCTGTTACTATTTCCATCATGTCACTGCTGCCATCACACCTCTGATGCTGTTTGCTTGACAACATAGCCCATATGGCTGCTCCTGCCACCACCGCCGCAGATGATACAGTACTCCTCACTGCTTATCCCCTACTGCCACCACTAGAGATGAGCAAATCGAAGTGGACGAAGTCAAATTCGTTCCAAATTTCAGGAAAAATGTGATTCTGAACAAATGCGAATTTCCTCACGCTTCGTGGTAACGAATCACATTTTTCCCTAACATGGCGGCTAGCCGGCTACAATGGTGGCTAAAATGGTGGCTACACGTGTGAGGACATGGGGCAAGGTACTCTAGGAAGGCGGGGTGACCCATAATGCCATGCATGCAGCCAGCCAGCCCGGTGATGTCACAGGCCCTATAAAAATGGAGGCCATCTTAGATTCTGCCATTCACCAGTGTACTTTGTTCAGGGACAGACATCTATGCAAGCGCTAGGGAGAGTCAGTGAAAAAAAAACTAATTGTTTAAAAAAAAAAAGCAAAGAAGCGATTCACTAATGCAGGGATAGGATAGCGAGAGGAATCATTTCACAGGCAGGGAGAGATCTTAGGAAAAACTTAATTGTGCAGGGAAACATTACTTAGGGATCCAGATAGTCCCATAATACAGCTCTGTCATTCCAGCAATTAGTTATTGGGGTGAAAGTGCTATGTTGAAAAGACTATAGTGGCTTTTATCTGTGGAAAAACAGAAATATATACTCTGATTCTCTGTTCACTGCAGCTATATCTGGTGAAAGTGTTTAGTTCCCTATTATAGTACAATACCAGAAAAATAAACGCAGTTCACATTTGGTGTTATTAGCTTTAAAAGCCTTTATTGCCAGTTCAGTACAACCAGTGAATAATATACGCTGTTTACATTTTGGCATTATTTGTGCTAAAAGCATATATAGCCAGTTCAGTATCACCTAAGATAAATATACCCTGTTCACATTTGGTTGTTATTTGCGCTAAAAGCGTTTTTTGTCATATTTCTACAGAAAAAAGGTGAAAAATACACACAGTTGACATTTGTTCAGTGCAACCCGTGAAAAATATACGCTGTTGACATTTGGGTTTTATTCACGCTAAAAGTGTTTATTGCCATATTTGACACCAATATGAGAAAAATAGACGCAGTTAACATTTGCTGTTATTTGCGCTAAAAACATTTATTGTCATATTTCTAGAGAAAAAAAGAAAAATATATGCAGTTTACTTTTTCTGTTATTTACTTAGAAATCATTTAGCGGTCTATTTTAGTCCAATACGAGAAATATATACGCAGTTCACTATTGCTGTTAGTTATTTCAAATCCTTTAGTTGCCTATCTCAGTAAAAAAAATATATATATATATTTGGCGCTCTTAGGGGTGTCTTAATATGCTTTTCATTTATTTAGTTAAACTAAAAGTATGTCAGACAGAGAAGTGCCAGGCCCTGCACAGGGGAGTGGCAGAGGCGTAAATAACTCTGGCGCAGGCACTGGTCGCAGCAGAGTGAGGGGGCATGGCAGCAGAGGTTTCTTCCCAAGGCCTCAGGTCCACATGTCAGCTAGCGGTTGTGTCTTGATGAGCAACTCAGCGGTTCTTGATTGGTTGACTTGATCTTCGACATCGATGCAAGTGACAGAGTCGCTGATAAGCAACTTTCTTCAACCGCATACTAAAGAAGCCACTCATCATTAGAGTTGAGCAACACCTGGAAGTTCGGGTTCGACGCGTTCGGCCGAACTTCACAAAAAAGTTCAGTTTCAGGATCTAAACTTAACCCGAACTTGACCCCGAACCCGAACCCCATGGAAGTCAATGGGGACCCAAACTTTTGGGCACTAAAATGGCCCTAAAAATGTAATGGAAAGGGCTAGAGGGCTGCAAAAGGCAGCAAAATATACTTAAGAGCATGGCAAGTTCTCTGCAAACAAATGTGGATAGGGAAATACAATAAAATAAATAAAAATTAAAAATTTATTAACCTGCAACTCGGAGGAGGAGGTGGATGTGGAGTCGGAGGTGAATATGGTATTATAGGTGAAAGCGGCGATGGAGGAGGAGGTAGCCAGCTAACATGTTTTTTTTTTTTTTTTTTTTAATTGGGGTGGTCCACAAAATAATGGGACAAATAAAAAAAAAAGAAATCAAAGAATAACTGCACTTGAGTACAAGAATGTATGCTTTAGGCGGGTATAAATGTCTATTCTGCACAAGGCACAGACAAGTCTTGTGGGAACCAAGCCTGGTTCATTTTAATGAACTTGAGCTTGTCAACATTGGCTGTGGACTGGCAGCTGCGTTTGTCTGTACTGACGCCCCCTGCCGTGCTAAATACACGTTCAGACAATACACTGGCTTCAGGGAAGGCCAGCACCTCCAAGGCATAAAGGGCAAGCTCAGGCCATGTGGACAATTTGGAGACCCAGAAGTTGAATGGGACATAACCATCAGTCAGAATGTGTAGGTGTGTGCACACGTACTGTTCCACCATGCTTTTCAAATGCTGGCTCCTGCTAAGACGGTTCATATCAGCTGGTGGTGTCGGTTGCTGTGGCTTGGTGACAAAGCTTTTCCACAAGTCGACCATCCTATCCCTGCCTAGTGAGATGCTGGCCATGACCCAAGAGCGTTGGTGACCTCTTCCTCCTCCTCCTCTGCCTTCGCCTTGTGCTTCCACTTGTCTAACGGTGTCAGTTAGGAATGCCCTCAGGAGAGCATAAGGATAAGCTGTCCTCTGTAGGTGGTGTATCGTCTGTGTCCTCCATATCCCCCCAGCCATGCTCCAGTGATGGCCATGAGCTGCGTTGGGTGCCACCCTGCTGTGAACCTGGTTCCTCCTCCTCTACCTCATCCTTCTCATACTCCAGAACTGTGCCCAGGCTGGCCACATGTGTACCTGGCCTCTGCTGGTGCAGGAACCCACCCTCTGAGAAACTTCTGAATGACTGGCCTGAAACCCTATAAAATGCCCTCACTTCCTCCTGTGCCACATCCTCTTCCATCATCACCCTAAGTGTTTTTTCAAGGAGACATAGAAGTGGTATTTTAACGCTAAGAACGGTGTCATCAGCACTGGCCATGTTGGTTGAGTACTCGAAACACAGCAAAAAGGCTCACAGGTCTTGCATGGAGTCCCACTGATTGGTGGTGAAGTGGTGCTGTTCTGCAGAGCGACTGACGCGTGCGTGCTGCAGCTGGAACTCCACTATCGCCTGCTGCTTGCACAGTCTCTCCAGCATGTGCAAGGTGGAGTTCCACCTGTTGGGCATGTCGCATATGAGGCGGTGAGCGGGAAGGCCAAAGTTACGCTGCAGTGCAGACAGGCGAGCAGCAGAAGGGTGAGAACGCTGAAAGTGCACACAGACGGACTGCACTTTCTGCAACAGCTCTGACATGTCTTGGTAGTTTTGAAGGGATTTCTGCACCACTAAATTCAGCACATGAGTCAGGCAAGGGATGTGCGTCATTCGCCCATTATTGAACACCACGAGGACAGGCTTGAGGCTCACTTGCAGCAACCACTCATCAGTCTCTTCTTCTATGTCCCTCCACAGCTTCTGTGCGGTGTGGGGTTTGTCCCCCAAACACATAAGTTTTCAAACCGCCTGCTGATGTTTACCCCTGGTTGTGCTGAAGTTGGTGGTGAAGGTCTTTCACTGACCGGATGAGGAGGTGGTAGAAGAGGAGGAGGAGGAAACGCAGTAGGAGGAGGCAACAAGAGGCAAAAAATAATGCCCTGCGATCCTCGGTGGTGGAAGGACATGCGCCATGCCGCTATCCGCCTCAGGACAGGCCGCCACTACATTTACCCAGTGTGCAGTTATGGAGATATAGTGTCCCTGCCCGTGCTTACTGGTCCATGTATCTGTGGTTATGTGGACCTTGCTACAGATGGCGTTGCGCAGTGCACACTTGATTTTATCCTCCACTTGGCTGTGCAGGGAAGGGACGGCTCGCCTGGAAAAGTAATGGTGGCTGGGAACGATGTACTGTGGGACAGCCACCACCATCACTGTTAAAAACAGTCAGTCTCCACCAGACGGAATGACAGCATTTCAAAGGCCAGTAATTTTTAAATGCTGGCATTCAGGATCAGGGATCGAGTGTGGGTAGGTGGGTATTTTCTTTCTCTCCAGTGTTTGGGAGATGGAGAGCTGAGCGCATGTGTGTGACATGGTGGAGATTCTTGGGGATGGTAACAGAGGTGGTGCTGTTGGTGGCACATCCTCTGTTTTATGGGTGGCAGGTGCCACTGTGACTGCAGAGGTAGAGGATGAGGCAGAGACAGCAGCAGAAGAGGAAGCAGGAGGAGGCTGGGACCTTTCTTGGTTTTTAAGGTGTTTACTCCACTGCAGTTCGTGCTTTGCATGTAGATGCCTGGTCATGCAGGTTGTGCTCAGGTATAGAACGTTTATGCCTGACTTAAGGATCTGATGGCACAAATTCCAAACCACTCGTGTCCTGACGGCAGGACATTGTCTGAAGAACTGCCACGCCAATGAACTCCTTGGAGCTGGCTTTGGTGTGCTAGGTCCCTGCGTGCATTGAGCAGTAGCAGGCGTACTGTCTCGGGGACGGCCGCTCCGCTTTTGCAGCCTGCGCCCTCTTTTGCTGTGCTGTTGCCTCTGTGCGACCACCGCCTCTTCCTCAGAACTGCACACGTCACTAGCATGAACTTGAGTCCAGTCAGAGTCTAGTATCTTATCGTCCTCCACATCATCTTCCACCCATTCTAGACCCCTGCCCTCCTCGGTCTGCACACTGCAGAAAGCCACAGCGGTTGGCACCTGTGTTTCGTCATCATCAGAGACGTGCTGCGGTGATATTCCCATCTCCTCATCCTGCAGCATATGTGGTTGAGCATCAGTGCATTTAATGTCTTCCACTTCTGGGGCAGGGCCAGGGAAAACCCTGCCAGCAGAGTAATTAAAAAGCATAAGAGTCTGCTGAATGACTGGAAGCTCAGGCTGCTTGGCTGCCTTGCAAGGGGGTGAGGTGAAAAACTAATGGGCATGGGCTGCAGGTGCCAACTCTGAGCTTTCTGCAGAGGACTGAGTGGGAGATATTGTGAAGGAACTGGCGCAACTGTCAGCCACTCAATCTACTATCGCCTGTACTTGTTCTGGCCTCACCATCTGTAGAGCTGCATTTGGGCCTACCAAATAACGCTGCATGTTATAAACAGATGGTTTATCTCAGGTGTCAATTTAACTGCCAAATGTCAACAATTAAGTTCACTAACAGTAAGGCAGTACCCGTGTCATAAACAGAATAGATTTCTTTAGGTTACACAACAGTGTAACAGAGCAATTCAATACAATTATTTCACTATCAACAAAAATGTCATTTTTTAAACCAGCAATGTAACAGCAGAGGTATACTGTTTAATTTGACTGTCAGAAATGCAGCGTACACAGCAAATGTGCTATCTACCAACTATGTAAATGCGGAGTTCCACAGGTTACTTAAAATGACTGAAATACAGGGTAGGCCTCAGATCTGCTATGTAGCACAAAACCAATGTTTATTGCAACAAACTACAGAAATGCAGTATGTCACCCCAAAAATTATAAAACAATTTTTTTAACGTTGTATGCAAACGTGCTCTGTGGCACAACAGTATGAGTTTATTAACCCAACTACAGAAATGCAGTATGTAACATAGTAACATAGTAACATAGTACATAAGGCCGAAAAAAGACATCTGTCCATCCAGTTCGGCCTGTCATGAATCAAAAAAAAAAAAAACCTGTGAAGCCAATTTTCCTCACTTAAGGGGAGTAATAAAAAATTCCTTTGCGACTCTATTCAGGCAATCAGAAGTACTCCCTGGATCAACGACCCATCTCTAGTAGATAATGCCTGTAATATTATTACACTCCAGAAATACATCCAGGCCCCTCTTGAATTCCTTTATTGTGCTCATCATCACCACCTCCTCAGGCAGAGAGTTCCATAGTCTCACTGCTCTTACCACGAAGAATCCTTTTCTATGTTTGTGTACAAACCTTTTTTCCTCCAGACTCAGAGGATGTCCCCTCGTCACAGTCACAGTCCTGGGGATAAATAGATGATGAGAGAGATCTCTGTACTGACCCCTGATATATTTATAAATAGTTATTAGATCTCCCCTCAGTCGTCTTTTTTCTAAAGTGAATAACCCTAATTTTGATAACCTTTCAGGGTATTGTAGTTGCCCCATTCTAGTTATTATTTTAGTTGCCCTCCTCTGAACCCTCTCCAGCTCTGCTATGTCCGCCTTGTTCACAGGAGCCCAGAACTGTACACAGTACTCCATGTGTGGTCTGATTAGCGATTTGTAAAGTGGTAGGGCTATGTTCTCATCATGGGCGTCTATGCCCCTTTTGATGCAACCCATTATATTATTGGCTTTGGCGGCAGCTGCCTGACACTAGTTTTTGCAGCTTAGTTTGCTGTTTAATAAAATTCCTAGATCCTTTTCCATGTCAGTGTTACCAAGTGTTTTACCATTTAGTATGTATGAGTGACTTGCATTATTCCTTCCCATGTGCATAACTTTACATTTGTCAGTGTTAAACCTCATCTGCCATTTCTCTACCTAAGCCTCCAATCTATCAAGATCCCTCTGTAGCAGTATATTGTCCTCTTCAGTGTTAATTACTTTGCACAGTTTAGTGTCATCTGCAAAAATTGATATTTTACTATGCAAGCCTTCTACAAGATCATTAATAAAAAAAATTGAAAAAATAGGGTCCAGTACTGACCCCTGAGGTACCCCACTAGTGACAGTGACCCAATCTGAGTATCTACCGTTAATAACCACCCTCTGTTTTCTGTCACTCAGCCAGTTATTTACCCACTTACATACATTTTCTCCCAGTCCGAGCATCCTCATTTTATATACTAACCTTTTATATGGTACAGTGTCAAATGCTTTGGAGAAGTCCATATATACAACATCCATTGATTCGCCGCTGTCAAGTCTAGAACTTACCTCCTCATAGAAACTGATTAAATTCGTTTGGCATGACCAATCCCTCATGGAGCCATGCTGATATGGCATTATTTGCTTATTTCCTTAGAGATCCTCTAAGATAGCATCTCTCAGAAAACCTTCAAACAGTTTCCCCACATGTGACCCCAAAAATTATAAAACAGGTTTTTCAGCGTTGTATGCAAACGTGCTGTGTGGCACAACAGTACGGGTTTATTAACCCAACTGCAGAAATGCAGTATGTGACCCCAAAAATGATAAAACTGTTTTTTCAGCGTTGTATGCAAACGTGTTCTGTGGCACAACAGTACGGAATTATTAAACCAAGTACAGAAATGCAGTATGTCACCCCAAAAATTATAAAACAGGTTTTTCAGCGTTGTATGCAAACGTGCTCGGTGGTATGACAGTACAGGTTTATTATAGCAACTACAGAAATGCACTATGTCACCGCACAATTTTAAAATAGGTAATGTAGGGGGACTTGACCTGCCATAAAAATTAAATTTTTCCTCCACTGAGCTACCAAAAAATAATTAGACTGATGTCCCTGGCAGGCTGGCACACATACAGGTCACATTCAGTTCCAAGGACACTGCAGTTGCTAAAATGGCTGCCGACCCCATCTCAGTAACAGATGAATAAAAATTATTTTGCAGTATCACTGGGCTCAGGGCTGGTTACAAATATGTAGCATAGCACCCTCAATAATTGCTGTAGTTTGAAGAGTTAACACAACCAAGTTCAACAGATTTCTTACCTAATCTCTCCCTGAGAGCACCAGGAGCAGCCTGTCCCTACACTAAGAGCAGCAGAGTTATGTGCGGCACTACGTGACTCTAGCTTAAATAGAGGCTGGGTCACATGCTGCACTTAGCCAATCACAGCCATGCCAATAGTAGGCATAGCTGTGATGGCTTCTTAGGGAAAAGTAGTTTAACTCTTGTTGATTGGCTGCCCTGCAGCCTTTCAAAAAGCTGGAAGAAATCGCCGAACAACGAACCCGAACCTGAATTTTTACGGAAATGTTCGGGTTTGGGTCTGGGTGCGAAAAACCGTAATGTTTGGTACGAACCCGAACTTTACAGTTCGGGTTCGCTCAACCCTACTCACCAGCAGCAGGTACACGTGGAGCAGGACCTGAACCAGCAGGTGGTGAGATAATTGGACAGCACCCTGCCCGCCGTCATAGAAGATCTGCTGGACTACTGGGCAGCCAAACTGGATTTGTGGCCGCAACTGGCAGAGTTTGCCCTGGAAAAGCTGTTCTCCCTGGCCAGTAGTGTGGCATCAGAGTGGGGGTTTAGTGTGGCAGGGGCCATAGTTACGCCAAGAAGAACTCGCCTTTCCCACCAAAATGTGGAGAGACTTACTTTTGTCAAGATTAATCAGGCATGATCAGCCAGGATTTTAACTCACCAATGCCTGACGCATGAGATTATATCATCCATCTCGACACTATCTCACCATGCCACTCTGTGGTCTTCTGATGCTGCCATCTCCACACTATGTCTTCTTGCCACTCTGTGGTACCATGCTGCTGATGTTGCTGTCATCTCCACGCTATGTCACTGTTCCACTCTGTGGTATCATGCTGCTGCTGTTGCGGCCATCTCTACACTATTTAACTGTGCCACTCTGTGGTATTATGCTGCTGCTGCTTGGAGGTCTTGGACTGATCATTCGCCCGACGATCTAATTTGGGTATTGTAACCAACAAACCCAACTTGCTTTTGAGGGCTGCATTATTCTGCAGGTTACAGTTGTACAGCTCTACAGATAACTTTCCTTCTGTATCTTTCTCAACAATCTGTGCCCTCAGTCTTTTATTCAGACATTGCACCATTTTGTGGACTCCTGATACTGTTGTCACCTCCAGACTCAGTTTTGGCCCCGTGACTGCCCCAATAAGTGAAGTGTGCAGTGATTCTAAGATCGACGCCTGTCATCTGCATGTCGTACTGACTCACAGTATTATTTCACTACAACAGCAGACTCCCTATGTGTGTTACTGTAAGGCACAGTGTTCTACACCCCTATAAAGGCTCTCTGCAGCCTGGAAATAGATGTTTTTTAACGTGATTCGCAGCAAATAAATTTGGATCAAAGCAAATTCGGCGAACCAGCCAAATCTAATTTATGAGAAATTCGCTCATCTCTAGCCACCCCTTCTACTACTACTACTTGAGCAAATTGAGCTTCAGATTCAAGAGTCCAAAGATAATTCTTTCAAAACTTTAAATACTGTACAGAGATTCGCCTCCATAGAGCATTAAAATGTATGGGCTCCGGCGAGGTGAAATTCGTTATTCATTATAATAACTTCGGCTATCGAATTTTAAACTTAAAAAAATATTTTTAAACTTGGATCTGAAGTTGGCTTCAGTACCGACTAGTACCTCGGTACTGAAGCCAACTTCAGATCCAAGTTTTAAAATGGTTTTTAAGTTCAAAGTTATTTGTGGGACTTCGGTGATAACAAATTACCCTCGCCGGAGCCCATACATTTGAATGCTGTAAGGATATGAGTCTCTGTACAGCAAGTTTTGAACAAATTGACTCTAGATTTTGGATCCAAATGTTGATTCGCTCAACAATAACTACTACCCAGAAACAGCAGATCTACTGCCTTGTATGCTCCATGCTCTGCTGCTTCAGCTGCCGCTATTATTGCATGCATATGCATCTAATATTCTATCCTGTCCATATCCACACTGCTACATTAACATGTGCATGCATTCTACCCCTCTTAAGCCATAATTTTTTTTTTTTATCCCATATCACCGTGTGTGTTTACACACCTTCTGCTCCTGATAAGGGACAATTTTTGGAAACTTTTGATAATGAAAAAGCAGAACACATGCAAGAGTGTGCTTTTAAATATGCTGTTCATCAACAGTGTCAAACATGCGTTTACTGATAGCTATGCACTGTAGGTCAGTGCCACTCATAATATCCTTTACTATTATTGTCAGTGCATTCAAGAGCTTAGAGTGGGGGGAGGGGAGAGAAAAAGCAAAAAATCATAAAAAATTGACAAATGGTAATAATGTGTTTTTCGTAAAAATTCTGATTTATAGAAGACTGGAGGGTGGTATATACCGAGCTACTTTGGTTCAGGACAACTAATTCTGGTCCGGACCCAACTTTTTAAAAAAATTTGGCTAATTGGAACTAAACCAAATCTAGAAAAGTTCACTCATCTATACACAGATTACTAGCAAATTTGCAAGTGTTTTTCTGTAATTTAAAGATTAATTACAATTAAATGTCTCAAATCCCTCCCCTTCCAGAAACACACTGCACACTGATAATGAGAATTTATAATGATAATAATGCAAGTTTTGCAGTGAAATGTGTTTGAACTACACAGTCTGATGCATCAATACCAACCATTCACTAAAACTCAAGTGTGACAATGAAATTTCTTTGCAGTGATGATAAACATATTTTGAACTGTATTTGCTGTTGTATCTACCTGTTATCTTAAAGTAAGGTACAACATGTTCAGTATCACAGCTATGATAGTGGTGGTCTGATTGGCGTATTATTATTACGGAAAAATACTTTTTTCAAATAATAACACACTTTCACTAAAATAATTGCATAACATTTTTTTGCAGTGATGACAAACATCTTTTCAACTAGACGCTATGACGCAGTAATGCCATAACTATCACGAGTATAATTTGTGTTACTAATTTGAAATGTGAACTGCTATTACTACCTGTTATCTTGCAGCAATGTACAATGTGTTTCATTAACACAACAATAATGCACTAAGATACCTAACTACAAACTATAAATAGAAATGTTTCTAGAAAAAAGGGGCAACTCCTCAGTGCTTGCAAAAATGTAATTTGCATGTTTTTTTTCAAAAAAAAAAAAGTCTGTTGTCTCAGGAATCTGCAATGTAGGACTACAATAATTGCCAGAAGCTGTACTCACGGTAGCCTGCCATAAAATACAACTCACTAACTCTCTCTCTCCTTTCCTAAATACACCACTATATATACCCCACATATATATTCTATTCTCTCTCTATGTATCCTATTACAATTTATCAGTGGCTTATGCAATTGCTGTTTGGCAGACAGCACAACATACTTCCAGGTTGAAAGTATAATGCAGCATAATGTTCTGCTCATTGTGCACAGGCAGACACCTCCCTGCCAGCTGCAATCCTTATTGACTGATCCAGGCTGTCTGCTAGCCTCTGAGCCAATTAGGGCAAGTCTTCCACCACTTTCTCCCAGGGTCATGTGACCATATTTTTTTTTCCCTCATTCATTGGTCTGTGTGTCAATATGGACAGTAAAATGGCACTGCACATCGTTTTATGCTATTTGTCTGGAGCGAATTAGAAAAGCCTCAGATTCATAACAAATCCGGGTCACTTACAATTAATTTGCTCATCTTTAGTATATTCCTATGGAGCAGTGCAACCTGAAGGGCTCAATAGGAACTACCACTCTATTAGGCCTCTTGCACACGTCCGTTGTGGGTCCGTTACATGTAATGAGGACCGCAATTTGCATGCCGCGGCTGGAACGGATTGAGACCGATTCAACTGGAATGGCTCCGTGATCGGTCCGCACCACAAAAAATACAAGTGGTGCGGAGGCACAGACAGAAACATCACAGAAGCACTCCATAGTGCTTCCGATCCATGCTTCCATTCCGCATCTACGTGATTGCGGACCCATTCAAGTGAATGGGTCTGCATCTATAATGCAGAGTGCACTCGGGCCAGTACCTGTGTATTGCTGACCCGCCGTATGCGGGCCGCAATACGCCCACGGGCACACAATAGCTATGTGCAAGAGGCCTTAGCCTGGAACTCTTCAGTGAGATCAAGGCTATTAGAGAAAATGAACGGTGACCCCAATCTCTGCACGGAGGAACCGTTCGGGCCACTAGAGCTTAGTACCTCCGGAAAAGTTGATTAGCCCTGGGTGTATACTGTTTAAACAATAGAAACCCAGTGGCATCTTTTAAAGACTCATCCAGCCCCATGCTGGTTGTGAAGGGGTTAAATGAGTGTTTAGAACAGGATATTAAAGATAAGGACTCTACATGCCCTGTCATCTGGGACTCAGAGTGAACAGAAAGTGATAGTCTGCAAATAGACTAAAATTTAACTCCTGTATCACAAAAACAGCTGAAAATTTTTAATAAAGAGTTTTCGCAAAAACAATATTTTAGGACTAAATGATTAGGATGCAATAATAACAATAATTTGAAAACTGCCCCTGAAGGTGTTCATTAAAATGTCTGATATTGATAATGTTGTATCCTTCCTTTGAGCTTAGTATGAAATTCAGTCTAAAAGTTAACTATTATTATATTAAAAGCTAATCTTATCCTAAAATACAGTTTAAACTCTAAATTTCAGTGGCTGATACAAATGACAGTAGCCTCTGGCTTCTTCTGAGCTATTGCCATAGAAAAATTATGTGACACATATCAAACAAGGAGAAATGACACTGGACAACTTTAATCAGAACTCTCTCATTTCCCCAAGAATTAAACATT
Organism: Bufotes viridis; assembly: GCA_033119425.1. NCBI lineage: Eukaryota > Metazoa > Chordata > Amphibia > Anura > Bufonidae > Bufotes > Bufotes viridis. The sequence continues at coordinate 213,276,724 of CM065593.1, read as the reverse complement.
AAATAATTAATTTCAGCACTATAGGCAGCCATAAGAGATGCTTTGTGCCTCCCCGCTGGAGAGAATTTGTCCTTGTCTGATAGAGTAGATTGATATATTTATTATTTATCAGATTAATCATCGCTAGGAACATTATAGATTGGCAGCGAGTTCCAGCAAGTGGAACTACAGAGATTTGTTATTGCAGTATGGGTGGTTGCAGCACATCAGTGGCATAATAAAGATGAGGAGTAAGGGAGAGTACACTCAGAGCAGAGCTCACCCTCCAGCACTGTGTTTTTTTACATTCTTAAATCTTTCTCTGAAACAAGTTAGAGAAAAAGAAGATGTCATTGATCTGGCAGCTCAATCGAGACTGACAACTCCTCAGGTCATTTTTAGTTCTGTTTGCAAAGGCTTGAAGTACAGTAGTGCTGCAAGAAGTGGATAAGAATATCAACATTTGATCATTATTTTTATATTACCTTTTTTCTTTTTTTGTAAAAACAAAAAAAAAACATCCAGATGAATAAAATGTAGTGGTGTTTTGAAATTTTCTTTTGACAATCATTATCAAGTGTCAGTAGAACTAGTGTTTGGGGAGTCTTTTTAAACAGTTTTCACTATTGGCAGACTATTCAAATGAGATTTTTATTTGCGAATCAAATGTACTACCAAATCTAACAGCTCAGAAAGAAAACCAAGGACATAAATGCATTAGGTTAAAACAATTAATAAAAATTGGTACTGAAAGCAAATTATACAAAGTAAGTGTAAAAGGAGTAAATATTAATAATTAATATCATGTACAGCGGACATTACATTTGCACAAAGTGCCGGACATGTACATTGCTCTGATTGGGCAGGTATAGGAGGTGTGCTTGCCCAAACAGTGCAGGAGTCTGGCTATTGTTGACACTAGCTGATTAACCTCTCAGATGCTGCGGGGTCTGGGGGGTTTGCAGAGGATGTGTGCACGCTCTGTGAACCCATCGGTTTCCTGTGCTGCAATGACAAGAAGTAGGTGGGTGCTGTCACCCCTGGAAGCTTTGCAAAGGCCAGCTACAGAGGCCTATGAGATCCAGCCCCCAAGCTGTGTATCATAGATGATCTTTACAGTGTAAAGCCTTAGGCTGGGTTCACACGGATTGGATGCGGGTACGGTGCGGGAATATGCACGATTTTTCCATGCGTGTGCAAACTTTTGTAATGCGTTTTGCACGCGCGTGTGAAAAATCGCCATGTTTGGTACGCAGACCCGAAGCCGGACTTCATCACTGAAGTCCGGTTTCGGGTAGAGTATTCTGGAGATTTTATTATTTTCCCTTATAACATGGTTATAAGGGAAAATAATAGCATTCTTAATAAAGAATGCTTTGTAGAATGAGGATTAAGGGGTTAAACATAAAAAACTTAACTTACCTTAACCACTTGATCGCGTAGTTGGCGATCTCTCTTCTGTCTTCAAGCATTAGCTGTAGTCTAAGGACCTGTGATGACGTCACATCACATGGTCCAATCACATGGTCCATGACAATAGCCAGAAAAATTAAAAAAAATATAGCTCTCAAGATAGCGACCCAAAAACAGGATTTTTAGCCAAAATGCTTTTATTGTGTAAAACTGAAAAAATAAAAAAATAGACACATTAGGTATTGCTGTGCCATAATGAACTGCTCCATAAAAATATTACATCATCTACTCCATCAGATGAACACTGTAAAAAATAAATGAAAACTGTCAAAACAGCTATTTTTTTGTAACCTTGCCTCACAAAAAGTGTAATATCAAGTAATCAAAAAGTCATATGAACCCCAAAAAAGGTACCAATGAAAACATCGACCCGTCCTGAAAAAAAAAGTCCTCATTGGCAAATAGGTAAAATAATCTGTTATCATTCTGACCAGTAGAATAAAGATAACATGTCTTCCCACATGGTGGACGCTACAATAACAAAACCCAAAAAGCAATGGCAGAGTTGCCTTTTCTTTATTCTGCTTCTCAAAAAGCAAAATAAAAAGTGATCAAAAAGTTGAATATACCCCAAAATAGAACCAAACCAATGATAATGGCAACTCATCCCACAAGAAAATAAGCCCTCATACAGCTCCATCAAAAAAAATAAGTATGCTTGTCAGAAAATTGCTGTGCTGCATCCCCTGAGGCTTTTTACAAGCAACATGGCATCCGTAAACCAATCCATCAAAATTGGGACTTCTAAAGATAAAGGTGGCCTTTCCCTTATGAACTCTGCAGCATACGCAAACAGAAATTTACATCCACATTTATGGCATTTCCATACCGAGTTGAACCGGCCTAACAACTTAAAGTTTACAACCACATATGGGGTGTTGCCTTATTCAGGAGAAAATGGGTTATAAATTGTAGGGTCATTTTCTAGTGTTACCCCTTTTGAAAATGAAAAATTTGGGCCTAAAGTGACATTTTCTTGTATAAAATGTAACTTTTCATTTTCATGGCCAATTGTTTCTAAATTCTATGAAACGTCTGTTGGGCCTTGAAATATTCCTTCGGGGGTGTAGTTTCCAAAATTATGTTAATTTTTGGGGTTTCCAATATAGGAGTACCTTAGGTGTCTCTCCATATGTAACATGGCTCTGAAAACAAAATTCCAGTAAAATCTACTCTCTAAGAAAAACATATGGCACTATTTCCCTTCTGATACTTGTGGTGTGCCCATTCAGCAGTTTATGACCAAATATGGGGTGCTTGCATTCTCTGGACAAAATAAGTGAGGTGACAACAAATTGTGAGGTGCATTTGCTCCTGTTACCTCTTGTAAAAATTAAAAATTTGGTCCTAAAGAAAAATTTTCTTGTAAAATTAAAATAATTTCATTTTTATGGCCAAGTGTTTCAAAATTTTATAAAAAGTCTGTCGAGCCAATGTACTCACTACAACCCTTGAAATATTCTTGGAGGGGTCTAGTTTATGAAATGGGGTCATTTTTAGGGGATTTCTACTATAGGGGGTCCTTAGGGGGTCTCTTCATATGTGACATTGCTCCCTAAAACTATTCTGTCAAAGTCTGCACTCCAAAACCATTTAGCGCCTCTTCCCTGCGGTGCACCCATACAGTTGATTATGACTAGAGATGAGCGAATCGAAGCTCACAAAATGGAATTTGTTTTGTATAGTGGTCTATTTCAGTCCAACAAGAAATATAGATTGTAAGTTCACTTCTGCAGTTATTTCTGTTGAAAGCCTATAGGGGCATATTTCAGTAAAAAAAAATATATATATATATACGCACTTCATTCTTTAATAGTTTTCTGTTGAAAGCACATAGTGGTCTATTTCAGTCGAACAAGAGAAATATATTCTTAGGTCACTTCTGCAGTTATTTCTGGTGAAAGCCTATAATGGCCAATTTCAGTCCAACAAGAAAAATATATACGTACTGCACTGTTGCAGTTGTATCTGGTGAAAGCGTATAGGAGCGTATTTCAGTACCACAAGAAAAATATATTCTCAGTTCACTGTTGCAGTTATATCTGGTAAAGCCTTTATACATTCGCCATTCGCTGTTGCACTTATATGTAGAGAAACCTTCATTGACGTATATCAGTAGAAAAAGAAATATACATTCGCCATTTGCTCCTGCACTTATATCTTGAAGAACCTTTAGTGATGTATATCAGTAGAAAAATAAATATACATTCGCCATTCACTGCTGCACTTATATCTTGAAAAACATTTATTGACGTATATCAGTAGAAAAATAAATATATATTCAGTGTTCACTGTTGCAGTTATATGTGGTAAAGCCTTTAGTGGCGTATTTCAGTAGAAAAATACTCTAAAGATATATTCAGCGTTCAGCTCTGCAGTTATATGTGGGAAAGTCCTTTTTGCGGTATGGACCGAATTATGTTGTGGGGAAATTTTTTATTTAGGTTTCACATACTGTGCGCTTACATGACGATGTCCATAAGAGCAGCGCACTAATACAGGTGAATACACTATGCACTAACCCTGCACAAAAATGCAAACTAATTCACACCAGCCCGCATCTATCTGCGGTATTGCTTACTGGACACTACAGGGACTTTTCTGCGGCACAGAAAACATCCCTTTCACTTTAGATCATTTCAACTCAGGCGCCAATGTTTTTTTAAACTGACAGCCTATAAACCTCTGTTGAAAAGCCTTTAGTGGCGTATATATGTAGAAAAAGAAAAATATACTCGGCGTTCACTGATCCAGTTATATGTGGAAAAACCTTTTGTCACATATTTCGGTCGAAAAACTAATTTTGTTCAACGTTCAACGCTATAGTAATATGTGGTAAAATCTTTAGTGCCTTATTTCGGTGGAAAAAAAATAGTATTCAGCCTCAGTGCTCCAGTTATATGTGGTAAAATCTTTTGGGACTTATTTAGGTAGAAAAACAAATTTCATTTCGCGTTCAGCGCTGCAGTTAGATGCGGTAAAATCTCCATGATGTCTCCATGATAAATCTGGAGCGTGGTGGCCCTGTGTGACTTCTACATACTTTCAAAATAATCCTTCAGCTGGGCGAATAGATGCCAGATGGCCGGGACACTCCATGACCTTCACAGAAGTTGCTGTCAGGAACAGTGGTTCATTTCTGAGATGTCCGTATAGTGTGGGTGGAATCCGAAGACCCTCCCTATCTCCATGCTCCGTTATATGTGGTAGAATCTTTATTGACGTATTTCGATAGAAAAATCAAATTTTATCAAGAGTTTAGCGCTGTAGTAATATGCGGTAAAATCTTTTGGGACTTATTTTGGTGGAAAAATAAATTTTATTCAGCGTTCAGCGCTGCAGTTATATGTGCTAAAACCTTTAGGAACTTATTTCGGTAGAAAAAGAAAATATATTCAGCGTTCACTGTTGCAGGTATATGTGAAAAAACCTTTAGTGACGTATTTTGGTGGAAAAAACAAATTTTATTCAGCGTTCAGCGCCGCAGTCATATGTGGTAAAATCTTTTGGGACTTATTTCGGTAAAAAAAAAAAATATTCAACATTCAGCGCTGCAGTTATATGTGCTAAATAGAGTTGAGCGGACACCTGGATGTTTGAGTTTCGTCGAGTTCTGCCGAACTTCACAAAATAGTTTGGGTTCGGGATCCGAACTTAACCCGAACTTGACCCAGAACCCGAACCCCATTGAAGTCAATAGGGACCCGAACTTTTGGGCACTAATCCCAGCCGCCACTACTTTTGCAGGCGAGCCATCCCTTCCCTGCACAACCAAGTGGCGGACAAAATTAAGTGTGCACTGCGCAATGCCATCTGTGGCAAGATCCACATAACAACCGATACATGGACCAGTAAGCACGGGCAGGGACGTTATATCTCTATTAACAGCACACTGGGTAAATGCAGTGGCGGCTGGGCCTGAGGCGCAAAGCATTGTCACGCCGGGAAGGGTACAAGATACAATAGACACACAAGAAACAACAAACAAGCGTCAAGGCAAAAGCTGGGGATAATGGTCAACTCCTGACAAGATCCTATCAGCTGACCCTAGACTGCTGTGCACACATTTAGACTCCAAAGGTGGGAATAAACGTGCCCCTGTGCCTAAGACTGAACTAACCCTATAGTCCCTAAGATAGTGGACAAGGGGGAAAAAAGGCAGCCTGCTTCCTCTAATCCAGGAGAAAGCAGGTGTCTAACTAACAGCCCAGACAGTACACAAATGAAAACCAAATACACACTTATCTTTGAAGCAGAGCAGAAACAGCCATGCACCTTTCCTCAGAGTTCGAAAGAGGCTATAACCCACAAAGGACACTGGGTAGGTGCGTGATTTAAACTCACACAAACGACCCCACCCAGTGCACCTGAAGGGAGGCAGGTACAGCTCACTCCAAGTGTACAGAAAACACTACACACGTGCTGCCAACCTTACAGACCTCCGCACCTCACCAGAGCAGGGCATGACAAGCATTTTTGCGAATGTCCTTCCGCCCCAGAGGATTGCAGGGCATTTCTCTTTGCCTCCTGTTACCTCCTCCTCCTACTCGGCTTCCTCCTCCTCCTCTACCACCCCCTCATCTGCTCAGCGTAACACCTTCACCGCCCACAGAAGCACAGCCAGGGGGAAACGATAGCAGGCTGTTTTAAAGCTTATGTGTTTGTGGGACAAATCCCACACCACGCAGGAGCTGTGGACAGGAATGGAACAACAGACCGATGATTAGTTGGTGCCACTGAACCTCCAGCCTGGCCTGGTGTTGTGCGCTTATGGGCAAAATATAATAGCAGGTCTGGGCCTAGCCGGTTTGACACACATCCCCTGCCTTCAACATGTGCTGAATTTGGGGTGCAGAAATTCCTGAACACCAGACAGTGAAAATCGATTTAGTTAATCGAACACACACAACACCCCCACCCCCCATTAAATCAAACCATTAACAAACTTTTTTCAAATTTACTTAAAAACATATTAAAATAACTATAATGTAGCTAAACTAACTATATAAACAAACAAAACTATATACACGCCTTATCCTTAACTTAAGGCCAGTGACATCCAAGTGGCTCAGAAGGTGAGTTCCGGCACCAACATAAGCCCTGGCCTGGAACACAATTGTCCAGCCAGGGCATAGTTCAGGAGGATGAGGAGGAGGAGTAGGAGGAACCATGTTCTCAGCAGGATGGCACCCAAGCCAGCTCAGGGGCAGCAGGGTCACCACCAGCACCTCAGAAGGCTGGGTTACCATTGGCGAAATGTGGGAAAGCTTTGTCATCACACCACAACAACCTGCACCACCAGCAGATCTGGAACGTCTTAGCAGGAGGCAGAATTTCAGCAACATGGTGGAAGAGTACACGTAATGACTGATGGGTGTGCCCAGGGGCGAAGCTACTGCTTTGGGGCCCTAACCAAGAAGGGGCCCATCCAGTAGGAGGACTAAAAGACTTTGTCAGGACCCCCTCAACAGTATTATACAATGAAATTATATACAGTGGCAGTATAGACAGTGTAGAAAGCAGATGGAAAATTAACCCGAACATCCTCACAGCCTACACACTCAACACCCCCACCCCCTCATTTCACTCAAACCATTAACAAACTATATACATATTTACTTAAAAACATATTAACATGCCGCTAAACTAACTACAGTTGTGTTCAAAATTATTCAACCCCCAATGCTGTAAAGGGTTTTAGGGAATTTAGTGTACATTTGTAATTGTGTTCAGAATGAAATCTTACAAGGACTTTTTAAAGAACCAAATGCAACTAAAATGACATCAATTGTTTTTGTAATACAGTATTAAATGTTTTTTTTTGTGATTTCTTCATTGACACAATTATTCAACCCCTTAAAGACTACCACTCTTAAGAACAGAGGTTTATTCAAGTGTTTTCCGATCAGGTATTGAAAACACCTATGGATGTCAAGGAGCAGCAATCAAGCATAATAAGCACCAATTAGGCAGATTTAAAATGACTGTGATACTCAGCTCCTTCTAGACATTTACTGGTGTGTTTACAAACATGGTGAAGTCAAGAGAATGGTCCAGGAAGACAAGAGAAGAGGTGATTTCTCTTCACAGGAAGGGCAATGGCTATAAGAAGATTGCAAAGATGTTAAACATACCAAGAGACACCATAGGAAGCATCATTCGCAAATTCAAGGCAAAGGGCACTATTGAAATGCTACCTGGTCGTGGCAGAAAGAAGATGCTGACTTCGACTGCTGTGCGATACCTGATGCGCAAAGTGTTGAAAAGTCCCCGTGTGACTGCGGAGGAACTGAAAAAAGATTTGTCAAATGCGGGTACTGAAGTTTCAGCTCAGACAATAAGGTGCACACTGCATAATGAAGGCCTCCATGCCAGAACCCACAGGCGCACCCCCTTGCTGTCTCCAAAGAATAAGAAGAGTTGACTGCAGTATGCCAAAAGTCATGTGGACAAACCACAAAAGTTTTGGTAGAGTGTTCTGTGGACTGATGAAACAAAATTAGAACTGTTTGGGCCCATGGATCAACGCTATGTTTGAAAGGGGGAAGAACAAGGCCTATGAAAAAAAGAACACCTTGCCTACTGTGAAGCATGGTGGGGGGTCAATCATGTTTTGGGCTCTTTTGCTTCTACAGGTACAGGGAAGCTTCAGCGTGTGCAAGGTACCATTAATTCTCTTCAGTACCAGGAGATATTGGATGAAAATGTGATGCAGTCCGTCACAAACCTGAGGCTTCGGAGACGTTGGACCTTTCAACAGGACAATGATCCCAAGCATACCTCCAAGTTCACTAGAGCATGGTTGCAGATTAAAGGCTGGAACATTTTGAAGTGGCCATCGCAGTCACCAGACTTAAATCCGATTGAGAACCTCTGGTGGGACTTAACAAAAGCAGTTGCAGCGTGCAAGCCTAAGAATGTGACTGAACTGGAGGCTTTTGCCCATGAAGAATGGGCGAAGATACCAATAGATCGCTGCAAGACACTTGTGTCAAGCTATGCTTCACGTTTAAAAGCTGTTATAACTGGAAAAGGATGTTGTACTAAGTACTAAGATTGAATGTCACTTGGGGGTTGAATAAAACTGATAATGATGTGAGCAGGGAAAAGACATTTGTGGTTATTTCATTATAAATATTATGTTATATTTGTCTGACTTACAAGTGCCTCTTTGATTTAATTGTAAACAAGATGACTGAAATTATCAAAATCAATGTCAAACTGGCCAAAACACTCAATTTCAGTGGGGGTTGAATAATTTTGAACACAACTGTATATAAACAAACAAAACTATATACACGCCTTATCCTTAACTTAAGGCCAGCAAAATACAAGTGGCTCGAAGGGTGGATTCCTGCACCAACATAGGCCCTGGCTTGGAACACAATTGTCCAGCCAGGGCACAGTTCTGGGGAATGAGGAGGATGACGAGGAGAAGGAAAAATAGGAGGAACACTGGGGGATACAGAGGACACAGAAGATACACCTCCCTCAAAGAGGACAGCTTGTCCTTGCCTCTGGGCAGCCTGGCACACATGCGCGACTACATGCTGCAGTGCATGCTCAACGACCGCCGAGTTACTGCCACATTCTAACTTGTGCTGATTACTGGGTGGCCACCCTGCTGAATCCCCATTACAAGGACAACTAGCCTTCCTTGATTCCCTCACTGGAGTGTAATAGGAAGATGAGCCCGCTAGTAGACATGCTGCTGATGGCATTCACACCTGACACCGGAGACTCAGTGGAAGCACAAAGTGAAGGCAGAGAAGGAGGAGAAAGAAGTCGCCAATGCAGCTGGGTCACCACCAACACCTCAAAAGGCAGGGTTATCATGGGTGAAATGTGGAAAAGCTTTGTCATCACGCCACAACCTGCACCACCAGCAGATCTGGAGGCAGCAGGAGGCAGCATTTCAGCAACATGGTGGAAAAGTACATGTACTGACTGATGGGTCTGCCCAGGGGTGTAGCTACAGGGGAAGCTACTGCTTTAGGGCTCTGACCTAGAAGGGGCCCATCCAGGAGGAGGAGGACTAAAAGACTTTGGGGCCCCCTCAACAGTATTATTCAATGAAATTATATACAGTGGCAGTACAGACAGTGTAGAAAGTGTATGGAACAGATGCTGGGCCTGGTTTGAGAGAGCAATCTTTAGTAGCCTCAGGAATGGTGGCATGAAAGGAAGGGGTTGCGTAAAAATTACTGTGGGAGGGGGGGCCCCAGTCAAATATTTGCTGTGGTGCCCAATAATTTCTAGCTACACCACTGGGTCTGCCCCATTCAACTTATGGGTCTTCAAATTGGGCACATATCCAGAGGTTGCCCTTTAAACTTTGGAGGTGCTGGCCTACCCTGCAGCCACTGTATTGTCTGAACGTGTGTTTACCATGGCTGGGGGCATTATCACAGACAAGCGCAGCCGCCTGTCCGCAGCCAAAGTGGACAAGCTTTTGTTTATTAAAAAGAACCAGGCAGGGATCCCACAGGACTTTTTTGTACCTTATGCAGAATAGACATGTATACCGGCCTCACCAAACCATTGTTATACTACCGTGCACTTACACTTTGTTTTATTTTTTATATTTTCCCAATTTTTTGGGGTCTACAGCAATTTATTTAAAAAAAAATAAAAAACATGTTGTTGGTGACTACTTCACAGCCCAAAAAGGCTTTATGTCATGCAAGAATGTAACTGCCAATTGTAAGTTCCCTGACAGTTAGGCAGAGCAGGGGTTTGTACCTGGCAAAAATGATAATATTTGACCCAACAATTTTAAAGAGGATTATTCACATTTTCGGTTACTGTCACCTATGCAGTGCAGGGCTTTGTACCCGGCAAAAATGGTAATATTGTACCCAACAATTTAAAAAAAGATTATTCACATTTTCAGTCACTGTTACCTATGCAGGGTTACTTGACAGCAAATAATTGGAATATGTCAACCCCTGAACTCTGTAAGAGGGTGCAAGGTGTCATATTTGATGGCAGGTACGTGTCACCGAGGTTGCTGGCCTCGGTGAGGTAAGAGCCGGGTTTTTTTGTCTGCAGCAGCTAGTGCTGTTTGACTCTGTTAAATAGCATGGCTGCAAAGCCGATCCGGGCCGGCTCTTACCGGGAGCAGCTAAAGTGTAGGGTGGGTGGCTGCTCCCCACGATCCAGTCCTGGTTTTGGGTTGGGTATAAAACACAGCCAGCAGCTGTGTCTGAGGTGGTGATTATCCTGGAGCCTGCTAACAGGGCTCTGGAGTTCTCTGTCCTGGAGGAAAGAGCTCAGCAAGGAGGTGGCTTTTGTTCCTGGCTACCTGAAGGTGGATTCTCCTGCGGCTGGGCCGACAGCCTGGTGCGAACCTGCACCTACACCTCCCAGGTGACTGAACCTGTGTTGGCCTGTTTTGTTTTGCCTCCTTGTTTCTGACATGTGTGAATTACCACCGAAAGACTGTTTGCTGTGTATTTTTGTGTCAGTGTGAATAAAACACTGTTTATTGCACATCCTGGACTCTTTGTTTTGCCTCGGTACTGCACCCGCACCGCTGTCTACCAGAGCGACTCCCACATTTGGTGTCGGATGCGGGCATGCGCAGTGAGGCTGGCGTGAACGCCGAAGTTTTTTTGCTAAAGTGCATGATATATATTAAGCCAGCAAAGTTGCAAGCAGGAATTTCTGGCAACATGGAGGCTGCTGTGAAGGCTCTCATAGAGGCTAACGTGCAGCAGCGGGAGACCAACCAGCTACTGCTACAACATGTGATGGCGTTACAGGCGGCAGGAGCGTCCCACCACGTCCATGATGCCCGGAAAGCGGTCCGTGCGGCGATCCCAAAGATGACCCCGCAGACGACGTGGAGACATACCTGGCGGTCTTTGAGAAGGTCGCCGTGAGGGAAAAGTTACCCCGTGACCAGTGGGCCGAGGTGGTTGCTCCGTCCCTGGCATCCGGACCCCAGCAAGTTTTTTTTGATTTGGCAGATGACCAGGCTGCTGACTATTCCACGGTGAAGGGGAGATCCTGGCCAGACTGGGGGTAAACGTGTTGGTCCGGGCTCAGCGGGTCCACCAGTGGGACTTTAAAGCGGCTGAACCCGCCAGGCCGCAGTACTATGAGTTGCTGCACCGGTTGCAAAAATGGCTGCAGCCTGACATTCTAAGTCCGACTGCTATGCTGGACCGTCTGCTGGCTGACATGTTCTGGAGGGCCTTGCCTTACCCCCTTCAACACTGGATCGGCCAGGTATCCCCCACCAATGCCCTTGAGATGGTCGACCTGGTGGAGCGATATGAGGCCACCAGAAACCTGCAGGGGGTTCTTTTGGGAGGGGGCCAGTCAAACCCCGGAAATCTCCACCCCAGTCCCGGCGGCCGGCCAAACCCGCCCGGGATGTACCCCTTGCAGATCCATCCCCAGTGGTCTGCTGGCAGTGTCGGGAGCCTGGACACATAAGGGCCAACTGTCCCCATCGGGGGAACCCATGGAGACTAATTATGGGTACCGGGCTTCCATGTATGCCCGGAGACTGTGTGCGACCGGCACCCCGAGACAATAGACAATCGTCATCTGTGCCAGGTGCAAGTCGGGGATAACCTGGCAGTGGCGCTGTTGGACTCAGGGAGCCTGGTAACCCTGGTAAGTGCTGCCCTGGTACAGCCCACCCAGTATACGGGCCGGAAAGTGGGTGTTGTGTGCATTCACGGAGACTTAAAGGACTATCCCACTGCTGCTGAATGTCTCTGTCCACGGCGGCCGGCACCTGGACTTGTGAAGTGGCGATCTCCACAAAGCTACCCTATGAACTGATAATTGGGAGAGACTTCCCTGGTTTTCCGTCACTGTGGCCTGAGGTGACAGTGTCTAATAGCCCTGAGACAGGGGTAACCCTAGCAGAGTGGCCTGATACCACTGGAAGGCCAGAACCCTGGGAGCCAGAGTCTGAAGGGCCAGCGGTAGGGGTGACCACTGCTGCAGCGGTAGTGGGGAGACAACCCCACTGAGTGTAATGGTGGGAGACACGGAGGACTTGCCACCGGGACCTGAGTTGGCAGACCTCAATGTCTCCGGGAAAATTTTGGGACCGCACAACACCGGGACCAAACCCTAACCAGGGCCTGGGAGAATGTGCTGGAAATTGATGGTAAACCCCAGAAACCAGGGGCTGAATTAATGTTTCCGCGATTCATTGTTCTGCAGGATATGTTGTATCGGGTGAACCAAATCCGAGGTGAACCTGTTGAACAGTTGGTGGTGCCCACAGCGTATCGCAAGCTTGTCATGGAGCTTGCCCACCAACATGTTCTTGGGGGACACCTGGGGTGGCAGAAAACCCAGGACCGCATACTGCAGCGGTTTTATTGGCCCAGCGTGTTCAAGGAGGTAGAAAATTATTGTAAGTCCTGTCCAACCTGTCAGGTAACTAGCCCCCAGCCACATTTCCGTAGTCCTCTGGTACCTCTGCCAATTATTGAAGTACCGTTTGAGCGAATCGCTATGGATTTAATTGGGCCTGTACCAAGGTCTGCCAGGGGCCACCAACACATTCTGGTAGTTCTCGACTATGCCACTCGGTATCCGGAGGCGGTGCCTCTGCGACATACCTCAGCTAGGCTCATTGCCAAGGAGTTAATGGAGATGTTTTCCCGTGTGGGCCTGCCAAAAGAGGTTCTGACAGACCAAGGGACCCTTTTATGTCCAAAGTAATGAGGGAACTGTGTAAATTGTTGCGTATAAAGCAGTTACGGACGTCCGTTTACCATCCGCAAACAGACGGTCTTGTGGAGAGGTTTAACCAAACTCTAAAAAATATGTTAAAGAGGGTGGTGTCTAGAGATGGGAAGGACTGGGATCTGCTTCTGCCCTATCTCATGTTCGCAGTGCGAGAGGTGCCCCAGGCCTCTACTGGGTTCTCGCCTTCGAACTGCTTTATGGCAGACACCCTCGGGGCCTGTTGGATATCGCCAAGGAAGCATGGGAACAACAGCCTGTCCCCCACAAAAGTGTCATTGAGTATGTCGCCCAGATGCAGGAACGGATGGAAAGGGTGTTGCCCTTGGTCCGGGAGCATATGGAGGCAGCGCAACAAGCCCAGAGTAGGGTGTACAATCGTCAGGCTCGGGTACGGGACTTCAATCCGGGAGATCGGGTTTTGGTTCTGGTACCCACCCTTGACAGCAAATTCCTAGCTAGGTGGCAGGGCCCCTATGAGGTGATCGAGAAGGTAGGGAAGTAAATTACAAAGTACACCAGCCAGGCGGCGCAAGCCGGAGCAGGTGTACCACGTGAATTTACTTAAGCCGTGGAAAGATAGGGACGCGGCCGACGACCACAGCCCCGGCCAGGGCTTCTAGGTGAAAAGGGTCCCGCCCCACAGTTCGAGGCCTGTGAAGCAGTAACCACGGTGAAAATTGCAGACAGCCTGTCTTCCAAACAAGTTCAGGAAGTCAGGGAGTTCCTCAGTCGGAACACGGATGTGTTCTCGGACCTCCCTGGCCGCACGTCTCTCATCCGACATGACATCGCTCACTGAACCTCAGGCCAAGGTCCGGTTAAAACCATACCGGGTACCCGAGGCTCGGCGGCGGGCCATCGCGGAGGAAGTGCAGTTAATGTTGAAGCTCGATGTCATTGAGGAGTCGAAAAGTGAGTGGGCCAGTCCCATAGTCCTAATACCCAAGCCGGATGGGACGTTGCGGTTCTGCAACGACTTTCGCAAGTTAAATGAAGTATCCAAGTTTGACGCGTATCCCATGCCCCGAGTAGACGAGCTTGTTGAAAATTTAGGACAAGCCCGTTATTTTTCTGTGCTGGACCTCACTAAAGGGTACTGGCAGGTACCCTTAACGGAGTCGGCTAAGGAAAAACCGCGCTTGTTACCCCGCAGGGCCTGTATCACTACAAGGTGTTACCCTTTGGCCTGCATGGCGCCCCGCCACTTTCCAAAGGTTAATGGACATAGTGCTGCGACCACATCGCCGGTACGCCTCGGCCTACTTAGATGATGTAGTCATCCACAGCACCGACTGGGAAAGCCATTTACCCAAGGTGCAGGCGGTAGTGGATGCCCTGAGGAAAGCTGGACTAACCGCCAATCCAAAAAGTGTGCGATTGGGTTGGAAGAGACCAAATATCTGGGATATGTAATCGGGCGGGAGTCATCAAACCTCAGGTAACTAAGGTAGAGGCCATTCAGTAACTGGCCCCGACCGGTCACCACCAGGCAGGTAAAGTCGTTCCTGGGGATTGTAGGATACTACATGAGGTTTGTGCCCCACTTTGCCACAATAGCAGCGCCATTGACAGACCTGTTGAAGGGGCGAAAGTCTGGGAGGGTTAGCTGGAGTGAGAAGGCGGAGGAGGCTTTCTCCGCGTTGAAGTCGGCCCTGTGTGGGTCCCCGGTTTTGGTGACACCCGACTTCAACAAGGAGTTTGTCGTACAGACCGATGCCTCGGAGGTAGGCCTCGGTGCGGTACTGTCTCAGGAGGTCAACGGGGAAGAACATCCCGTTGTCTTCCTGAGCCGTAAGCTCAGTCCCGCCGAGTCCAGATATAGTATAGTGGAGAGGGAGTGCCTGGCTATCAAGTGGGCACTCGAATCTCTCCGCTACTACCTGTTAGGGAGGAGGTTCCGCCTGGTGACCGACCATTCCCTCTCAAGTGGATGAGTTCAGGCCAAGGAGAGGAATGCTCGGGTCACCAGGTGGTTCCTATCCCTTCAAAATTTCAAATTCTCCGTGGAACACAGGGCAGGCCGCTTGCAGGGTAACGCAGATGCCCTGTCCCGCGTCCACTGCCTCACGTGTGTTCACCCCTCAGGGTTGAACAAAGGGGTGTGTAAGAGGGTGCAAGGTGTCATATTTGATGGCAGGTACGTGTCACCGAGGTTGCTGGCCTCGGTGAGGTAAGAGCCGGGTTTTTTTGTCTGCAGCAGCTAGTGCTGTTTGACTCTGTTAAATAGCATGGCTGCAAAGCCGATCCGGGCCGGCTCTTACCGGGAGCAGCTAAAGTGTAGGGTGGGTGGCTGCTCCCCACGATCCAGTCCTGGTTTTGGGTTGGGTATAAAACACAGCCAGCAGCTGTGTCTGAGGTGGTGATTATCCTGGAGCCTGCTAACAGGGCTCTGGAGTTCTCTGTCCTGGAGGAAAGAGCTCAGCAAGGAGGTGGCTTTTGTTCCTGGCTACCTGAAGGTGGATTCTCCTGCGGCTGGGCCGACAGCCTGGTGCGAACCTGCACCTACACCTCCCAGGTGACCGAACCTGTGTTGGCCTGTTTTATTTTGCCTCCTTGTTTCTGACATGTGTGAATTACCACCGAATGACTGTTTGCTGTGTATTTTTGTGTCAGTGTGAATAAAACACTGTTTATTGCACATCCTGGACTCTTTGTTTTGCCTCGGTACTGCACCCGCACCGCTGTCTACCAGAGCGACTCCCCACAACTCCCAGACGGTTTAACTATATCATTGTCCCCGACACATATGCAGCGCAGACGGCAAAGGTAATTCCTGGCCTAAAAAAGTATGATTTTATCACTACCCATGGAAAATGTGGATTTCAGTGGTATATTTTGGGGTGTAGGACCTCAACATCATCAGAGATGTGCTGCCGTGGTATTCCCCTGTCCTCATCCTCAAACCTAAGTGGTTGGGCATCCATGCACTCAATCTCTTCCACTTCTGGGGCAGGGCTATGGTTATGGCCCTGGGACTCTGCCAGCAGAGTCATAAAGGAGCATAAGAGACTGCTGCATTTAACTGCCAATATTCAACAATTCACTATACAGTAAGGCAGTGCACATGTCATAAACATAATAAATTTATTTAGGTCACACAACAGTATAATGGAGCAATTCAATACAATTACTTCATTATCACCAAAAATTTGATTTTTCAAACCAACAATGTAAAAACAGAAGTTAATGGTTTAATTTGACTGTCAGAAATGCAGCGTACACCACTAATGTGCTATCTACCACAAAACCAGTGTGCTTGCAACCTACTATGTAAATGTAGAGTTCAAAAGTAGTGATGTCGCAAACATAAATATTTTCCGTTCACGTATGGCGAACGCGAACTTCCGCAAATGTTCACGAACATGCGAACGATGCGAACCGCAATAGACTTCAATAGGCAGGAGAATTTTAAAACCCACAGGGACTCTTTCTGGCCACAATGGTAATAAAAAAGTTGCTTCAAGGGGACTAACACCTGAACTGTGGCATGCGGGAGGGGGATCCATGGCAAAACTCCCATGGAAAATTACATAGTTGACGCAAAGTTGGGTTTTAATCCATAAAAGGCATAAATCACCTAACAATCCTACACTTTTTTGAACAACGTGGTTTAAATCCAGTGTGTGTATACGATCAGGTATGATCACAGACCGCTTCACAGACATTGACAGACCAAACTCCACTTTTAATACACCGCAAACAACCGCAAACAGTTCATTTGCACAACCGCAAACTCCCCATTTGCACAAGGTTGGATACCAAGCTAGCCATGTCCCGGTGATGTCATCGAAGGTTTCATCCTCCACCCAGCCACGTACAACACCAAGCGTCCCCGAAAGGTGAATTGAATAGATTTTTCGAACGGGGAGATGGTTAAAAAAACGCTGGCCCCTCCCCTTTGTTTTAATCCACGGTCACTGCGTCTGCGCCGTGCAATTTACTGTCACACCCGATATGAGTGGTATTTTCTGTTGTACTATTCTCATCACTTTAATCCCTGTTACGTCCCCAATCTGGGGTCCATTTATTGAATTGATTTTTCGAACGGGGAGATGGTTAAAAAAAAGCTGGCTCCCTCCCCTTTGTTTTAATCCACGGTCACTACGTCTGCGCCGTGCAATTTACTGTCACACCTGATATGAGTGGTATTTTCTGTAGTACTATTCTCATCAGTTTAATCCCTGTTATGTCCCCAATCTGGGGTCCATTTATTGAATTGATTTTTCGAACGGGGATATGGTTAAAAAAAAGCTGGCTTCCTCCCCTTTGTTTTAATCCACGGTCACTGCGTCTGCGCCGTGCAATTTACTGTCACACCCGATATGAGTGGTGTCTTAACTAGAGTTGTTTCGGTACCAAAATTTTGATTCGGTATCAATACCATAAAAAAGTATTGCGATACTCGATACCATTCGATACCACGCGAAAAAAATTAAAAACTCCAAAAAAATCTGCGTGCATTCCGCATTTTATGGATCCGCCGGCTCATAATATAACAGTCCTATCCTACTTTTTTACTTTTTTGTGGCTAAAAGAAAATGGCGAATCGTGCATTTTTTTTTTTTACGGCGTTCACCGCATAAAAGTGGATTTTTTAATAGTTTTGACTTTTGAGACACGGCGATATGTAATATTTTATTTATGTATTGTTTATATTTTATATGTAAAATTGGGAAAGGGGGTGATTTATAATTAATATTTTGGTGTACTTTGTTAACTTTTTTTTTTCTTTTACAGTTTATTTATTAACTATTTCCCCCTTAGGGGCTAGAACCTGGGATATTCTCATCCTATTCACCCTAATAGAGCTCTATTAGGGTGAATAGGATCTCACCCTCTCCCTGCTGCCCTGTGCACAGTGCACACGGCAGCAGCGAACTGACTAAGGCAGCCAGGACTTCAGAAGCGTCCTGGTTGCTATGGTAACCGATCGGAGCCCCAGCATTACACTGCTGGGGCTCCGATCACTGCCACTGCCACCAATGAGGAGGAGGTGAGGGGACCCTGTGGCCACTGCCACCAATGCTTTTATTACTGGGGGGATGGGGAGGGCACACTGGCCACCAATAATGTTTTAATACAGGGGGGGGGAGCACTGGCCAGCAATGCCTAGTAACGTTTCATATATAAATGCAGGCAGAAGACACACGCTGCCGGCACCTGCCTGTGACCCATCGCTGCGATCCACGGCAATTAACCCCTCAGGTGTGGCACCTGAGGGGTTAATAGCCTCTGATCGCAGTGCTGGGTCACAGGCAGGTGCCCTGCCGGCAGCGTGTGTCTTCTGCCTGCATTTATATATGAAACGTTACTAGGCATTGCTGGCCAGTGCTCCGCACTCCCCTGTATTAAAACATTGGTGGCCAGTGCTCCCGCTCCACTCCGACCCTCTCCTCTATTGGTTGCAGCGGCAGCACAGGGGGCGGGAGAGACTGCCTCCTTCTTCCTGTGCTACCGAGGAGAACATGGCCTCGCTGAGGGCAGCGCAGCCACACTCTCCTATACAGCCCAGTATCGATAAAATACTAATCCTGGTATCGAGCTCGATACCAGAGAAAAGTATCGATTGGGTATCGAAACTTCGATACCCGAAACAACCCTAGTCTTAACTAGTACTATTCCTATCAGTTTAATCCCTGTTACGTCCCATATCAGAGATTGCCTTTTGTGAAAAAAAATTTAGGCCAGGAACCTTCGACTGCCTTCACAGTGACAGACCAAACTCTCATACACCAACCTGAATTGATTTTAGTAACCGGGAGATGGAAAAAGCAGCTTGGTCGGTCCTCTTACTCCCAAATTGGGGCACTGAGTGTGCACAGAGCAATGTGCTGTGACACCCTATATGAGTGGTGTCTTAACTAGTACTATTCCTATCAGTTTAATCCTTGTTACGTACCCTATCCAGGGACGTGTGTCTGTCGAATTGATTAACCATTGTCAAATTAACGAACCATTACGACATCATGAAATAATTTAGTTCTGAGCTCTGTACTTGCTTTGTATTGGAATTGATGGGGATTTTTTTAATTGTCTGAATTATTTCTAATAAACTATTAAGAGACTTTATTATGATTTTTTTATTTTATATATTAAAAACCCATACAACTTAAAAAAAAAAGGTAAATTAATGTTTTTTCTATGAAATATTATCCAGCCGTCTGATCGCTTTTGGTCTGACCATAATGAAGCAACGGCCTTATCATCTAGGGTGTGGCAACATTGCCAACACACTCATAGAGGTGATGATTGCTTCATTGTGATACGCAAGCCCCTTCACCACAACAAGGTAACGATCACGAAGGGGAATTGACACTTGTATGTGCTGTAAGCATCTAAGGGGTGAGGTGGTTGATGGTAAGTACGTGTCACTGAGGCTGCAGCTCTCAGTGATGTAAATCCCGGAGGTAATTGGCAACCAGTGGTGTTAGATCGCTGAGTTTCTGGTAGCTGGAATTTGGGTCCGGGATTTAGGAGTGACTCAAGAGTTTGGGTGGGAAGGTCACTCCCGTACTCCATCTCGGGTGTTACCACCTCACCCAGCTGGAGGCTAATTTAAAAGACACACTGCAGTGTGTGTGTGTGCATGTGTTGGTCTGCAGAGGACTTGGGAGCATTCCTCTCCACAGTGTTCCAGAGAAGGGAAAAGACAAGATTCTGCCTAAAGGTGACTCCTGTATTTCTGCCTGTTAAAAATGAACTGTTCTATGACACATGAGGACTGAAGACAAGTGCTTTATGTGACGGAACTTTGATGGGCTGAAGCTAAGCCATCCTGTTGGAACATTTTTTGTTGTTGTTTTTTCCAATAAAACCCTTATGTTGCATCCAATCCTGCCGACTGCCTACCATTTGTAAAGCTAACTCCCACATATGGTGGAGGATGCGGGCATATGGTTGCTAAGGGCAACAGCTGCATACCTGTTTAACTCTGTATCCTGCGTATGTCTTGGATAAAGGCTGCTACGTTGTTGCCCAGCGAGACTCCTGCTATGGAGGAGCTGATTAAGCAGTTGGTGCAGGCTAGTGCTGCCCAGCAGGAAACCAACCGTCTGTTGCTGGAACAGGTCACAGTCCTGAGAGAGAGTGTGTCAGCTCAGCCCAGGAATATAGAGGAGTTATCTTGGACTACGAATATAAAAAAGCAGTGCACCGTGCCTTGCAAAAAATGACCCCAGATGATGACCTAGAGGCTTATCTGGCGGTGTTTGAAAGGATTGTGGAAAGGGAGAAACTCCCTGCGGCTGAATGGACTGAGGTCCTGGCGCCTTATTTGACTGGGGAGCCGCAAAAAGCCTATTTTGATTTAACAGCAGAGCAGGCCAAAGACTATGGTATCCTTAAGGCAGAAATCATGGCCCGGCTGGGAGTCACCTTATCTGTGCGTGCTCGCAGAGTCCATGACTGGCGGTTTGAGAAAAATAAGCCGCCCCGCTCGCAAATGTTTGATTTGCTACACCTTGTGCGCAAGTGGCTGCAACCTGAGACACTGAGTCCGGCAGATATTGTCGACCGAATCGTTCTTGACCGCTATGTGAATGGACTTCCTTCAGACATCCACCGGTGGGTTGCTCAAGGAGACCCCAAAACATTGGATCAGTTGGTTTCACTTGTTGAGCGGTTTACGACTACCGAGACCTGTCTGAGGCCTGAAGGTAAACCACCGCAGTTCGTGGGATCCTCTGGGGTCATCGACAGAGAGCAACCTCAGCCATTTCTGCGTCTGATCAGGGGACCGAGCCAACAGACAAAGCCTCGGTGGCTCACCCAGGGAAAGAGGCTCTTCGTTCCAAGAAAGGTACCCTCCCGTTCTGAAGTCCCACTCGAAGGTCGACCTGAGGTCCGTTGTTGGAAGTGTCAGCAACCGGGGCATATTGCAGCCCACTGTCCCCAGGGGAGGAGCCAATGGAGTGTGGTGCCACCCGCCGCCTCTCCATGTTTGCTCATCCTGTTTGCAGCGCTACACCCCTGCAGGAACCAGGTCCCCAGGAGCATCAACTCCAGGTAAACGGGGTTAGTGTTGTGGCCCTGTTGGACTCAGGTAGCCTGGTCACCCTCTTGTGTGCTGCCGTGCCCCATAACCTGGTTATCCCTGAAAGGCGGGTGGGGGTGGTTTGTATCCATGGGGACACTAAGCATTATCCGCTGGCCAAAGTGACAGTAGGGACTGGCTGCGGAACAGTGACCCATGAAGTGGGCGTGGTACCAGACTTGCTATATCCGTTGATTGTGGGACGTGAATTTCCGTTGTTCTGGGAACTCTGGTCTCATTCCCACCGTAATGATACGCCTGCTACATGTACACCTGCTTTCAGCCCCATTCCCTTAGGTGAAGAAGCCCAAACAGATGCTGTAGGGGTGACCACTGAGGTATCGGACAGTTTTCCCCTTTCAGTATTGGCTGGGGATGTGGGTGAGGAGTCTAACCCTGAGCAGAATGTCCCGGACTTGGAAGTGTCACGGGAGAACTTCGGGACTGCTCAATTACAGGACTCCACCCTGAAACATGCATGGGAAAACGTAACTGTACTGAATGAGGTGCCTCAGGAGTCTAATGCCGATCAAAGGTTTCCTCATTTTGCTGTCAGCAATAATTTACTGTATCGTGTTACTAAAATGCGTGATGAAGTTGTGGAGCAACTGGTGGTACCAGTACCTTATAGAAGGAGGGTCCTTGATATGGCTCATGCCCATTTACTTGGGGGTCATTTGGGGACTGACAAAACAAAGGAAAGAATCCTGCAAAGGTTCTATTGGCCAGGTTGTTATCAAGAGATTGAAAGGTTTTGTCGGTCCTGCCCAACCTGCCAAGTAACGGCTCCTGTGAGTCACTTTCGGAGTCCCTTGGTTCCCCTGCCAATAATTGAGATTCCCTTTGACCGAATAGCTATGGATTTGGTGGGGCCGTTAGTCAGGTCTGCCCGAGGCCACCAGTATATTTTGGTAGTGCTGGACTATGCCACTAGGTATCCTGAAGCCATTCCGCTGCGGAATACCTCCTCCAAGTGCATTGCTCGGGAGTTGGTTCATATATTTTCCAGAACTGGCCTACCAAAAGAAATACTGACTGACCAGGGTACACCTTTCATGTCCAAAGTTATGAAAGAGCTCTGCAACCTGTTGAAAATTAAGCAGCTAAGAACCTCTGTATATCATCCACAAACAGATGGCCTCGTGGAGAGGTTCAATAAAACCTTAAAGGGGATGTTAAGAAGGGTTGTAGAAAAGGATGGGAGGGACTGGGATTGTCTGTTGCCCTATCTCATGTTCTCCATCCGAGAGGTCCCCCAGTCCTCCACTGGCTTCTCCCCATTTGAGTTATTATATGGGAGACATCCCAGGGGATTGCTGGATATTGCAAAAGAGACTTGGGAGAGTGAGGCTACCCCTTACAGAAGTGTGATAGAACACGTGGCCCAAATGCAAGATCGCATCAGCAGTATTATGCCCATCGTAAGGGAGCACATGCAGAAGGCCCAAGAGTCCCAGAGCAGGGTGTACAATAGAGCGGCCCAGGTGAGGCAGTTCAAACCTGGGGACCGGGTGCTAGTGCTGGTTCCCACGATAGAAAGCAAATTTCTGGCCAAGTGGCAGGGTCCTTTTGAAGTGGTAGAAAGGGTTGGAGAAGTCAATTATAAAATACATCAGCCTGGGAAAAGAAAGCCCATCCAACTCTATCACATCAATTTAATCAAACCTTGGAAGGATAGGGAGTCCCTGGTAGCGGCCACAAAACCCCAAATGGACTGTCACACAGATATTGAAAAGGTTGCAATAGGTGACACCCTGTCCAAACCCCAAAAACAAGAAACCAAGGAGTTTTTGCAGCGGAACAGGGATATTTTTACCGACCTGCCAGGCACTACCGATGTCATTCAGCATGACATAGTCACTGACCCCAAGGTAACGATAAACGTTAAACCGTACAGAATCCCAGAGGCTCGGAGACAAGCGGTCTCTGAGGAGATAAAGCGTATGTTAGCTCTGCAGGTTATAGAGGAATCCAAGAGCGGGTGGTCCAGCCCCATTGTATTGGTACCTAAGCCAAACGGGACCTGGCGGTTCTGCAATGACTTCCGCCGTCTAAATGAAGTCTCTAAATGCGATTCCTATCCTATGCCCCGTGTAGATGAATTAATTGAAAGGTTAGGGCCAGCTAGGTATATTACCACACTGGACCTCACCAAGGGGTACTGGCAGATTCCCCTATCAGAGGGGGCAAAGGAAAAGACAGCCTTCTCCACTCCAGATGGGCTCTTTCAATATACCAAGATGCCCTTTGGGTTACAAGGAGCACCCGCCACTTTCCAGAGGGCGATGGACAGGGTCTTGGGGCCCCATAAAAGGTACGCAGCAGCATACCTAGACGATATTGTGGTCTTGACTCTTTAGCACCGACTGGGAGTCCCATCTAGGTAAGGTACAGGCCGTACTGGTGTCCCTCAGGAAAGCTGGCTTTACGGCTAACCCGGAGAAGTGCGCTATTGGGTTAGAGGAGGCTCGCTACCTGGGATATATTGTAGGGAAGGGCACAATAAGACCACAGGTAAACAAAGTGGAGGCAATTCAGAAGTGGCCACAGCCTCGGACAAAAAAACAAGTGAAGGCGTTCCTGGGGATTGTTGGCTATTACCGCAGATTTGTCCAGAACTTTGCCTCCGTTGCAGCACCATTAACAGATCTTACAAAAGGGAGGAAGTCAGTTATGGTCCAGTGGTCTCAAGAGGCGGAAAAGGCGTTCCAGGATCTTAAAAAAGCCCTCTGCAGTCAGCCTGTGCTGATTGCACCGGACTTCTCAAAAGAGTTTATTGTCCAGACCGATGCCTCAGAGGTTGGTTTAGGGGCAGTAATGTCACAAGAGGTAAATGGGGAAGAACACCCCATCATATATTTGAGTAGAAAACTCACATCCTGTGAGAGAAACTACTCAATAGTGGAGAGGGAGTGTTTGGCAATAAAGTGGGCCCTCGTGGCTCTACGGTACTATTTGGCAGGTAGGAAGTTCTGCTTGGTATCGGACCATGCCCCTTTGAAATGGATGTGCCGAAATAAAGGGAACAATGCAAGGGTGACACGGTGGTTCCTGGAGTTACAGGATTTTAATTTTGTGGTAGAACACAGGGCAGGGAAGCTTCATGTTAATGCGGATGCCTTGTCAAGGATTTACTGTCTGTCGGGGTCAAGTGCCCAGTCCCCTGGCCTTGGGCAGAGGGGGGGGATATGTAAGCATCTAAGGGGTGAGGTGGTTGATGGTAACTACGTGTCACTGAGGCTGCAGCTCTCAGTGATGTAAATCCCGGAGGTAATTGGCAACCAGTGGTGTTAGATCGCTGAGTTTCTGGTAGCTGGAATTTGGGTCCGGGATTTAGGAGTGACTCAAGAGTTTGGGTGGGAAGGTCACTCCCGTACTCCATCTCGGGTGTTACCACCTCACCCAGCTGGAGGCTAATTTAAAAGACACACTGCAGTGTGTGTGTGTGCATGTGTTGGTCTGCAGAGGACTTGGGAGCATTCCTCTCCACAGTGTTCCAGAGAAGGGAAAAAACAAGATTCTGCCTAAAGGTGACTCCTGTATTTCTGCCTGTTAAAAATGAACTGTTCTATGACACATGAGGACTGAAGACAAGTGCTTTATGTGACGGAACTTTGATGGGCTGAAGCTAAGCCATCCTGTTGGAACATTTTTTTGTTGTTGTTTTTTTCCAATAAAACCCTTATGTTGCATCCAATCCTGCCGACTGCCTACCATTTGTAAAGCTAACTCCCACAGTGCCTTTTTTTTTTTTTTTTTGCAGCCACAGTGCTGCACTATAGGACAGAAAAATTAGGCATGTACACATGCCTGAAAAATAATGGCATTGTTGCAGCCGCTGTTGTAGCAGTGGCCAGAAAAATTGATGTTTTCCAGGCAGAAAAGTGACTAAAACATTGTGGCTTGAACCCTAGTTGGTGGCGGAGAATTCACAAAAGTCATCCGGTATGCAGACATTAAATACAGCAGTGTGGGGACCATTTTGAGGCCAAGGCATGTCATCAGGCCTTTTGTTAGTCAAACGTATTCCCCACTGTCAGTCCCTTCGGAATCCATGCCTCATTCATCTTTATTAAGGTGAGGCAATCAAAACTTTTTTGACCGAGGCGACTTCTCTTGTCAGTGACAATGCCTCCTGCTGCACTGAAGGTCCTTTCTGACAGGACACTTGAAGCAGGGCAGGCCAGAAGTTCTATCACAAACTAGAATAGCTCAGGCCACAGGTCAATCCTGCACACCCAGTAGTCAAGGGGTTCATTGCTCCTCAGAGTGTCGATATCTGCTGTTAAGGCGAGGTAGTCTGCTACCTGTCGGTCGAGTCGTTCTCTAAGGCTGGATTCCGAAGGGCTGTGGCGATGTGTAGGACTGAAAAAGCTCCGCATGTCCTCCAGCAACAACACATCTGTAAATCGTCCAGTCCTTGCCGCCGTGGTAGGAGGAGTATTACATTCACCTCTTCCCCTGTTAGATTCCTATTGTGCTGTGACATCCCCCTTATAAGCTGTGTAAAGCATATTTTTTAGTTTGGTTTTGAACTGCTGCATCCTTTCCGACTTTCGATAATTTGGTAACATTTCTGCCACTTTCTGCTTATACCGGGGGTCTAGTAGCGTGGCCACCCAGTACAGGTCGTTCTCCTTCATCCTTTTTATACGAGGGTCCCTCAACAGGCATGGCAGCATGAAAGACCCCATTTGCAAAAGGTTGGATGCAGTGCTACTCATTTCCCGTTCCTCGTCCTGACTGATGTCATTGACATTGTCTGTTCTTCCCCCCAGCCACATACAACACCATGGGTCCCAGATAGGTGACAACAACGGGCACCCTGGGGTGCCTGCTGTAGTTGGTCTTCCTCCTCCTCAAAGCCTCATTCCTCTTCTGACTCCTCTTCCTCATACTCCTCTTCCAGCGTTACCGCAGGTCCGGCAAGCGATGATGACAAGGCTGTTTCTGGTGGTGATGGTGACCAAAACTCTTCCTCTTCCTCTTCACATCTACAGCCTGATCCAGCACTCTTCGCAGGGCACGCTCCAGGAAGAAAACAAATGGGATGAGGTCGCTGATGGTGCCTTCGGTGCGACTGACTAGGTTTGTCACCTCCTCAAAAGGACGCATGAGCCTACAGGCATTGTGCATGAGCGTCCAGTAAAGCGGCAAAAAAATTCCCAGCTCCGCAGAGGCTGTCCTAGCACCCCGGTCATACAAATACTCGTTAGCGGCTTTTTCTTGTTGGAGCAGGCGGTCGAACATTAGGAGTGTTGAATTCCAATGTGTCGGGCTGTCGCAAATCAATCGCCTCACTGGCATGTTGTTTCGCCGCTGAATATCGGAAAAGTGCGCCATGGCCGTGTAGGAACGTCTGAAATGGCCACACACCGTCCTGGCCTGCTTGAGGATGTCCTGTAAGTCTGGGCACTTAGACACAAAGCGTTGTACGATGAGATTCAACACATGTGCCATGCACGGCACATGTGACAACTTGCCCAAATTCAATGCCGACAACAAATTTGTTCCATTGTCACACACCACTTTGCCGATCTCCAGTTTGTGCGGGGTCAGCCACTGATCCACCTGTGCGTTCAGGGCAGACAGGAGTGCTGGTCCTGTGTGGCTCTCTGCTTTCAGGCAAGTCAACCCCAAGACAGCATGACACTGTCGTATCCGGGATGTGGAATAGCCCCTGGAGAGCTGGGGGGATTCAGTTGATGTGCAGCCAGATGCCGCTGCAGAAGAGGACTCAGCCGAAGAGGATATCGAAGAGGATGGAGTAGGAGTAGAGGAGGTGGCAGTAGGTCTTCCTGCAAGTCGTGCCGGTGTCACCAACTCCGCTGCGGAGCCACGCATTCCATGCTTGTCAGGCGTCAGCAGGTTGACCCAATGCGCAGTGTACGTGATATACCTGCCCTGACCGTGCTTTGCAGACCAGGTATCAGTGGTTAGATGGACCCTTGCCCCAACACTGAATGCCAGAGATGCTATGACTTCCTTGTCAATAACATAGTAGAGTTTTGGGATTGCCTTTTTTTATTTCGTACGGGTACCTTCCACTGTGGTGTCCCAATAGCGACAAATTTTTTGAAGGCCTCAGATTCCACCAGCTGGTATGGTAAAAGCTGGCGGGCTAAGAGTTCCGCCAAGCCAGCTGTCAGTCGCCGGGCAAGGGTGTGACTCTGTGACATTGGCTTCTTACGTTCAAACATTTCCTTTACAGACACCTGACTGTGGGCAGATGAGATGAAACTGCTGAAGGTGAGAGGCGGAGTGGCGGGTGGTTGAGAGGGGGCAAGGAGGACAGCAGTGGATGAAGTGGCTGAAGATGCTGGACCAGGAGGAGGATGGTGGCTTTGAGTTTGTGTGCTGCTTGTACGCATGTGTTGATCCCATTGGAGTTTGTGATGTGAGATCATGTGCCTTCGCAAAGTAGTTGTACTGAGGTGGGTGTTGGACTTCCTACGACTCAGTTTCTTTTGGCACAGGTTGCTAATGGCATTGCTGTTATCAGAGGCAGACACAAAAAAAAAAATGCCACACTGCTGAGCTTTGCAATGACGACATTCTGATGGTGGCACAGCAGGCGTTGATTGGCGTGCTGTATGGTTGACCCCGGGAGCCGATACATGCTGTCTGACTGTGCCACTAACTCCTTGCGACGACCTCCCCATGCTTCCAATTCGTCTCCTCCTTCTCTCTGTCTCCCCTTCTGAACTTTCCCCCTCTTCTTCTCTTCGAGCAGGTACCAAGGTGGCATCCGTGGACACATCGTCATCATCAACCGCTTCACTTGTATCTGACACCTCAGCAAAGGAAGCAGCAGCGGGTACAACATCATCATCATCACACTGTACGTCCATGTGTGTAATCCTGCCTGACTGAGACATATCCCTGTAATCTACATCATCTGGCAATAATGGTTGCGCTTCACTAATTGCATCCAACTGATGTGCAAATAACTCCTCTGATGGATCAAGTGAAGCGGCTGTGATGGCTGTGGTGGTAGTGGTGGTGGTGGTGGTGGGTGGGAGCTTGGTACTTTGAGAGCAGGTGATC
Source organism: Bufotes viridis (assembly GCA_033119425.1). Lineage (NCBI taxonomy): Eukaryota > Metazoa > Chordata > Amphibia > Anura > Bufonidae > Bufotes > Bufotes viridis. The sequence continues at coordinate 213,248,472 of CM065593.1, read as the reverse complement.
GAAGCTGAGTTGGAGGAGGATGGTGCGTAAAAGGTTCTTAGCGGAAGCCGTTGAAGATTGAGTGTCCTGTCTAAGCCAGTCAACTATGTCCTCAAAATTTTTTGGATTCAGGGTACGTGGCCTCTGAACACTGGGCATTATTCCAGGGCCAGTGGAAGTCACAGCACCACGACCACGACGGCCCCTGCGGGGTGGCCTGCCTCTGCCTGTAATTTTTTTTTTGATAAGTGGTACTACGCGTGCTAGGTACTGTGTCACCCGGTATGAGTGGTAGGAACTGGCAGTGGGCACACTACAGTCTGTGGAAGTCAGCCTGACACACACTGGCAGCAGGCAAGCAACTGAAATTAGACTAAAGTGTAAAAATTAAATGCCTTATTTATCGGCAAGCTACTGTGCCACCCGGTATGAGTGGTGGGCACTGGCAGTGGGAACACTACAGTCTGTGGAAGTCGGCCTGACACACACTGGCAGCAGGCAAGAAACTGAATTTAGATTAATGTGTAAAAATGAAATGCCTTATTTATCGATAAGCTACTGTGCCACCCGGTATGAGTGGTGGGCACTGGCAGTGAGCACACTACAGTCTGTGGAAGTCAGCCTGACACACACTGGCAGCAAGCAAGACACTGAAATTAGACTAAAGTGTAAAAATTAAATGCCTTATTTATCGGCAACCTACTGTGCCACCCGGTATGAGTGGTGGGCACTGGCAGTGGGCACACTACAGTCTGTAGAAGTCAGCCTGACACACACTGGCAGCAGGCAAGCAACTGAATTTAGAATAATGTGTAAAAATTAAATGCCTTATTTATCGGCAAGCTACTGTGCCACCCGGTATAAGTGGTGGGCACTGGCAGTGCGAACACTACAGTCTGTGGAAGTCGGCCTGACACACACTGGCAGCAGGCAAGAAACTGAATTTAGATTAATGTGTAAAAATGAAATGCCTTATTTATCGGCAAGCTACTGTGCCACCCGGTATGAGTGGTGGGCACTGGCAGTGAGCACACTACAGTCTGTGGAAGTCAGCCTGACACACACTGGCAGCAAGCAAGACACTGAAATTAGACTAAAGTGTAAAAATTAAATGCCTTATTTATCGGCAACCTACTGTGCCACCCGGTATGAGTGGTGGGCACTGGCAGTGGGCACACTACAGTCTGTAGAAGTCAGCCTGACACACACTGGCAGCAGGCAAGCAACTGAATTTAGACTAATGTGTAAAAATTAAATGCCTTATTTATCGGCAACCTACTGTGCCACCCGGTATGAGTGGTGGGCACTGGCAGTGGGCACACTACAGTCTGTAGAAGTCAGCCTGACACACACTGGCAGCAGGCAAGCAACTGAATTTAGACTAATGTGTAAAAATTAAATGCCTTATTTATCGGCAAGCTACTGTGCCACCCGGTATGAGTGGTGGGCACTGGCAGTGGGAACACTACAGTCTGTGGAAGTCGGCCTGACACACACTGGCAGCATGCAAGAAACTGAATTTAGATTAATGTGTAAAAATGAAATGCCTTATTTATCGGCAAGCTACTGTGCCACCCGGTATGAGTGGTGGGCTCTGGCAGTGAGCACACTACAGTCTGTGGAAGTCAGCCTGACACACACTGGCAGCAAGCAAGACACTGAAATTAGACTAAAGTGTAAAAATAAAATGCCTTATTTATCGGCAACCTACTGTGCCACCCGGTATGAGTGGTGGGCACTGGCAGTGGGCACACTACAGTCTGTAGAAGTCAGCCTGACACACACTGGCAGCAGGCAAGCAACTGAATTTAGACTAATGTGTAAAAATTAAATGCCTTATTTATCGGCAAGCTACTGTGCCACCCGGTATGAGTGGTGGGCACTAGCAGTGGGAACACTACAGTCTGTGGAAGTCGGCCTGACACACACTGGCAGCAGGCAAGACACTGAATTTAGACTAAAGTGTAAAAATTAAATGCCTTATTTATCGGCAAGCTACTGTGCCACCCGGTATGAGTGGTGGGCACTGGCAGTGGGAACACTACAGTCTGTGGAAGTCGGCCTGACACACACTGGCAGCAGGCAAGCAACTGAATTTAGACTAATGTGTAAAAATGAAATGCCTTATTTATCGGCAAGCTACTGTGCCACCCGGTATGAGTGGTGGGCACTGGCAGTGGGCACCCTACAGTCTGCAGAAGTCGGCCTGACACACACTGGCAGCAGGCAAGCAACTAAAATTCGACTAATGTGTAAAAATTAAATGCCTTATTTATCAGCAAGCTACTGTGCCACCCGGTATGAGTGGTGGGCACTGGCAGTTGGCACACTACAGTCAGTGGAAGTCGGCCTGACACACACTGGCAGGCAAGCAACTGAAATTACACTAAAGTGTAAAAATTGAATGCCTTTTTTTGATGCAAAGTCCTGTGCCACACAGTATGAGTGGTGGGCACTGGCAGTGGGCACACTACAGTCAGTGGAAGTCGGCCTAACAAACTCTGGCAGCAGGCAAGCAACTGAAATTACACTAAAGTGTAAAAATTAAATGCCTTTTTTTGATGCAAAGTCCTGTGCCACACAGTATGAGTGGTGGGCACTGGCAGTGGGCACACTACAGTCTGTGGGCCTGCAGCACCTCACACACGGGCAGGCCAGGCAACTGCAATATATATATGGAGAAAATAAAAAAAAGCAGACTAATGTAGCAGCCCTAAAAAGGGCTTTTTGGGGTGCTGTCAGGACGCTGTCCTTACAGCAGAGATCAGATGAGTTTTTCAGGACTGGAGTGGACACTGAATACCCTAGCCTAGCTATCGATTTCCCAATTAAATCAGAGGCAGCTACACTGTCCCTCCTCTCACTAAGACTGCAGCTTCCGAATGAATCTAAAATGTATGCTGTTCAGGAGATGGGAGGGTCTGGGAGGGATATTATGCTGCTGATTGGCTGGAATGTGTCTGCTGACTGTGAGGTACAGGGTCAAAGTTTGCTCAATGATGATGTATAGGGGGCGGACCGAACATCACATATTTTCTAGTGTTGAGCGCGAATATTCGAAAAGCGAATTTTTTTAGCGAATATCGGCACTTCGCTAATTCGCGAATATTTCGAATATAGCGCTATAAATTCGCGATTTCGAATATTCGTTTTTTTTTTTGTTTTGTTTTTTTTTTTTAGTTATATTTTTTTCTTTCCTACTTCCCAAAAGTAGTTCTTACCTGTCCTGAGGATTCCTGGCTTCCTGGCTGCTCTAGTCAGTGCCCGTTGCCGCTTCTGCCGACTTCCGTGCTCATGTGGAGCGTCCCCATCCATGGGAGAATCTCCATATACTAAAATGTACTGTCGGATTTGAGGAATTACGTTGAAATCGCAATGCGATTAATTCAAGTTAAATTAATCGCATTGCGATTACAACTTAGCACTGCTATCTTACATAGGCTAGAATTAACGAATATGGAGTATAGCTATGCACTAGCAGTGCTAAGTTGAAATCGCAATGCGAATACTTTAAGTTAAATTAATCGCATTGCGATTTCAACTTAGCACTGCTGCTATATTCCATATACGTTAACTTCGTTAATTCTAGCAAGCTGACCCATTATAAACCCAGCTCTAAGTTGAAATCGCAATGCGATTAATATAACTTGAATTAATCGCATTGCGATTTCAACGTAATTCCTCAAATCCGACAGTACATTTTAGTATATGGAGACGTTCCCATGGTGATGGGGACGCTCCATGAGCACAGAAGTTATGGTTGGCTTGGTAGAATTAGCGAATAGCGAATATGACGAATGTATTCGTCATATTCCTCAAAACGAAGATAACAAAGTATTCTACATCTTCGTTTTAGCTACCTATTCGTCTCGTCATCGTCAACTTCGCTATTCGCTAATTCTAGCAATCAAATAGGAAGGTTGACTTACCAGACAGCTGTGTTAAATTCGCTATGCGATTTTTTTTTTTAATACAATAATTATATTACTTGATAAAATTATTATAAGTATTCTATTTATTAAAAAAAAGCATAGCGAATTTAACACAGCTGTCTCTATAGTCAACCTTCCTATTTGATTGCTAGAATTAGCGAAGTTGACGAATAGGTAGCTAAAACGAAGATGTAGAATACTTCGTTATCTTCGTTTTGAGGAATAGACGAATACATTCGTCATATTCGTCATCCTCGCTAATTCTAGATATGAAACCAATAGGAAAGTAGCCTTAAGTACAAATCGCAATATGTGATTATTTAAATCGCATGTTAATCGCGATAACTAGAAAAAATGACGAATATTCGATTTCGACGAATATGAAACGAATATTCATTCGAATATTCGCGAATTTCGTCGAAATCGAATATGGCACCTGCCGCTCATCACTAATATTTTCCCCCGCCGCGGCGAACGCGAACAAGCCATGATTGCCGGGAATAGTTTGGGCCATCTCTATTCAAAAGGTTTTCTTTAAATGACTAAAATACAGGGTAGGCCTCAGATCTGCTATGCATGTTTGTTTATTGCAACAATCTACAGAAATGCATGTCACGGCTAAATTTTAAAATAGGTTTTTGTGCTTTGTATGCCAAACTGCTCTGTGTAACAACAATACGGGTGTATTTCCGACAAAATACACTAATGCAGTATTTCACTGTTGAAATTTAAATGTAGGTATTTGTGCGGTTTATTGAAAACTGCTCTGTGGACCAAGATTACGGCTTTTTCCACAAAAAAACTGTAATGCACTATGTCAGTGCAGAAATTTAAAATAGGTATTTGTACGCTGTATGCACAACTGCTCTGTGAAGCAAGAATATGGCTTTTTTCAACAAAACAGAAAAATGCACTATTTCAGTGCTGAAATTTTAAATACGTATTTGGGCGGTGTATTTAAAACTGCTGAGGGCCAGGAATACAACGTTTTTTCCCCAAAAAATACACTGATGCACTATTTCACTGCATAAATGTAAAATATGTATTTGTACGCTGTAAGCACAACTGCTTTGTGGACCAACAACACAGCTTTTTCCCCCAAAATGCACAAATGCACTATGTAACGGCTGGAAATTAAATGTAAGTATAGGTACGCTGTATGCAAAATTGCTTTGTGAACCAAGAACACGTTTTTTTTCCCCATAATTCACAAATGCACTATTTAACGGGTGAAAAGTAAACATAGGTATTTGTACGCTGTATGCGCAACTGCTTTGTGAACCAATAACACAGCTTTTTTTTTCCCCAAAAATACACTGATGCATTATTTTACTGCAGAAATGTAAAATAGGTATTTTGGCGGTGTATTTTAAACTGCTTTGTGGACCAGGAATACTGCTTTTTTTCCCAAAAATAGTGGCGCCACTGAGGAAGGGTTGAAATACAGACCCCGAAACGCGTATGGTGCAATTTCCTTGCTAAAACAGAGACTGGATATTGAAACTCACTATTAAGTTGATTCAAAAGGGTATACCTTCTCCAATCTGTAAGAAATCGTGCAGATATCACGCAGGGATACAGCGAAGAGACGCTGACTGCAGAGGAGCCGCACGTGCTGCCCGAGAGAGACGCCGCAGACCTGCCATTACAGAGGGAGACTCCTGAGATCGGGGTGGAAGGAATACCGCTACGAAGGGAGTACAGTTACCCTGTGATCGGGTAAGATCTACCCTGTTTAAGAATATACAGTAAACCCATGTTACAGTATTAGTGTCGGGACGCCGACACATACTAAAGAAGAGCGGAACGCCGCTCTAGATTTGAACTGGACTGCAAACCATCCTATCTGATAGAATTTATCCACAGTCTTGCCAGCATTCATATTTATTGAAAGTACTGAACTATCCACCAGTGTAAAGAGATCTTTAACATTACAAATTTGCTGAAGGAATCAAACTATCTAGTGGAATATTCTATATAACGCAACCACATTTTATATACCAACGCAACCCCATCCAATCAGTTTATGATTCTTTGGTAGCAACCATAATCCAGTATATCTAGGCAACAGCACCATATAGTTAGTGATCAAAACGAGCAAATCTGCCCATGCATGTTATATTGCGACAATAAAAGTCTAACTATTGGTGATTGCTATTTGCCTACTACGATTGTCTACACCATTTATTCTTTTGGTCACTGTAGCCTAATATATTTGCCTATTTTGGTGTTGTTAATTTTAATTGATGTTTATTGAATACATTAAAATTTGTTTTTATTCCTTTATGGCCCGGCTCCCTTGAGTGTGCCCAGCTACAATCTATTCAAATTTTTTCATCGGTGGAGCGGGTGTGCCTTACCAGCTAGGTGCACCTCTTCTGACCCCACGTTTCCAAGTGCGACTTTTTTTCTGTTATATTTTTATCTGTTATATTTTTTCCTATATTGAAGTATGCCGATCGAATATCAAAATTTATTCAGTGGTCCACGCTGCTGTTATATGCGGTAAAATCTTAATTAGAGATGTCACGAACATAAAATTTTCCGTTCGCGAACGGCGAACCCAAATTTCTGCAGATGTTAGCGAAAAGGCGAACCGCCATAGACTTCAATAGGCAGGCAAATTTTAAAACCCACAGGGACTCTTTCTGGCCACAATAGTGATGGAAAAGTTGTTTCAAGGGTTCTAACACCTGGACTGTGGCATGCTGGAGGGGGATCCATGGCAAAACTCCCATGGAAAATTACGTTGTTGACGCAGAGTCGGGTTTTAATCCACAAAGGGCATAAGTCACCTAACATTCCTAAATTGTTTGGAATAATGTGCTTTAAAACTTCCAGTGTGTGTATACGATCAGGTATGATGTTGTATTGATCAGGTAGTGTAAGGGTTACGCCCGCTTTACAGTGATGGACCAAAATCTGACAGACCAAACTCCCTGTTTAATGCACCGCAAACAACCGCAAATAGTCCATTTGCACAACCGCAAACTCTCCATTTACACAAGGTTGGATACCAAGCTAGCCATGTCCCGTTCCTTGCCCTCACTGACGTCATTGAAGGTCTCTTCCTCCACCCAGTCACGTACAACACCAAGGGTCCTCGAAAGGTGACAACAAGCCCCCTGGGACGCCTGCTGTGGTTGGTCTTCCACCTCCTCAAAGCCACCTTCCTCCTCTGACTCCTCTTCTTCAGACTCCTCTCTCTGTGTTGCCGCAGGTCCAGCAATCGACGACGACAAGGTTGCTTCTGGTGGTGATGGTGACCACAATTCTTCCTCTTCATGCTCATCTATGGCCTGATCCAGCACTCTTCGCAGGGCACGCTCCAGAAAAAACGCATATGGGATGAGGTCGATGATGTTGCCTTGGCTTGACTGACCAGGTTTGTCACCTCAGCAAAAGGACGCATGAGCCTACAGCCATTGTGCATGAGCGTTCACTAACGCGGCCAAAAAACACCCAGCTCCGCAGAGGCTGTCCTCTTTTTTTTAGATTAAAAAAAAAATGTGTTCTTACCAGTTTAATCTCTGTTTTGTCCTCTATCAGGGGCCGGTGTATGGAATAGATTTTAGGAACCGGGAGATGGAAAAAGATGGTTGGTCGGTCCTCTTCCTTCCAATTTGGGGCTCTGCTCGTGCGCCGTGCAATGTACTGTGCCACCCTATATGAGTGGTGTGTTAAGTAGTACTATTCCTATCAGTTTATTCCCTGTTACGTCCCCTATCAGGGGACGTGTATCGAATAGATTTTATGAACCGGGAGATGGAAAAATATGATTGGTCGGTCCTCTTACTTCCAATTTGAGGCACTGCACTTGCGCCGCGCAATGTAATGTGTCACCAATACAAATAGTGTGAACTACTATTCTTATCATTTTAATCTTTGTTAAGTCCCCTATCAGGGGACGTGTATTGAATTGAATCCTTGCATGGGGAGATAGAGAAAAAAGCTTGCTCTGTCCGCTTCCTTCTAATTTTGGGCACTTAGTAACATAGTAACATAGTACATAAGGCCAAAAAAAGACATCTGTCCATCCAGTTCAGCCTGTCATCCTGCTAGTTGATCTAGAGGAAAGAAGTACTCCCTGGATCAACGACCCATCTCTAGTAGCTATAGCCTTCAATATTATTACACTCCAGGAATACATCCAGGCCCCTCTTGAATTCCTTTAACCCCTTAAGGACGAAGGGCGTACATGTACGCCCTTGCGTCCTGGTACTTAAGGACCAAGGGCGAAAATGTACGCCCTGTGAATATCCGATCACCGCTGCGCACGTGGCGGTGATCGGAACAAGATGCCTGCTGAAATCAATCAGCAGGCATCTTGGCACAATGCCCAGGGGGGTCCTGTGACCCCCCCATGTCAGCAATCGCAGCAAACCACAGGTCAATTCAGACCTGCGGTTTACTGCGCTATGTGCGATCTCTGATCCCCGCGGTCTGTGACCGCGGGGATCAGAGACTAAAATATGCCCCCAAGGTTAAATTGGCGGGTGGGCGGCGCGGGAGGCGGGATCGCAATTGCGATCCCCCGCCCGCCTCCTTTCAATCCATTTCCCTGGTGTCTAGTGGGTATAGCAGGGGGTCAGCACATTGCTGACCCCCTGCTATAAACTGCTGACATCTGTGCTGCAGATGTCAGCAGTTTAACACCTTCTATCCCGCGTCCGTACGGACCGCGGTATAGAAGGTGTTAACATGAAGGGAGCTCCCTCCCTCTCCCATCGGGAGGCTGCCGTACCTTTGCAGCCCCCCCGACGGGATAGGATGGTAGAGGGAGGGAGCTCACCTCTCTTCCCATCACCCGCTGCTCTGTAATGGCAGCGGGTGATGGTTACCATGGCAGGAGGACGCTTTCAGAAGCTTCCTGCTTGCCATGGTATAGTAACTCTGGTCAGACTTCTGCTAAAGGCAGAAGTCTGACCAGACTGTGAAAAGTAAAAAAAATACCGTGCAGTACACTATATAGTGTACTGTTCTGTATTATATAGACACCACATCCACTGGATCTACAAGAACCAAGTGGGTCTGGGTCAAAAAAATGTCAAAAAAGTGAAAAAAAAAGTAAAAATAAGAAAAATACATATCACTGAATAAAAATAAAAAAACAAATAAACTACACATATTAGGTATCGCCGCGTCCGTAAAAATCTCCTCTATAAAAATATCACGTGACCTAACCCCTCACGCAAATACCGTACAAAAAAAACACAAAAAAATGGTGTAAAAAAGCCATTTTTTGTCACCTTGCATCACAAAAAGTGTAATACCAAGTGATCAAAAAGGCGTATGCCTCCCAAAATAGTACCAATAAAACCGACATCTCATTCCGCAAAAAATGAGTCCTTATATAGGACAATCTCCCCAAAAAAATAAAAAAATATGGCTCTCAGACTATGGAGACACTAAAACATATTTTTGTGTTAAAGTAAAATAAATAAATAAAAAGTATACATATTATTAGTGTTGAGCGAACAGTTCGAGCATCGTTCGGGTTCATACCGAATTTTGGGGTTTCCGGGACCCGGACCCAAACCCGGACATTTTCAAAAAAGTTCGGGTTCGGGTTCGGTGTTCGTCGATTACTTCCCGCTTTCTGAAGGGCTGCACAGCAGCCAATCAGCTAGCTTTTTACTTCTTGCCCTAAGAGCCCATCACAGCCATGCCTACTAATGGCATGGCTGTGATTGGCCAAGTGCAGCATGTGACCCAGCCTCTATTTAAGCTGGAGTCACGTAGCGCCGCATGTCACACTGCTCTGATTAGTGTAGGGAGAGGACGCAGCTTCTGTCAGGGCGAGATTAGGCAGGTTAAAGTCAGCAACAGCACCTAATGAACGGATCGATTTACAGCTGAGAATCATTGAACTTCTGCTAGTTACTTGCTCGCTGTTTTTTAGGCTGCACAGAGCGTTTTTCTGTCACTTATTTTCTGGGTTGATCGGCGGCCATTTTGTGACTTGTGGTGCGCAAGAAGAAGCTGCCACCAAGTCCATCAATCCATCAATACTAGTTTTTTTTTTTTGCTATATCCTACATCAGGGGCTTGGCTGTGCTAATTGTCACACCTAGAAACTGAGGAAAGAAATTTCTATATTTTATTAAGGGGTTAAATACAATTGCCCAAATACCAATCCCCTAAATCTGGTGTTCCAGCTTTGGCTAGACAAGTATAATACTGTCTGCTGTCTGGCAAAGGATAGATTATTTTCTGGGGTTAAATTCAATTGCCAAAATAGCAATACCATAAATCAGTGGGTTCAGCTGTGGCTGGCAAAATAGAATAGTGTCTGCCAAAACATATATTTTGATCTGGGGTGTAATTCACTTGCCAAAATAGCAATACCCTGAATCTGGTGTCCCAGCTGTTGCATGCCAGGATTCATAGTGTCCGCCAAAATATATATTTTGTTCTGGGGTGAAATTCAATTGCCAAAATAGCAATACCATAAATCAGTGGTTTCAGCTGTGGCTGGCAAAATAGAATAGTGTCCACCAAAACATATATTTTGTTCTGGGGTGTAATTCACTTGCCAAAATAGCAATACCATAAATCAGTGGTTTCAGCTGTGGCTGGCAAAATAGAATAGTGTCTGCCAAAACATATATTTTGTTCTGGGGTGTAATTCACTTGCCAAAATAGCAAAACCCAGAATCTGGTGTCCCAGCAGTTGAAGGCCACGTTTCATAGTGTCAGCCAAAACATATATTTTGTTCTGGGGTGAAATTCAATTGCCAAAATAGCAATACCATAAATCACTGGTTTTAGCTGTGGCTGGCAAAATATAATAGTGTCTGCCAAAACATATATTTTGTTCTGGGGTGTAATTCACTTGCCAAAATAGCAATACCCAGAATCTGGTGTCCCAGCAGTTGCAGGCCACGTTTCATAGTGTCCGCAAAAACATATATTTTGTTCTGGGGTGAAATTCAATTGCCAAAATATCAATACCATAAATCAGTGGTTTCAGCTGTGGCTGGCAAAATATAATAGTGTCGTCAAAAGATATATTTTCTTCTGGGGTGTAATTCACTTGCCAAAATAGCAATACCATAAATCAGTGGTTTCAGCTGTGACTGGCAAAATAGAATAGTGTCTGGGGTGTAATTTACTTGCCAAAATAGCAATACCCAGAATCTGGTCCGCCAAAACATATATTTTGTTCTGGAGTGAAATTCAATTGCCAAAATAGCAATACCATAAATCAGTGGTTTCAGCTGTGGCTGGCAAAATATAATAGTGTCGTCAAAAGATATATTTTGTTCTGGGGTGTAATTCACTTGCCAAAATAGCAATACCATAAATCAGTGGTTTCAGCTGTGACTGGCAAAATAGAATAGTGTCTGGGGTGTAATTCACTTGCCAAAATAGCAATACCCAGAATCTGGTGTCCCAGCTTTTGCAGGCCACGTTTTATAGTGTCCGCCAAAACATATATTTTGTTCTGGAGTGAAATTCAATTGCCAAAACAGCAATACCATAAATCAGTGGTTTCAGCTGTGGCTGGCAAAATAGAATAGTGTCTGCCAAAACATATATTTTGTTCTGGGGTGTAATTCACTTGCCAAAATAGCAATACCCAGAATCTGGTGTCCCAGCAGTTGCAGGCCACGTTTCATAGTGTACGCCAAAACATATATTTTGTTCTGGAGTGAAATTCAATTGCCAAAATAGCAATACCATAAATCAATGGTTTCAGCTGTGGCTGGCAAAATATAATAGTGTCCGCCAAAACATATATTTTGTTCTGGGGTGTAATTCACTTGCCAAAATAGCAATACCATAAATCAGTGGTTTCAGCTGTGGCTGGCAAAATAGAATAGTGTCGTCAAAACATATATTTTGTTCTGGGGTGTAATTCAATTGCCAAAATAGCAATACCATAAATCAATGGTTTCAGCTGTGGCTGGCAAAATATAATAGTGTCGTCAAAACATATATTTTGTTCTGGGGTGTAATTCACTTGCCAAAATAGCAATACCCAGAATCTGGTGTCCCAGCAGTTGCAGGCCACGTTTCATAGTGTCCGCCAAAACATATATTTTGTTCTGGAGTGAAATTCAATTGCCAAAATAGCAATACCATAAATCAATGGTTTCAGCTGTGGCTGGCAAAATATAATAGTGTCGTCAAAACATATATTTTGTTCTGGGGTGTAATTCAATTGCCAAAATAGCAATACCATAAATCAATGGTTTCAGCTGTGGCTGGCAAAATATAATAGTGTCGTCAAAACATATATTTTGTTCTGGGGTGTAATTCACTTGCCAAATAGCAATACCCAGAATCTGGTGTCCCAGCAGTTGCAGGCCACGTTTCATAGTGTACGCCAAAACATATATTTTGTTCTGGAGTGAAATTCAATTGCCAAAATAGCAATACCATAAATCAATGGTTTCAGCTGTGGCTGGCAAAATATAATAGTGTCGTCAAAACATATATTTTGTTCCTGGGTGTAATTCACTTGCCAAAATAGCAATACCCAGAATCTGGTGTCCCAGCAGTTGCAGGCCACGTTTCATAGTGTCCGCCAAAACATATATTTTGTTCTGGGGTGAAATTCAATTGCCAAAATAGCAATACCCTAAATCAGTGGTTTCAGCTGTGGCTGGCAAAATAGAATAGTGTCTGCCAAAACATATATTTTGTTCTGGGGTGTAATTCACTTGCCAAAATAGCAATACCCAGAATCTGGTGTCCCAGCAGTTGCAGGCCACGTTTCATAGTGTCCGCCAAAACATATATTTTGTTCTGGAGTGAAATTCAATTGCCAAAATAGCAATACCATAAATCAGTGGATTCAGCTGTGGCTGGAAAAATATAATAGTGTCGTCAAAACATATATTTTGTTCTGGGGTGTAATTCACTTGCCAAAATAGCAATACCATAAATCAGTGGTTTCAGTTGTGACTGGCAAAATAGAATAGTGTCTGCCAAAACATATATTTTGTTCTGGGGTGTAATTCACTTGCCAAAATAACAATACCCAGAATCTGGTGTCCCAGCTTTTGCAGGCCACATTTCATAGTGTCCTCCAAAACATATATTTTGTTCTGGGGTGAAATTCAATTGCCAAAATAGCAATACCATAAATCAGTGGTTTCAGTTGTGGCTGGCAAAATAGAATAGTGTCTGCCAAAACATATATTTTGTTCTGGGGTGTAATTTACTTGCCAAAATAGTAATACCCAGAATCTGGTGTCCCAGCAGTTGCAGGCCACGTTTCATAGTGTCCTCCAAAACATATATTTTGTTCTGGAGTGAAATTCAATTGCCAAAATAGCAATACCATAAATCAGTGGTTTCGGCTGTGGCTGGCAAAATATAATAGTGTCGTCAAAGCATATATTTTGTTCTGGGGTGAAATTCAATTGCCAAAATAGCAATACCATAAATCAGTGGTTTCAGCTGTGGCTGGCAAAATAGAATAGTGTCTGCCAAAACATATATTTTGTTCTGGGGTGTAATTCACTTGCCAAAATAGCAATACCCAGAATCTGGATTCCCAGCTTTTGCAGGCCACGTTTCATAGTGTCCGCCAAAACATATATTTTGTTCTGGGGTGAAATTCAATTGCCAAAATAGCAATACCATAAATCAGTGGTTTCAGCTGTGGCTGGCAAAATAGAATAGTGTCTGCCAAAACATATATTTTGTTCTGGGGTGTAATTCACTTGCCAAAATAGCAATACCCAGAATCTGGTGTCCCAGCAGTTGCAGGCCAGGATTCAAAGTGTCCGCCAAAACATATATTTTGTTCTGGGGTGAAATTCAACAGCCATAATTGCAATACCATAAATCAGTGGTTTCAGCTGTGGCTGGCAAAATAGAATAGTGTCTGCCAAAACATATATTTTGTTCTGGGGTGTAATTCACTTGCCAAAATAGCAATACCCAGAATCTGGTGTCCCAGCAGTTGCAGGCCAGGATTCATAGTGTCCGCCAAAACATATATTTTGTTCTGGGGTGAAATTCAATTGCCAAAATATCAATACCATAAATCAGTGGTTTCAGCTGTGGCTGGCAAAATAGAATAGTGTCTGCCAAAACATATATTTTGTTCTGGGGTGTAATTCACTTGCCAAAATAGCAATACCCTGAATCTGGTGTCCCAGCTGTTGCAGGCCACGTTTCACAGTGTCCGCTAAAACATTTATTTTATTCTGGGGTGAAATTAATCTGTCAAAATAGCAATACCCTGACTCTGGTGTCCCAGCTGTTGCAGGCCCATTGTAAGGTCCATAAAAGGATACCTTTCATCCAGGGCCTAAATACTTGCCCTAAAAGAGATATTCCCCTAAATCAGTGGTTACTGCTGTGCCTGGATTAGTGTAATACGCTACATAAATAAATAGGCAGATAGTGGTAGGTGCCTGTAAAAAAAGGCCTAAATAATAAATCAATACATTGGGCCAAATATTTTATTCCTTGTTGTGGTGCTTGGTGAACGGTATCAATGAGGAAAACATCTAGCAAGGGACGCGGACGTGGTCGTCAGGGCCGGGCCGACACAGAGGCTGGGGAGGCTCCAGCCTCAGGGCGCTCCAGCGTCAGGGCGCAGGCCAGCTCCCCAGCCTCTGGGCGGCAGGGAGGCCAGTACTGACCACGTCTGCGGAGGAACGGCGGCTTCACTGCGTAGGCACAGCGTAGGCAGAGCGTACAGGGCGGGAGCAGGCTGAGAGCGCGGCAGCCGCAGAGTTGACGTCAGCACGTCACACTGCGTGCCTGCCCGCGTGAGCGCCTGCTGCTGCTTCTAGTGAGCCTCCGTGCCCAGGCCCCAGCATCGGAGGAGGACTGAGCCTGCTGCGCCTGCACCACAGCACCAGCCAGAGGCACCCCTAAGAAGAATGCCTGGCCCTGCCCTGGCCCCAGCAAGTATGTAACGTACCCTACCTAGCCTCATGGCCTGCCTGCTACCCCAGCCCCTCCTCAGTTATAACCCTTAATGTACCCTGATTCCCCTCAGTTATATAATATAACTGAGGGGTATCATTGTACATTATACAGGGGGAACATAACTGAGGAGGGCTATCAGACATTATACGGGGGTAATATAGCTTACATTACCCCTGTACCCCCTCAGTTATATTACCCATAATGTCCCCTGATACCCCTCAGTTATATAATATAACTGAGGGGTATCAGGGTACAATATAACTTATATTACCCATGTATAATGACTGATAGGCCTCCTGAGTTATATTATCCCTGTATAATTATGTACCCTGATATCCCTTAGTTATATTACTCGCTGGGGTAATATAACTAAGGGGTATCAGGATACAATATTATACAGGGGTAATGTAACTCAGGAGTGATATTACACACTATATAGGGGTAATATAGCTTACATTACCCCAGTATAATGTCCCCTGATAGCTGTCCTCCATTATATTACCCCAGTATAATGTCCCCTGATAGCTGTCCTCCATTATATTACCCCGGTATAATAATGTACCCTGATACCCTGAGTTATATTACCCCCTGTATAATGTCCCCTGATAGCCCTCCTCAGTCCCCTGTATAACTGATACCCTTTAGTTATATAATATAACTGAGGGGTATCTGGGTAATTTATACAGGGCGGGGTAATATAACTATGGGGTATCAGGGTACATTATTATACAGGTGTAATTTAACTGAGAAGGGCTATCAGGGGACATTATACAGGGGTGATATAAGTTATATGGCCGCTGTATAATGTCCCCTGATAGCCCTTCTCAGTTATATTACCTCCTGTTACCTCTTGTACAGTGTCCGAAGAAGAAGAACCAAAAAACCATACTGCCCAGGGGATGGCATGTTCTTAGACCTAGCCCCCCAGCCAAAGTGTTGAAGTGTCGTCTGAGATCTCCAAGGTCCCAGCCAAGTAATTGTAAGTTTTTATGTGGAGTATGTTTATGGTATACACACATAGCATGCACACAATATACAGTATATCTCTACACTTTGTAGGGGCTATACTGTATATTGTACTGAATGGCACAGCGGTTATATTGTCCGGCATGGTGTGACCTCTATACATTTAATGTACAGTATACATTATAATCCTTGCACTATGCCGTACAATATACAGTATAATCCATACACCATGCCGTACAATATACGATATAGTTCATACACCATGCTGGACAGCATATATTATAATTCTGTACATCCTGCATATACTGTACAGCATGGTGTATGAATAAAATAAATAAATGAATAAAAAGGTATCCCTGCATACCGCAATACTCTCGTATTTTATCTGAGCGGGGGGGGGGGGGCGAACTTGGGCAGCTCAGCCTCTGTTGGTGGTGGGCCTTGTCCCAGCCCTGGTGGTCGTGGTGGTGTTAGTGTACCCTCTAGTGCTAGGAGAGGACGTGGCCATTCTGCCACAGCCACACGTCCTAGGGAACCAACTACCTCAGGTTCCAGTACCCGCCAGAATTTACAGCGATATTTGGTGGGGCCCAATGCCGTTCTAAGGATGGTAAGGCCTGAGCAGGTACAGGCGCTAGTCAATTGGGTGGCCGACAGTGGATCCAGCATGTTCACAACATTATCTCCCACCCAGTCTTCTGCAGAAAGCGCACAGGTGGCACCTGAAAACCAAGCCCATCAGTCTGTCACATCACCCCCATGCATATCAGGGAAACTGTCAGAGCCTCAAGTTATGCAGCAGTCTCTTATGCTGTTTGAAGACTCTGCTGGCATGGTTTCCCAAGGAAATCCACCTAGCCCTTCCCCAGTGGTGGAAGACATAGAATGCACTGATGCACAACCACTGATGTTTCCTGATGATGAGGACATGGGAATACCACCTCATCGGAGTCCGCACGTCTCTGATGATGATGAAACACAGGTGCCAACTGCTGCGTCTTTCTGCAGTGTGCAGACCGAACAGGAGGTCAGGAGGAAGACTGTGTGGAAGACGATGCAGGGGACGATGAGGTCCTAGACCCCACATGGAATGAAGGTCGTGCCACTGACTTTCATAGTTCAGAGGAAGAGGCAGTGGTGAGACCGAGCCAACAGCGTAGCAAAAGAGGGAGCAGGGGGCAAAAGCAGAACAGCCGCCGCCAAGAGAGTTCGCCTGATACTGGCCACCGCCACCAGGGACCGAGCACCCCAAAGGCAGCTTCAAGGAGTTCCCTGGCATGGCACTTCTTTAAACAATGTGCTGACGACAAGACCCGAGTGGTTTGCATGCTGTGCCATCAGATCCTGAAGAGATGCATTAACGTTCTGAACCTTAGCACAACCTGCATGACCAGGCATCTACATGCAAAGCATGAACTGCAGTGGAGTAAACACCTTAAAAGCAAGGAACTCACTCTGGCTCCCCCTGCTCCCTCTTCTGCTGCTGCCTCGGCCTCTTCCTCCGCCTCGGGAGGAATGTTGGCACCTGCCGCCCACCAAACAGAGGATGTGCCACCGACACCACCACCTGCGTCACCAAGCATCTCCACCATGTCACACGGCAGCGTTCAGCTCTCCATCTCACAAACCTTGGAGAGAAAGCGTAAATTCCCACCTAGCCACCCTCGAGCCCTGGGCCTGAATGCCAGCATTTCTAATCTACTGGCCTTTGAAATGCTGTCATTCAGGCTGGTGGACACAGACAGCTTCAAACAGCTGATGTCCATGGCTGTCCCACAGTATGTTGTCCCCAGCCGCCACTACTTCTCCAAGACAGCCGTGCCTTCCCTGCACAACCAAGTATCCGATAAAATCAAGTGTGCACTGCGCAACGCCATCTGTGGCAAGGTCCACCTAACCACAGAAACGTGGACCAGTAAGCACGGCCAGGGACGCTATATCTCCCTAACTGCACACTGGGTAAATGTAGTGGCGGCTGGGCCCCAGGCGGAGAGTTCCTTGGCGCACGTCCTTCCGCCGCAAAGGATCACAGGGCATCATTCTTTGCCTCCTGTAGCCTCCTCCTCCTACTCGGCTTCCTCCTCCTCTGCTTCCACCAGCTCATCCAGTCAGCCACACACCTTCACCACCAACTTCAGCACAGCCCGGGGTAAACGTCAGTAGGCCCCACACCGCGCAGGAGTTGTGGCGGGGTATTGAACAACAGACCGACGAGTGGTTGCTGCCGGTGGGCCTCAAGCCCGGCCTGGTGGTGTGCGATAATGGGCAAAATCTCGTCGCAGCTCTGGGACTAGCCGGTTTGACGCACATCCCTTGCCTGGCGCATGTGCTGAATTTGGTGGTGCAGAAGTTCATTCACAACTACCCCAACATGTCAGAGCTGCTGCATAAAGTGAGGGCCATCTGTGCGCGCTTCCGGAGTTCACATCCTGCCGCTGCTCGCCTGTCTGCGCTACAGCGTAACTTCGGCCTTCCCGCTCACCGCCTCATATGCGACGTGCCCACCAGGTGGAACTCCACCTTGCACATGCTGGAGAGACTGTGCGAGCAGCAGCAGGCCATAGTGTAGTTTCAGCTTCAGCACCCACGCGTCAGTCGCACTGCGGAACAGCACCACCTCACCACCAATGATTGGGCCTCCATGCGAGACCTGTGTGCCCTGTTGCGCTGTTTCGAGTACTCCACCAACATGGCTAGTGGCCATGACAACGTTATCAGCGTTACAATACCACTTCTATGTCTCCTTGAGAAAACGCTTAGGGCGATGATGGAAGAGGAGGTGGCCCAGGAGGAGGAGGAGGAGGAGGAGGAGGATGAGGGGTCATTTTTTGCACTTTCAGGCCAGTCTGTTAGAAGTGGCTCAGAGGGAGGTTTTTTGCAACAGCAGAGGCCAGGTACAAATGTGGCCAGCCAGGGCCCACTACTGGAGGGCGAGGAGGATGAGGAGAAGGTGGAGGAGGATGAGGATGAAGCAGGTTCACAGCGGGGTGGCACCCGACACAGCTCAGGCCCATCACTGGTGCGTGGCTGGGGGGATACGGAGGACGATGACGATACGCCTCCCACAGAGGACAGCTTGTCCTTACCTCTGGGGAGCCTGGCACACATGAACGACTACATGCTGCAGTGCCTGCGCAACAACAGCAGAGTTGCGCACATTTTAACGTGTGCGGACTACTGGGTTGCCACCCTGCTGGATCCCCGGTACAAAGACAATGTGCCCACCTTACTTCCTGCACTGGAGCATGATAGGAAGATGCGCGAGTTCAAGTGCACGCTGGTAGAGGCGCTCCTGAGAGCACTCCCAAATGTCACAGGGGAACAGGTGGAAGCCCAAGGCGAAGGCAGAGGAGGAGCAAGAGGTCACCACCGAAGCAGTGTCACGGCCAGCTCTTCTGAGGGCAGGGTTAGCATGGCAGAAATGTGGAAAAGTTTTGTCTCCACGCCACAGCTAACTGCACAACCACCTGATACGGAACGTGTTAGCAGGAGGCAGCATTTCACTAAGATGGTTGAACGGTACGTCTGCACACCCCTCCACGTACTGACTGATGGTTCGGCCCCATTAAACTTCTGGGTCTCCAAATTGTCCACGTGGCCAGAGTTAGCATTTTATGCCTTGGAGGTGCTGGCCTGCCCGGCGGCCAGCGTTTTGTCTGAACGTGTATTCAGCACGGCAGGGGGCGTCATTACTGACAAACGCAGCCGTATGTCCACAGCCAACGTGGACAAGCTGACATTCATAAAAATGAACCAGGCATGGATCCCACAGGACCTGTGCCTCCCTTGTGCAGAATAAACATTTATAACTGCCTCCCCATCAACCATGTATTCTTGTACTCCGGGGCACTTCTTTATTGAATCCTCATTTTTTTAACTTTACCCTGATCTTGCGGTGCAACCCAAAGTTGAATGAACCTCTCCTCTGTCTGGGTGCTGGTCCGAAATAACTGAGAGTGGCCTTCTCCGTTAGTGGTTGATATGACGCATGATTCCTTGATGTGGGACCTCTCTAATCTGTCTGGGTGCTGGTCCAAAATAAATGAGAGTGGCCTTCTCCGGTGGTGGTTGATATGACGCATGATTCCTTGATGTGGGACCTCTCTCCTCTGTCTGGGTGCTGGTCCAAAATAAATGAGAGTGGCCTTCTCCGGTGGTGGTTGATATGACGCATGGTTCCTTGATGTGGGACCTCTCTCCTCTATCTGGGTGCTGGTCCAAAATAAATGAGAGTGGTCATCTCCGGTGGTGGTTGATATGACGCATGATTCCTTGATGTGGGACCTCTCTCCTCTGTCTGGGTGCTGGTCCAAAATAAATGAGAGTGACCTTCTCCGGTGGTGGTTGATATGACGCATGATTCCTTGATGTGGGACCTTTCTCCTCTGTCTGGGTGATGGTCCAAAATAAATGAGAGTGGCCTTCTCCGGTGGTGGTTGATATGATGCATGATTCACTGATGTGGGACCTCTCTCCTCTGTCTGGGTGCTGGTCCAAAATAAATGAGAGTGGCCTTCTCCGGTGGTGGTTGATATGACGCATGATTCCTTGATGTGGGACCTCTCTCCTCTGTCTGGGTGCTGGTCCAAAATAAATGAGAGTGGCCTTCTCCGGTGGTGGTTGATATGATGCATGATTCCTTGCTGTGGGACCTGTATCCTCTGTCTGGGTGCTGGTCCAAAATAAATGAGAGTGGCCTTCTCCGTTGGTGGTTGATATGATGCATGATTCCTTGCTGTGGGACCTGTATCCTCTGTCTGGCTGCTGGTCCAAAATAAATGAGAGTGGCCTTCTCCGGTGGTGGTTGATATGACGCATGATTCCTTGCTGTGGGACCTGTATCCTCTGTCTGGCTGCTGGTCCAAAATAAATGAGAGTGGCCTTCTCCGGTGGTGGTTGATATGACGTATGATTCCTTGATGTGGGACCTCTCTCCTCTGTCTTGGTGCTGGTCCAAAATAAATGAGAGTGGCCTTCTCCGGTGGTGATTGATATGACGCATGATTCCTTGATGTGGGACCTCTCTCCTCTGTCTGGGTGCTGGTCCAAAATAAATGAGAGTGGCCTTCTCCGGTGGTGGTTGATATGACGCATGATTCCTTGATGTGGGACCTCTCTCCTCTGTCTGGGTGCTGGTCCAAAATAAATGAGAGTGGCCTTCTCCGTTGGTGGTTTATATGACGCATGATTCCTTGATGTTTGACCTCTCTCTTCTGTCTGGGTGCTGGTCCAAAATAAATGAGAGTGGCCTTCTCCGGTGGTGGTTGATATGACGCATGATTCCGTGATGTGGGACCTGTATCCTCTGTCTGGGTGCTGGTCCAAAATAAATGAGAGTGGCCTTCTCCGGTGGTGGTTGATATGATGCATGATTCCTTGATGTGGGACCTGTATCCTCTGTCTTGGTGCTGGTCCAAAATAAATGAGAGTGTCCTTCTCCGTTGGTGGTTGATATGACGCATGATTCCTTGATGTGGGACCTCTCTCCTCTGTCTGGGTGCTGGTCCAAAATAAATGAGAGTGGCCTTCTCCTGTGGTGGTTGATATGACGCATGATTCATTGCTGTGTGACCTGTATCCTCTGTCTGGGTGCTGGTCCAAAATAAATGAGAGTGGCCTTCTCCGTTGGTGGTTTATATGACGCATGATTCCTTGATGTGGGACCTCTCTCCTCTGTCTGGGTGCTGGTCCAAAATAAATGAGCGTGGCCTTCTCCGTTGGTGGTTGATATGACGCATGATTCCTTGCTGTGGGACCTGTATCCTCTGTCGGGGTGCTGGTCCAAAATAAATGAGAGTGGCCTTCTCCTGTGGTGGTTGATATGACGCATGATTCCTTGATGTGGAACCTGTATCCTCTGTCTGGGTGCTGGTCCAAAATAAATGAGAGTGGCCTTCTCCGGTGGTGGTTGATATTACGCATGATTCCTTGATGTGGGACCTCTCTCCTCTGTCTGGGTGCTGGTCCAAAATAAATGAGAGTGGCCTTCTCCGGTGGTGGTTGATATGACGCATGATTCCTTGATGTGGGACCTCTCTCCTCTGTCTGGGTGCTGGTCCAAAATAAATGAGAGTGGCCTTCTCCGGTGGTGGTTGATATGATGCATGATTCCTTGATGTGGGACCTCTCTCCTCTGTCTGGGTGCTGGTCCAAAATAAATGAGAGTGGCCTTCTCCTGTGGTGGTTGATATCACGGATGATTCCTTGATGTGGGACCTCTCTCCTCTGTCTGGGTGCTGGTCCAAAATAAATGAGAGTGGCCTTCTCCGGTGGTGGTTGATATGACGCATGATTCCTTGATGTGGGACCTGTATCCTCTGTCTGGGTGCTGGTCCAAAATAAATGAGAGTGGCCTTCTCCTGTGGTGGTTGATATGACGCATGATTCCTTGATGTGGGACCTCTCTCCTCTGTCTGGGTGCTGGTCCAAAATAAATGAGCGTGGCCTTCTCCGTTGGTGGTTGATATGACGCATGATTCCTTGCTGTGGGACCTGTATCCTCTGTCGGGGTGCTGGTCCAAAATAAATGAGAGTGGCCTTCTCCTGTGGTGGTTGATATGACGCATGATTCCTTGATGTGGAACCTGTATCCTCTGTCTGGGTGCTGGTCCAAAATAAATGAGAGTGGCCTTCTCCGGTGGTGTTTGATATGACGCATGATTCCTTGATGTGGGACCTCTCTCCTCTGTCTGGGTGCTGGTCCAAAATAAATGAGAGTGGCCTTCTCCGGTGGTGGTTGATATGACGCATGATTCCTTGATGTGGGACCTCTCTCCTCTGTCTGGGTGCTGGTCCAAAATAAATGAGAGTGGCCTTCTCCGGTGGTTGTTGATATGATGCATGATTCCTTGATGTGGGACCTCTCTCCTCTGTCTGGGTGCTGGTCCAAAATAAATGAGAGTGGCCTTCTCCTGTGGTGGTTGATATCACGGATGATTCCTTGATGTGGGACCTCTCTCCTCTGTCTGGGTGCTGGTCCAAAATAAATGAGAGTGGCCTTCTCCGGTGGTCGTTGATATGACGCATGATTCCTTGATGTGGGACCTGTATCCTCTGTCTGGGTGCTGGTCCAAAATAAATGAGAGTGGCCTTCTCCTGTGGTGGTTGATATGACGCATGATTCCTTGATGTGGGACCTCTCTCCTCTGTCTGGGTGATGGTCCAAAATAAATGAGAGTGGCCTTCTCCGTTGGTGGTTGATATGACGCATGATTCCTTGCTGTGGGACCTACATCCTCTGTCTGGGTGCTGGTCCAAAATAAATGAGAGTGGCCTTCTCCGGTGGTGGTTGATATGACGCATGATTCCTTGATGTGGGACCTCTCTCCTCTGTCTGGGTGCTGGTCCAAAATAAATGAGAGTGGCCTTCTCCGGTGGTGGTTGATATGACGCATGATTCCTTGATGTGGGACCTGTATCCTCTGTCTGGGTGCTGGTCCAAAATAAATGAGAGTGGTCTTCTCCTGTGGTGGTTGATATGACGCTTGATTCCTTGATGTGGGACCTGTATCCTCTGTCTGGGTGCTGGTCCAAAATAAATGAGAGTGGCCTTTTTCCGGTGGTGGTTGATATGACGCATGATTCCTTAATGTTGGACCTCTCTCCTCTGTCTGGGTGCTGGTCCAAAATAAATGAGAGTGGCCTTCTCCGGTGGTGGTTGATATGACGCATGATTCCTTGCTGTGGGACCTGTATCCTCTGTCTGGGTGCTGGTCCAAAATAAATGAGAGTGGCCTTCTCCAGTGGTGGGTGATATGACGCATGATTCCTTGCTGTGGGACCTCTCTCCAATTGATATTGGTTAATTTTTATTTATTTTATTTTATTTTAATTCATTTCCCTATCCACATTTGTTTGCAGGGGATTTACCTACATTTTGCTACCTTTGGCAGCCCTCTAGCCCTTTCCTGGACTATTTTACAGCCTTTTTAGTGCCTAAAAGTTCGGGTCCCCATTGACTTCAATGGGGTTCGGGTTCGGGACAAAGTTCGGCTCGAGTTCGAATCCCGAACCCGGACATTTTCGGTAAGTTCGGCCGAACTTCTCGAACCCGAACATCCAGGTGTTCGCTCATCTCTACATATTATGTATCGCCGCGTCCGTAAAAACCTGCTTTATAAAAATATCACATTATCTAACCCCTCAGGTAAATACTGTTAAAAAAATAAAATAAAAACAATGTAAAAAAAAAACATTTTTGTCACCTCACATCTCAAAAACTGTAATAGCAAGCGATCAAAAAGTTATATGCACCCAAAAATAGTGCCAATCATACCGTCATCTCATTCCGCAAAAAATTATACCCCACATAGGACAATCACCCCCCCAAAAAAAAAAAAATAGGGCTCTCAGACTATGGTGACACTAAAACATGATTTGTTTTGTTTTAAAAAATGATAATATTGTGTAAAACTTAAATAAATAAATAAAAAGTATACATATTTGGTATCGGCATGTCCGTCGCAACCTGCTTTATAAAAATAACACATCACCGAACCCCTCAGGTGAACACAAAAAAAAAAAATATACGGTGTCATGAGCCATTTTTGTCACCTTACATCACAAAAAGTGTAATAGCAGGCGATCAAAATGTCATATGCACCCCAAGATAGTTCCAATCAAACCGCCATCTCATCCCGCAAAAAATTAGCCCCTATATAAGACAGTCACCCAAAAAATAAAAAAAATATATCGCTTTCAGAATGTGAAGACACTCAAAAATGCTGTTTTATGTAAAACTGAAACAAAACCCCCCAAAAAGTAGCCATATTTGGTATTGCCGCATCCGTAGCAACCTGCTCTATAGAAATAGCACACAATCTAACCTGTCAGTTCAACTATGTAAATAACAAAAAATAAAAACGTTCCGAAAATAGCTATTTTTTTGCAAATTTTCCATTTTAATTAATTTTTCCAGTAACAAAGCAAGGGTTAACAGCCAAACAAAACTCAATATATATTGCCCCGATTCTCTAGTTTGCAGAAACACCCCATATGTGGTCGTAAACTGCTGTATGGCCAAACGGCAGGGCGTAGAAGGAAGGGAACGCCATATGGTTTTTGGAAGGCAGATTTTGCTGGACTGGTTATTTGACACAATGTCCCATTTGAAGCCCCCCTGATGCACCCCTACAGTGGAAACTCCAAAAAAGTGACCCCATTTTGGAAAGAACGGGATAAGGTGGCAGTTTTGTTTGTATTATTTTAGGGTAAATATGATTTTTGGTTGCTCTATATTACACTTTTTTTGAGGCAAGGTAACAAAAAATAGAAATTCTGAAATTTTATCTCCATTTGCCATTAACTCTTGTGGAAAACCTAAAGGGTTAATGACGTTTGTAAAATCAGTTTTGAATACCTTGAGGGGTGTAGTTTCTAGAATGGGGTCATTTTTGGATGGTTTATATTATGTAAGCCTCACAAGTGACTTCAGACCTGAACTGGTCCCTAAAAAGTGGGTTTTTGAAAATTTCTGAAAAATTTCAAGATTTGCTTCTAAACTTCTAAGCCTTGTAACGTCCCCAAAAAATACAATGGCATTCCCAAAATGATCGATACATGAAGTAGACATATGGGGAATGTAAATCAATAACTTTTTTGGGCGGTATTACTATGTATTATAGAAGTAGAGAAATTAAAACTTGGAAAAAAAATTATAAATAAAAATGAAATTTTTCGACTTAATTTTACCAGTGTCATGAAGTACAATATGTGACGAAAAAACTATCTCAGAATGGCCTGGATAAGAAAAAGCGTTTTAAAGTTATCACTACATAAAGTGACACTGGTCAGATTTGCAAAAAATGGCCTGGTCCTAAGGTGAAAATGAGCCCGGTCCTTAAGGGGTTAATGTACTCACCATCACCACTTCCTCAGGCAGAGAGTTCCATAGTCTCACTGCTCTTACCGTAAAGAATCCTCTTCTATGTTTGTGTACAAACCTTTTTTCCTCCAGAGGCAGAGGATGTTCCCTCGTCACAAGTGACAGTCCTGGGGATAAATAGATGATGAGAGAGATCTCTGTACTGACCCCTGATATATTTATACATAGTTATTAGATCTCCCCTCAGTCGTCTTTTTTCTAAAGTAAATAACCCTAGTTTTGATAACCTTTCAGGGTACTGTAGTTGCCCCATTCCAGTTATTACTTTCGTTTCCCTCCTCTGAACACTCTCCAGCTCTGCTATTTCCACCTTCTTCACAGGAGCCCAGAACTGTACACAGTACTCCATGTGTGGTCTGACTAGCGATTTGCAAAGTGGTAGGACTATGTTCTCATCACGGGCATCTATGCCCCTTTTGATGCAACCCATTATCTTATTGGCCTTGGCGGCAGCTGCCTGATACTGTTTTTTGCAGCTTAGTTTGCTGTTTATTAAAATTCCTAGATCCTTTTACATGTCAATGTTACCGACTGTTTTACCATTTAGTATGTACGGGTGACTTGCATTATTCCTTCCCATGAGCATAACTTTACATTTGTCAGTGTTAAACCTCATCTGCCACTTCTCTGCCCAAGCCTCCAATCTATCCAGATCCCTCTGTAGCAGTATATTGTCCTCTTCAGTGTTAAATACTTTACACAGTTTAGTGTCATCTGCAAACATTGATATTTTACTATGCAAGCCTTCTACAAGATCATTAATAAATATATTGAAAATAATAGGGCCCAGTACTGACCCCTGAGGTACCCCACTAGTGACAGTGACCCAATCTGAGTATCTACCGTTAATAACCAGCCTCTGTTTTCTGTCACTCAGCCAGTTACTTACCCACTTACAGACATTTTCTCCCAGTCCGAGCATCCTCATTTTATATACTAACCTTTTATGTGGTATGTGTCAAATGCTTTGGAGAAGTCCATATATACGACATCCATTGATTCGCCACTGTCAAGTCTAGAACTTACCTCCTCATAGAAACTGATTAAATTTGTTTGGCATGACCGATCCCTCATGAAGCCATGCTGATATGGCATTATTTGCTTATTTCTGTTGAGATCCTCTAAGATAGCATCTCTCAGAAAACCTTCAAACAGTTTCCCCACAACAGATGTTAAACTTACCAGCCTATAGTTTCCGGGCTCTGTTTTTGGACCCTTTTTGAATATTGGCACCACATTTGCTATGCGCCAATTCTGTGGGACATTCCCTGTCAGTATAGAGTCCTCAAATATCAGAAATAAGGGTCTGGCTATGACATTACTTAATTCCCTTAGGATACGGGGGTGTATGCCATCCGGTCCTGGCTATTTGTCTATTTTTATCTTTTTAAGTCACTGTTGTACTTCTTCATGGGTCAGACAGGACACTTTTAATGGGGGATTTATTTTTACATTCAGCATTTCATCGGACAGTTTATTTTCCTCAGTGAATATAGTGGAGAATAAAATATTTAACAGCTTTGCTTTCTCCTCATCGCTCTCTGCAACTCCCCCTTCATTACTATTTAAAGGGCCAACACCTTCAGATTTATACTTTTTAACATTTATATAATTGATGAAAATTTTAGGGTTAGTTTTACTCTCTTTGACAATTAATCTCTCAGTCTCTAGTTTGGTCGCTTTTATTTGTTTTTTACATGTTCTATTTTTTTCCTTATAGTTTTTCAGTGCTTCCTCACTACCCTCCTGTTTTAGTGATTTATATGCTTTTTTTTGTCATTTATTCCTTTTTTTACATTTCTATTTATCCACATTGGTTTCTTTTTGTTCCATAACCTTTTATTCCCATACGGTATGTACCTCTCACAATAAGAATTTAGTATGCTTTTAAAGATCTCCCATTTTGTGGCTGTATTTTTGTTTTTGAGGACTTTGTCCCAGTTAGTTAGGCCTATGGCCTTGCTTAGTTGGCTAAGTTTAGCTTTTTTGAAGTTTGGTATTTTTGTTCCTCCCTGTAGAAATGCTCTTTTGAATGATAATTGGAAGGTTATTACTTTATGGTCACTATTTCCCAGGTGTCCCCCAATTTGCACATCTGTTTTTCTGTCAGGTCTATTGGTTAATACTAAGTCCAGTATGGCCGTCCCTCTAGTCGGGTCCTGAACCAGTTGGGAAAGGTAATTTTCTTTGGTTATTGCCAAGAACCTGTTTCCTTTATGCGATGTACAGCTTTCAGTTTCCCAGTCTATATCTGGGTAGTTGAAGTCCCCCATAATAACGACTTCATTATGATTTGCGGCCTCGTCTATCTTGTTTAGTAATAGATTTTCTGTGGACTCTGGTATATTAGGTAGTTTATAATAAACTCCTATTAGTAATTTATTATTGTTTTTGGCTCCATGTATCTCTACCCACAGTGACTCCACATGTTCATGTCCCTCACTTATATCTTCTCGGACTGAGGGCTTTAGATAGGACATCACATAAAGGCAGACCCCTCCCCCTTTCCGGTTTTGACGATTGTTTCTAAACAGACTGTAACCCTGTACTTTTAACTGCCCAGTAGTGTTGAGCGAACAGTTCGAGCATAGTTCGGGTTCGTACCGAATTTTGGGGTGTCCGGGACACGGACCCGAACCCGGACATTTTCAAAAAAGTTCGGGTTCGGGTTCGTTGTTCGGCGATTACTTCCCGCTTTCTGAAGGGATGCACAGCAACCAATCAGCTAGCATTTTACTTCTTTCCCTAAGAGCCCATCACAGCCATGCCTACTAATGGCATGGCTGTGATTGGCCAAGTGCAGCATGTGACCCAGCCTCTATTTAAGCTGGAGTCACGTAGCGCCGCACGTCACACTGCTCTGATTAGTGTAGGGAGAGGACGCAGCTTCTGTGAGGGCGAGATTAGGCAGGGAAAAGTCAGCAACAGAACCTAATGAACGGATCGATCTACAGCTGTGAATGATTGAACTTCTGCTAGTTACTTGCTCACTGGTTTTTAGGCTGCACAGAGCGTTTTTCTGTCACTTATTTTCTGGGGTGATCGGTGGCCATTTTGTGACTTGTGGTGCACCAGAACAAGCTGCCACCAAGTCCATCAATCCATCAATACTAGTTTTTTTTTGCTATATCCTACATCAGGGGCTTGGCTGTACTAATTGTCACCCCTAGAAAATCAGGATAGCAATTTCTATATTTTATTAAGAGGTTAAATACAATTGCCCAAATACCAATCCCCTAAATCTGGTGTTCCAGCTTTGGCTAGCCAAGTATAATACTGTCTGCTGTCTGGCAAAGGATAGATTATTTTATGTGGTGAAATTCAATTGCCAAAATAGCAATACCATAAATCAGTGGTTTCAGCGGTGGCTGGCAAAGTATAATAGTGTCCGCCAAAACATATATTTTGTTTTGGGGTGAAATTCAATTGCCAAAATAGCAATACCCTGAATCTGGTGTCCCAGCTGTTGCAGGCCAAGATTCATAGTGTCCGCAAAAACATATATTTTGTTCTGGGGTGAAATTCAATTGCCAAAATAGCAATTCCAGGGGGGCGGAGTTAGCGCCACAGTAGATGGCTGTGTGAGTGTGCAGCTCCGTCTGTAAAATCGCCCTTTCCGCCTATATCTTGAGCCTGGAACATCCGCAATGGTGAAAATCGGTGGGGCTAAAGCCAGTGAAGGCTCCGACACCCAGAAACCTTCTATCAACAAAGGAGAGATGGATAAATTCATTAAAAAAGCGGCCTCAGCTTATGTGGCAAGGGAGAGCAAGATGGCGCCGGTCTCCTCGCGCACTAACAACCGCGGCTCCAAAGAACAGACGGATGCTGCTGCAGATGGTGAAGAAGAGGTAAACCCGCTTCCTATATCGCGATCTTATCTCGAAGAAACCCTCTCCTCCACACTAGCTGCTGCTCTGGAGCCTATAAGCTCCGATCTTTCGTCCATTAAACAAGACGTCAGACATATAGGGAGGAGGGTAGAATCGCTTGAGGACTCTCAGTCGGCCATTTTATCGCACCAACATGCGGTCTCACAGCATATGATCTCTATACAGAGCTCTCTGAATTCCCTCTATAATGCCCTGGAGGACCAGGAAAACCGCGGGAGACGAAATAATCTACGCTTCCGCGGTATCCCAGAGACGGTCGCTACGGGAGATATCCTTAATACTGTGACACAGATATGCCTTTCCTTACTCGGCCCTGACTCGGCGCATGAAGTGACTCTAGAAAGGGCTCACAGGGCGCTGAGACCGAAGCCTGCAGTGAACGCCCCGCCACGCGATGTCATATGCCGGCTTCTGAATTTCCCTGTTAAGGAAGCCATACTTACTAAGGCCCGCCAAGCAGGGGAAGTCTCCTGGGATGGCTACTCCGTGTCCATATTTCAAGATCTGGCACAATCCACCTTACAGAAAAGAAGAGCACTAAAGCCCTTAACAGATTGGCTCCGTTCGCATAACGTCCCATACAGGTGGACATTTCCTTATGGAATCTCCTTCTTTTATGCTGGCCGCAGGATGAGCATCTCAACTTTTTCTGATTTAACCCAGATCTACGACCAATTGGACATTACTCCTTTGGACATTCAGAACTGGGACGTGATTCAGGATTTGTCCTCCCTCCCAACATTGCCCGCAGCTGACATATGGGAAAAGCAACGCACCCCGAGATCTCTAAAGAATAAAAGAGAAGCCTCTCTTTCTACACCCAGACGTCTCAAGATGGGAGAATGAGAAGATGTACTGACATGTATTAAGCTTGCCATTGTTGTTTTCACCCTGTCAGGGCTGGGACAAGGCCCACCACCAACAGAGGCTGAGCTGCCCAAGTGCGCCCCCCCCCCCCGCTCAGATAAAATACGAGAGTATTGCGGTATGCAGGGATACCTTTTTATTCATTTATTTATTTTATTCATACACCATGCTGTACAGTATATGCAGGATGTACAGAATTATAATATATGCTGTCCAGCATGGTGTATGAACTATATCGTATATTGTACGGCATGGTGTATGGATTATACTGTATATTGTACGGCATAGTGCAAGGATTATAATGTATACTGTACATTAAATGTATAGAGGTCACACCATGCCGGACAATATAACCGCTGTGCCATTCAGTACAATATACAGTATAGCCCCTACAAAGTGTAGAGATATACTGTATATTGTGTGCATGCTATGTGTGTATACCATAAACATACTCCACATAAAAACTTACAATTACTTGGCTGGGACCTTGGAGATCTCAGACGACACTTCAACACTTTGGCTGGGGGCTAGGTCTAAGAACATGCCGTCCCCTGGGCAGTATGGTTTTTGGTTCTTCTTCTTCGGACACTGTACAAGAGGTAACAGGAGGTAATATAACTGAGAAGGGCTATCAGGGGACATTATACAGGGGTCATATAACTTATATCACCCCTGTATAATGTCCCCTGATAGCCCTTCTCAGTTAAATTACACCTGTATAATAATGTACCCTGATACCCCATAGTTATATTACCCCGCCCTGTATAAATTACCCAGATACCCCTCAGTTATATTATATAACTGAAGGGTATCAGTTATACAGGGGACTGAGGAGGGCTATCAGGGGACATTATACAGGGGTAATATAACTCAGGGTATCAGGGTACATTATTATACCGGGGTAATATAATGGAGGACAGCTATCAGGGGACATTATACTGGGGTAATATAATGGAGGACAGCTATCAGGGGACATTATACTGGGGTAATGTAAGCTATATTACCCCTATATAGTGTGTAATATCACTCCTGAGTTACATTACCCCTGTATAATATTGTATCCTGATACCCCTTAGTTATATTACCCCAGCGGGTAATATAACTAAGGGATATCAGGGTACATAATTATACAGGGATAATATAACTCAGGAGGCCTATCAGTCATTATACATGGGTAATATAAGTTATATTGTACCCTGATACCCCTCAGTTATATTATATAACTGAGGGGTATCAGGGGACATTATGGGTAATATAACTGAGGGGTACAGGGGTAATGTAAGCTATATTACCCCCGTATAATGTCTGATAGCCCTCCTCAGTTATGTTCCCCTGTATAATGTACAATGATACCCCTCAGTTATATTATATAACTGAGGGGAATCAGGGTACATTAAGGGTTATAACTGAGGAGGGGCTGGGGTAGCAGGCAGGCCATGAGGCTAGGTAGGGTACGTTACATACTTGCTGGGGCCAGGGCAGGGCCAGGCATTCTTCTTAGGGGTGCCTCTGGCTGGTGCTGTGGTGCAGGCGCAGCAGGCTCAGTCCTCCTCCGATGCTGGGGCCTGGGCACGGAGGCTCACTAGAAGCAGCAGCAGGCGCTCACGCGGGCAGGCACGCAGTGTGACGTGCTGACGTCAACTCTGCGGCTGCCGCGCTCTCAGCCTGCTCCCGCCCTGTACGCTCTGCCTACGCTGTGCCTACGCAGTGAAGCCGCCGTTCCTCCACAGACGTGGTCAGTACTGGCCTCCCTGCCGCCCATTGGCTGGGGAGCTGGCCTGCGCCCTGACGCTGGAGCGCCCTGAGGCTGGAGCCTCCCCAGCCTCTGTGTCGGCCCGGCCCTGCACCCTGTGGTCCCTCTCTTTGCATATCTAGTTCTTATCTTCCCTTTCTTATTCTCTATCTCTGTATACTTTGCTATACTGACTTTCCACTGTACCTATTCATATCCCCACCCACCTACTTCTTAGGCATTTAATGGCTCGTTACCCTTATATTATGCATGTTTAGGGCGATATACACTATACACTACATGTGTACATACCCCCACTATGTACCGCTCTATTATGGCGCAATGGCGCCCGTTTTTTGTTCCTATATTAGTTCTTATGTTATAATTCAGTTCTTTATTAAGGCAACCTTCAGTGGAATATCACTTCCTATATATGGAATTGGTCTGTATATTGTCAAAAGGGAGCTGATCTCTCTTGTATACTTCCCTGGCTTCCCCTCGGGCTGTGTAGCTGGCTCATCAACATGGGTTCAAAAGATCCAATTCTCCGCCGTCCATATACAATTTATGATAGAGCGATGGCTGATTTGAACATCATCTCATATAATGTTAATGGATTCAATGCTCCTTCCAAACGTTGCCAAATCTTCTCCTTTTTGAAGAAAAGACTTACCTCTGTTTTGTTTCTTCAAGAAACCCATTTTAGATTTAACAGATACCCGGACCTCTCCCGTTCATCCTTCCCTGTTTGGTACCACTGCGGATCCAGCTCATCAGCCTCGAGGGGAGTCAGCATTGGTTTCAGCAAACGTGTGCCCTTCCAATATAGCCTCCACACTCAGGACCCAGAGGGCAGATTTCTACTCTTAAAAGGTACTATCAATAACCGTATATACACCTTCATTAATATATATGCACCTAATGTCGATCAGGTTACGTGGTTTAGAAACCTTATAACTCTTATCCAACCTCTGCTCGAGGGGCTTGTGGTCCTAGGAGGTGATTTTAACGTCACCATAGATCCCTCCTTAGATTCCTCATCTGGCAAGTCGGCACTCTCTAACCGTGCACTATCTGCCTTACGAAGTTTTCTTGCAAGCCTAAACCTGATCGACATTTGGAGGGTGTTGCACCCTACAGAGAAAGACTACACCTTCTATTCAAACACTAATGGCTCATATCAGAGACTGGATTACTTTTTTATCTCAAGAGAACATATTCAGTCCTGTATCAAACCCAGTATAGATTCAATACACCTTTCTGATCATGCCCCTATATTTTTAACTTTAGCTGCCCCCAACAGGCCTCTAGCGGAATTCAGATGGAGACTTAATGACCATCTCCTGTCCTCACAATCTAATATCTCTAAGATCCAGAAAAATATAGAGGATTTCTTTCAATTAAATACCTCCCCTTCTATATCGCCCCACGTGTTATGGGATACCCATAACGCTTTTATACGCTGACACCTTATCAGCCTAGGCTCTTTTGTTAAAAAACAAAGAACTGCCCGCATTGATGAACTATTCTCCCAGATTAAAATGCTGGAATCTCAACACAAGAAGTCCCAATCAGATTCCCTTCTACAAGCGCGTAATCAAGCCCGTATAGAATTGAAAGACATTTTAAATCTTGTCTCATCTAAATACTTTTTAAACTCTCAATTTAAGATTTTCGCCCATGGTGACAAGGCATCACGCTTTATGATGCACAGAGTAAAACAGAGGAGAGCCCAAAATCATATATGCAAATTGTTGTCTAAAACTGTTCAGCCTTTAACCGCTTACCGACCGCCTAACGCAGGATTGTGTCCTGCAGGCGGTCGGTCTATTCCTCTCTGACGCGCGGGCGCGTCATCTCGCGAGAGGCGAGATTTCCTGTGAACGCGCGCACGCGCGTGCACGCGTTCACAGGATCACGTCGGGGATAAGGTAAACTACAGCCTGCCAGCGCTGATCGTGCGCTGGCAGGCTGTAGAAGTTAAAAAAAATGGCATATCAGACGCTGTTTTGTTAACAGCGTCTGATATGCTTGCTGATCGTTCCTTTGGTGGTCCCTTTTGCTTGGGACCACCAAAGGAAACTTTTATAAGTGCACCAATCACCACACAGACCCCCCCCCACCCACCCCCCCACCCCAGTCACTGATTAACCCCTGATTAACCCCTGATTAACCACTGATTAACCCCCGATCACCCCATGTCACCCCCCTGACACTAATTACCCCCATGTAAGGCTCATTCAGACGTCCATATGTGTTTTGCGGATCCATGGATCCGCGGATCCGCAAAACACGGACACCAGCAATGTGCTTTCCGCATTTTGCGGATCCGCACATTGCCAGAACTATATAGAAAATGCCTTTTCTTGTCCGCAATTGCGGACAAGAATAGGACATGCTCTATCTTTTGCGGAGCTGCGGCCGGATGTTTGGTGGTTGAAACCCGGAAGTTTGTGGCCGCAGCTCCGCAAATGCTGATGCGGCGAGCGCATAGTGTGCTCTCCGCATCACCGCCAGCCCCATTCACACTGAATGGGTCCGCATCTATTCCGCAGAATTGCGGAATAGATGCGGACATTTTTGCGGACGTGTGAATGGGGCCTTACTACTTTTTTCTTTGCACATTTTTTGACAGAGATTTATTCATCCACATTGATCGATGCGAATGAGGAAATCTGTGCCGTTTTTTTTTGCACATTTTTGGGCAGAGATTTTTTCATCCACATTGATCGATGAGGAAATCTGTGCCATTCATTTTTTTTTCTTTTTTCAGCCCAGAGGCTGAACGGGAAAAAAAATCTCATTACCCGTATGCTCAATATAAGGAGAATCGCAGAAACTCCTAATGCTGGCCATACGTGTAATGATTGCGGAGACCCTAAAATGCCAGAGCAGTACAAAAACCCCACATGTGACCCCATTTTAGAAAGAAGACACCCCAAGGTATTCCGTGAGGTGTATGGTGAGTTCATGTAAAATATTATTTTTTGTCACAAGTTAGTGGAATATGAGATTTTGTAAAAAAAAAAAAAAAAACAATTTCCGCTAACTTGTGCCAATTTTTTTTTCTTTCTGTGAACTCGCCATACCCCTCACAGAATACCTTGGGGTGTCTTCTTTCCACAATGGGGTCACTTGTGGGGTTTTTATACTGTCGTGGCATTTTAGGGGTCCTAAAGCGTGAGAATCCAAATGCGTAAAAATGGCCTGTGAAATCCTAAAGGTACTCATTGGTTTTAGGGCCCCTTTGCGCATCTTGGCTGCAAAAAGTGTCACTCATGTGGTATCGCCGAACTCAGGAGAAGTAGGGCAATGTGTTTTGGGGTGTATTTTTACATATATCCATACTGTGTGTGAGAAATATCACTGTAAACGACAACTTTTTAAATTTTTTTATTCAAAGTTGTCAATTTACAGAGATATTTCTCACACAAAGTATGGGTATATGTAAAAATACACCCCAAAACACATTGCCCTACTTCTCCTGAGTACGGCGATACCACATGAGTGACACTTTTTTGCAGCCTGGGTGCGCAAAGGGGCCCAAATTCCAACGAGTACCTTTAGGTTTTATATGGCTGCTCACAATTTAGCCCCGCCCAAAATGCCAGAACAGTACAAACACACAACAAATGACCCCATTTTGGAAAGAAGACACCCCAAGGTATTCGCTGAGGGGCATAGTGAGTCCATGAAAAATTTAACTTTTTGTCAAAAGTTAGCAGAAATCAATCAATTTCCGCTAACTTGTGCCAAAAAAAAAAAATCTTCTGTGAACTCGCCATGCCCCTCACAGAATACATTGGGGTGTCTTCTTTCCAAAATGGGGTCACATGTGGGGTATTTATACTGCCCTGGCAATTTAGGGGCCCTAAAGCGTGAGAAGAAAATTGCGTAAAAATGCCCTCCTAAAAGGTACTCATTGGTTTTAGGGCCCCTTTGCGCATCTTGGCTGCAAAAAAGTGTCACTCATGTGGTATCGCCGTACTCAGGAGAAGTGGGGCAATGTGTTTTGGGGTATATTTTTACATATACCCATGTTGGGTGAAAGAAATATCTCTGTAAATTGACAACTTTGAATAAAAAAATGTAAAAAGTTGTCGTTTACAGCGATATTTGTCACACGCAGCACGGGTATATGTAAAAATACACCCCAAGACACATTGCCCTACTTCTCCTGAGTACGGCGATACCATGAGTGACACTTTTGCAGCCTGGAGTCGCAAAGGGTCATTTTCTGCTAACTTGTGAAAAAAATGAAATGATACATGAACTCACCATGCCCCTCCGCGAATACTTTGGGGTGTCTTCTTTCTAAAATGGTGTCATTTGGGAGTATTTATACTATCCTGACATTCTAGCACCTGAAGAAACATGACAGGTGCTCAGAAAGTCAGAGCTGCTTCAAAATGCCGAAATTCACTTTTTGCACCATAGTTTGTAAACGCTATAACTTTTACCCAAACCAATAAATATACACTTATTGGACTTTTTTATCAAAGACATGTAGAACAATAAATTTAGAGAAAATTTATATAGAAATGTAGTTTTTAAAAAAAATTACAACAGAAAGTGAAAAATGTCATTTTTTTGCAAAAATTTCGGTCATTTTTGATTAATAGCAAAAAAAGTAAAAATGTCAGCAGCAATGAAATACCACCAAATGAAAGCTCTATTAGTGAAAAGAAAAGGAGGTAAAATTCATTTGGGTGGTAAGTTGTATGACGGAGCAATAAACGGTGAAAGTAGTGTAGTGCGGAATTGTAAAAAGTGGCCTGGTCATTAAGGGTGTTTAAGCTAGGGGGGCTGAAGTGGTTAATAAATGCTAAGGATATAGCCTCCTGCTTTCGGGATTATTATAAATCACTGTATAATATCCCATGTCCCTCCATGCCTTCGATGTCAATTTCCCAGACAGATTACATTTATAAATTTCTCAATTCAATCTCCATCCCAAAGATTGCCCAAGATCAAAGGGAAATCTTGGAGTCCCCGTTTTCAGCGGAGGAATTGGACAGAGCTATTAAGCAGTTACCTAAAAACAAGGCACTGGGTCCCGATGGATTTACGGCTACTTATTACCGTATTTTTGCTAAACATCTGATTCCACACTTGCTAGCGCTGTTCAACTGCTCGCTTAACGGTTCTTCTCTATCCCCCGATATGACTAGAGCTACTATATCATTAATTCACAAAGAGGGCAAAGACCCAACACTTTGCGAAAGTTATCGCCCTATCTCACTATTAAACCTCGATTTGAAGCTCCTAGCCAAACTTTTAGCTAATCGCCTAACCCCCATTCTTCCATCATTAATTCATAGTGACCAAGCAGGCTTTGTCTTAGGTAGAGATGGCAAAGACAATACCGCAAGAATTTTTAACGCCATTCACTTTGCCAAAATGAAATCTTGCCCACTGGTTTTGGTCAGCACCGACGCCGAAAAGGCGTTTGACAGAGTTAATTGGACCTATATGCATCTGGTTCTCAACCGCTTCGGACTCCCTGACCCGTTTGTTCGGGCCATGTTCTCGATGTACCACTCGGCCTCGGCGTCGGTGCTGGCCAATAACAGTCTTTCCCTGCCTTTCCCAATTACTAACGGTACCCGCCAGGGCTGCCCCCTCTCCCCTTTAATGTTTGTGATGTCTATGGAGCCACTTCTCCAATCCAAAAATTCACTTAAGTCCAAGTCACCCTTTAACTGGGACTCCCACACAATAACATATTTAGGGGTCAAAATAAGCCCTGATCTCTCTAGCTTGTTCCAACTCAACTATGTCCCCTTATTTAGGTCTATGCAA
The DNA here is from genome assembly GCA_033119425.1 of Bufotes viridis. Lineage (NCBI taxonomy): Eukaryota > Metazoa > Chordata > Amphibia > Anura > Bufonidae > Bufotes > Bufotes viridis. The sequence goes on along the minus strand of CM065593.1, from coordinate 213,210,519 downwards.
GCTCAGATTGACACTCTATATTTACCCCTGCTGTCTTGGTTTGGGCGTAAAAATTTATTCACATCCCTGGTCTTACCTAGACTTACATATATGCAACAAGTGCTACCTCTCTCAATTCCTAATTCATACTTCCTCTCCTTAAACAGGGACATCCGTAACTTCATTTGGAATAAAAAGAGAGCTCGTATTAGTCTTAATATCCTTCACCGTCCAAAGTCATCTGGGGGCATAAATCTTCCTAATCTGAAAACCTATCATAACGCCATCCTGCTAGCTAGAATCATCGACTGGTTTAGGGAACCCCCCAGCAAATCTTGGGTCAAGATGGAATCAGAACTTTTTAAATCATCATTTCGAGCTCTCCTTTTATCACCTCACAGACCGGATCGCCGCCAATATGCCTCTCACCTCAATCTCAGGGCTACTCTTGAAACCTGGTATACATTTCAGTCTTCGCCATGGAGTGTACCTTTACCATCCCCTCTTATACAGGTCCGAGATATTCTCACTCAGGCCCCAATAGCACTACAACACAGCTTACCCCCGTCACTAAGGAATTCCTCCATCCCTGTTCTTTCTCTGTTCAATGAAAATGGCACTTTAATGGACAGCAATCATATACGAGACTTACTCTGCAAAGATAGTCCTACCCCCTTTTTTAGTTCCTTCCTTCACTCCTATATTTCAAAACACATCCAGTACAGTGACTTGATCAGACCGATAACCTGGTTTGAAAGCTTGATTTGCTCTGTATCCCCCCCAAAAAAAGCTTATTTCTGTGCTTTACATGAGAATTAACACACCTGCTTCTATGCCCAAACCTTCTTTTATTGGGTCCTGGGAAAAAGATTTAGGAGTGTCCTTTTCCACAACAGAACAACACCATTTATTTATAGAACCCCACATCTCCTCTAGATGTGTCAGAATCCAGGAGAATGGGTATAAACTCCTTACCCGCTGGTATAAAACTCCGGATGTCACATGCCGTTATTCTGCCATGGGCTGTGACACTTGCTGGCGTTGTAACTCTGACAGGGGTTCATTTTACCATACATGGTGGACATGTCTCACGTTGACAAAATGGTGGTCGGCTATTTTTACTAAATGTAACCTTTTCTGTAAAATCCAACTGCCCCCCTCCCCACAAGCAGCCTTATTAGGGATGCTCTCTGACGTCAGCAACCCTACGGTCTCCAGACTCTATAGAAAACTTTTGTCTGCAGCGCGATTGCTAATACCTAAATACTGGTTGTCTTCGGAACTGCCCCCTATAGACCAATGGTTGACTAAGATAGATTCTATATGCAGGTTCGAAGAACTGTCCTCTTGGGAAAACCGCACCCATATCAAATTTTTGGGTTTATGGTCCCTATGGTTGGACTTTAGGAAACACACGTAGGTTGTTTACCGTACAATTCTATATATACTATTAGGATGATGATATAGCTACAAAGTTATAATATGCAGACCTTTATGTTCTCAGGATTTAAAACTCCTTTTAATTCCCACTACTACTGGTTGCCTTTTGTTGGTCACCTTGTTGGTCACCTTGTTGTTCACCTTGTTCTCTTGATTCCCATATATTGTGCCAATTGTACATTCTTATGGCCTACTTCCGGAAATTTATTTGCGCAATGTACTAACTTTGATTATCTTGCATTTCTATGTATTGCTTACATGTCTGTATGCTACTCATATATCTACAATAAAAAATGTAATAAAAAAAAAAAAAATAGCAATACCATAAATCAGTGGTTTCAGCTGTGGCTGGCAAAGTATAATAGTGTCCGTCAAAACATATATTTTGTTCTGGGGTGAAATTCAATTGACAAAATAGCAATACCCTGAATCTGGTGTCCCAGCTGTTGCAGGCCAAGATTCATAGTTTCCGCCAAAACATATATTTTGTTCTGGGGTGAAATTCAATTGCCAAAATAGCAATACCCTGAATCTGGTGTCCCAGCTGTTGCAGGCCAAGATTCATAGTGTCCGCCAAAACATATATTTTGTTCCGGGGTGAAATTCAATTGCCAAAATAGCAATACCATAAATCAGTGGTTTCAGCTGTGGCTGGCAAAGTATAATAGTGTCCACCAAAACATATATTTTGTTCTGGGGTGAAATTCAATTGCCAAAATAGCAATACCCTGAATCTGGTGTCCCAGCTGTTGCAGGCCAAGATTCATAGTGTCCGACAAAACATATATTTTGTTACGGAGTGAAATTCATTTGCCAAAATAGCAATACCATGAATCAGTGGTTTCAGCTGTGGCTGGCAAAGTATAATAGTGTCCGCCAAAACATATATTTTGTTCTGGGGTGAAATTCAATTGACAAAATAGCAATACCCTGAATCTGGTGTCCCAGCTGTTGCAGGCCAAGATTCATAGTGTCCGCAAAAAAAACATATATTTTGTTATGGAGTGAAATTCAATTGCCAAAATAGCAATACCATAAATCAGTGGTTTCAGCTGTGGCTGGCAAAGTATAATAGTGTCCGCCAAAACATATAATTTGTTCTGGGGTGAAATTCAATTGCCAAAATAGCAATACCCTGAATCTGGTGTCCCAGCTGTTGCAGGCCAAGATTCATAGTGTCCGCAAAAACATATATTTTGTTCTGGGGTGAAATTCAATTGCCAAAATAGCAATACCCTGAATCTGGTGTCCCAGCTGCTGCAGGCCAAGATTCATAGTGTCCGCAAAAACATATATTTTGTTCTGGGGTGAAATTCAATTGCCAAAATAGCAATACCCTGAATCTGGTGTCCCAGCTGTTGCAGGCCAAGATTCATAGTGTCCGCAAAAACATATATTTTGTTCTGGGGTGAAATTCAATTGCCAAAATAGCAATACCATAAATCAGTGGTTTCAGCTGTGGCTGGCAAAGTATAATAGTGTCCGCTAAAACATATATTTCGTTCTGGGGTGAAATTCAATTGCCAAAATAGCAATACCCTGAATCTGGAGTCCCAGCTGTTGCATGCCAAGATTCATAGTGTCAGCAAAAACATATATTTTCTTCTGGGGTGAAATTCAATTGAGAAAATAGCAATACCATAAATCAGTGGTTTCAGCTGTGGCTGGCAAAGTATAATAGTGTCCGCTAAAACATATATTTCGTTCTGGGGTGAAATTCAATTGCCAAAATAGCAATACCCTGAATCTGGTGTCCCAGCTGTTGCAGGCCAAGATTCATAGTGTCCGCCAAAACATATCTTTTGTTCTGTGGTGAAATTCAATTGCCAAAATAGCAATACCATAAATCAGTGGTTTCAGCTGTGGCTGGCAAAGTATTATAGTGTCCGCCAAAACATATATTTTGTTCTGGGGTGAAATTTAATTGCCAAAATAGCAATACCCTGAATCTGGTGTCCCAGCTGTTGCAGGCCAAGATTCATAGTGTCCGCAAAAACATATATTTTGTTCTGGGGTGAAATTCAATGGCCAAAATAGCAATACCCTGAATCTGGTGTTCCAGCTGTTGCAGGCCTAGTTTAAATCTGTCCGTAACAGGGGATATTTTGTTCTGGGGTGAAATTCAATTGCCAAAATAGCAATACCCTGAATCTGGTGTTTGAGCTGTTGCAGGCCAATTGTAAATCTGTCCATAAAAGGACACCTTTCATCCAGGGCCTAAATATTAGCCCTAAAAGAGATATTCCCCGAAATCAGTGGTTACTGCTGTTCCTGGATTATTGTAATACGCTACATAAATAAATAGGCAGATAGTGTTAGGTGCCTGTAAAAAAAGGTCTGAATTAGAATTTAATACATTGGGCCTCAAGTTATGCAGCAGTCTCTTATGCTGTTTGAAGACTCTGCTGGCAGTGTTTCCCAAGGGAATCCACCTAGCCCTTCCCCAGTGGTGGAAGACATAGAATGCACTGATGCACAACCTCTGATGTTTCCTGATGATGAGGACATGGGAATACCACCTCATCGGAGTCCACACGTCTCTGATGATGACGAAACACAGGTGCCAACTGCTGCGTCTTTCTGCAGTGTGCAGACCGAACAGGAGGTCAGGGAGGAAGACTGTGTGGAAGACGATGCAGGGGACGATGAGTTCCTAGACCCCACATGGAACGTAGGTCGTGCCACTGACTTTCATAGTTCAGAGGAAGAGGCAGTGGTGAGACCGAGCCAACAGCGTAGGAAAAGAGAGAGCAGGGTGCAAAAGCAGAACAGCCGCCGCCAAGAGAGTTCGCCTGCTACTGGCCACCGCCACTAGGGACCGAGCACCCCAAAGGCAGCTTCAAGGAGTTCCCTGGCATGGCACTTCTTTAAACAATGTGCTGACGACAAGACCCGAGTGGTTTGCACGCTGTGCCATCAGATCCTGAAGCGAGGCATTAACGTTCTGAACCTTAGCACAACCTGCATCACCAGGCATCTACATGCAAAGCATGAACTGCAGTGGAGTAAACACATTAAAAGCAAGGAACTCAATCTGGCTCCCCCTGCTCCCTCTTCTGCTGCTGCCCCGGCCTCTTCCTCCGCCTCGGGAGGAAAGTTTGCACCTGCCGCCCACCAAACAGAGGATGTGCCACCGACAACACCACCTGCGTCACCAAGCATCTCCACCATGTCACAGAGCAGCGTTCAGCTCTCCATCTCACAAACCTTGGAGAGAAAGCGTAAATTCCAACCTAGCCACCCTCGAGCCCTGGGCCTGAATGCCAGCATTTCTAAACTACTGGCCTTTGAAATGCTGTCATTCAGGCTGGTGGACACAGACAGCTTCAAACAGCTGATATTCATGGCTGTCCCACAGTATGTTCTTACCAGCCGCCACTACTTCTCCAAGACAGCCGTGCCTTCCCTGCACAACCAAGTATCCGATAAAATCAAGTGTGCACTGCGCAACGCCATCTGTGGCAAGGTCCACCTAACCACAGATACGTGGACCAGTAAGCATGGCTAGGGACGCTATATCTCCCTAACTGCACACTGGGTAAATGTAGTGGCAGCTGGGCCCCAGGTGGAGAGTTCCTTGGTGCAAGTCCTTCCGCCGCCAAGGATCGCAGGGCATCATTCTTTGCCTCCTGTAGCCTCCTCCTCCTACTCGGCTTCCTCCTCCTCTGCTTCCACCAGCTCATCCAGTCAGCCACACACCTTCACCACCAACTTCAGCAAAGCCCGGGGTAAACGTCAGCAGGCCATTCTGAAACTCATATGTTTGGGGGACAGGCCCCACACCACGCAGGAGTTGTGGCGGGGTATTGAACAACAGACCGACGAGAGGTTTCTGCCGGTGGGCCTCAAGCCCGGCCTGGTGGTGTGCGATAATGAGCGAAATCTCGTCGCAGCTCTGGGACTAGCCGGTTTGACGCACATCCCTTGCCTGGCGCATGTGCTGAATTTGGTGGTGCAGAAGTTCATTCACAGCTACCCCAACATGTCAGAGCTGCTGCATAAAGTGCGGGCCGTCTGTGCGCGCTTCCGGCGATCACATTCTGCCGCTGCTCGCCTGTCTGTGCTACAGCGGAACTTCGGCCTTCCCGCTCACTGCCTCATATGCGACGTGCCCACCAGGTGGAACTCCACCTTGCACATGCTGGAGAGACTGTGCGAGCAGCAGCAGGCCATAGTGGAGTTTCAGCTGCAGCACGCACGCATCAGTCGCACTGCGGAACAGCACCACTTCACCACCAATGATTGGGCCTCCATGCGAGACCTGTGTGCCCTGTTGCGCTGTTTCGAGTACTCCACCAACATGGCCAGTGTCGATGACACCGTTATCAGCGTTACAATACCACTTCTATGTCTCCTTGATAAAATGCTTAGGGCGATGATGGAATGGGAGGTGGCCCAGGAGGAGGATGAGGGGTCATTTTTAGCACTTTCAGGCCAGTCTGTTAGAAGTGGCTCAGAGGGAGGTTTTTTGCAACAGCAGAGACCAGGTACAAATGTGGCCAGCCAGGGCCCACTACTGAAGGACGAGGAAGATGAGGAGGAGGTGGAGGAGGATGAGGATGAAACAGGTTCACAGAGGGGTGGCACCCGACACAGCTTATGCCCATCACTGGTGAGTGGCTGGGGGGATAAGGAGGACGATGACAATACGCCTCCCACAGAGGAGAGCTTGTCCTTACCTCTGGGGAGCCTGGCACACATGAGCGACTACATGCTGCAGTGCCTGCGCAACAACAGCAGAGTTGCCCACATTTTAACGTGTGCAGACTACTGGGTTGCCACCCTGCTGGATCCCCGGTACAAAGACAATGTGCCCACCTTACTTCCTGCACTGGAGCGTGATAGGAAGATGCGCGAGTTCAAGTGCACGCTGGTAGAGGCGCTCCTGAGAGCACTCCCAAATGTCACAGGGGAACAGGTGGAAGCCCAAGGCGAAGGCAGAGGAGGAGCAAGAGGTCACCACCGAAGCAGTGTCACGGCCAGCTCTTCTGAGGGCAGGGTTAGCATGGCAGAAATGTGGAAAAGTTTTGTCTCCACGCCACAGCTAACTGCACAACCACCTGATACGGAACGTGTTAGCAGGAGGCAGCATTTCACTAACATGGTTGAACGGTACGTCTGCACACCCCTCCACGTACTGACTGATGGTTCGGCCCCATTCAACTTCTGGGTCTCCAAATTGTGGTGGTGGGTGATATGACGCATGATTCCTTGCAGTGGGACCTGTATCCTCGGTCTGGTTGCTGGGCCGAAATAACTGAAAGTGGCCTTCTCCAGTGGTGGGTGATATGACGCATGATTCCTTGCAGTGGGACCTGTATCCTCGGTCTGGGTGCTGGGCCGAAATAACTGAAAGTGGCCTTCTCCAGTGGTGGGTGATATGACGCATGATTCCTTGCAGTGGGACCTGTATCCTCGGTCTGGGTGCTGGGCTGAAATAACTGAAAGTGGCCTTCTCCACTGGTGGGTGATATGACACATGATTCCTTGCAGTGGGACCTGTATCCTCGGTCTGGGTGATGGGCCGAAATAACTGAAAGTGGCCTTCTCCAGTGGTGGGTGATATGACGCATAATTCCTTCCTGTGTGACCTCTCTCCTCTGTCTGGGTGCTGTGGCCGAAATAACTTAAAGTGGCCTTATCCAGTGGTGGGTGATATGAGGCATGATTCCTTGCTGTGGGACCTCTCTTCAATTGATATTGGTTAATTTTTATTTTATTTTAATTCATTTCCCTATCCACATTTGTTTGCAGTGGATTTACCTACATTTTGCTGCCTTTTGCAGCCCTCTAGCCCTTTCCTGGACTATTTTACAGTCTTTTTAGTGCCTAAAAGTTCAGGTCCCCATTGACTTCAATGGGGTTCGGGTTCGGGATAAAGTTCGTGTCGAGTTCGGATCCCGAACCCAAACATTTTCGGGAAGTTCGGCTGAACTTCCCGAACCCGAACTTCCAGGTGTCCGCTCATCTCTACCAGTGTACAACTGATTTTGGTATGCAATGACCTTAATCAGTATATTCTTTTATTTCAGGCCCCATGACCACTATTAGGACTTGGTGCTGCACAAGGTTATCCTTTGATCTTATCCCTTTCTCCACCCCCCCCCCCCCACCATCACTTATTATAACTCTTTTGTATTAACCTTCTTTTTCATTCTTTCTCTCTAATCCCTTCTCTCATTTTACCTGGTCCTGTATCTCTATGGTATTTGCCACTCATTGTTTCCTCCCCTTCGCATAGCCTGCACTCCATGCTGGAACTGCTTCCTATCAGTGGAGCACATCTTCCGGCCACCGTGCAGTTCGGACCCCGGTTGACTTCTGGTGTTTGGAACGCACGGCGTCCTGCGCTCTGCACGTGTTTCCTGTCAACTGCCCACAGCGTGGGACACCTACTCCTCCTATTTAGGAGGACCCAGCTCATTCACATATGTGCACCACTACCTTCCTGGCGCTTTTTGAGCACCTATACCTACAATAAGGTGTACATTACTTTTCTCTAACCTTCATTTACTACCTAACTGCGGCACAGGTAAGTCCCTAGTAGTGTATATTAGTGTATACTGGCCCACGGTCCCAGGTTATTTTACTTATGTTGTGCATTGGTGTATCGATACTTATTAGCTATGGATATGTTTTGTCACCTATATGCCTATTGTAATATAACCAGCATTCATACATATACCTTAATAAGGCATGCACCAGATATCCGGATCCCCTAAGTATGATGTCATGAAAAAACAATCTCAGATTTACTTGGATGATTACAAGCATTCCAAAGTTATTTAAAGGTGTTGTTTTACCAGCAAAAAAAAGTTAAAGCCACTAATGTATTGTAATTGTCCATTGTACTTCTTGTGCTGGCTAGATTTGTTTTGTCATCACATTATACACTGTCATGGTGACGGTCACCCGAATGAAGCCTTAAAAAACTCTAGTGACCTAAGGATCTTTTCTCTGTATTAAATAACTGAGGATACAGCATATTTATGTTATTTTATTTCAATCCTGTTTCACTTCAGTCATTGTATTATTATTTTACTTTTTCATTGTTTATATTTATTTTGGTCCAATTTTGTTTGTTTTTTTTCTTTGTCTTCAGTGTCTGAATGCCTGCGAGCCGAAAACGTTCACACATATTGCCGCATTACTTGCCTTTCTGAAATACAGTTTGAACAAGGAAAACTTTTCCTGTGATTTATTCTTAAGCCCCTTTCACACGGGCGAGAATTCCGTGCGGGTGCAATGCGTGATGTGAACAAATTGTACCCGCGCTGAATCCAGACCCATTCACTTCAATGGGGCTGTGCAGATGAGCGGTGATTTTCACGCATCACTTGTGCGTTGTGTGAAAATCGCAGCATGTTCTATATTCTGCATTTTTCACGCAATGCAGGACCCATAGAAATGAATGGGACTGCGTAAGAATCGCAAGCATCCACAAGCAAGTGTGGATGTGGTGCGACTTTCACGTATGGTTGCTAGATGACAGGGATGAGCAACCCCGTTTCAGTGTATTCACTGTATTTTCCCTTATAACATGTTATAAGGGAAAATAATAGCATTCTTAATAGAGAATGCTTACTAAAATGTAGATTGAGGGGTTAAAAAAAAATAAAAAGTTAACTCACCTCATCCACTTGATCACGCTGCCGGCATCGTCTTCATTCTTCTTTGAGGACCTGTAGAAAAGGACCTTTGATGTAATTGCGCTCACTACGTGGAGAGCATGGTGACGTCAGCACAGATCCTGCTGAATTAAGATAGAAGTCCATTTGCAGGTCCTAGAAGAAAGAAGATGATGCCTCACATGCAACACCCATGTGAAAGAGGCCTTACTATTTACAAAATGATGCCAGCATAAAGTAGACATATGGTGAGTGTTAATAAAAAAAGTAATAAAAAAAAATAAATCTTTAAATGGATTTTTCTTAGAAAGTAATGGAAAACATATTGACTCAAATTTACAACTAACTCAAAGTATGATGTGTCATGAGAAAGCCATCTCAGAATTACAAAGTTATTTAAAGGGGTTGTTTCACCGGCATTTAAAAAAAAAAAAAAAAAGTTAAAAAGCCACTCACTATTGTATTGTGATTGTCCATTGTGCTTCTTGTTCTGGCTGGATTCATTTTGTCATCACATTATACACTTCTCGTTTTCATGGTTACAGCCTCTGTCTAGCAGTAAAATAATATAAACAAAAAAGCCCTTTCACTGCGCGATCCGGCACCTGGCAAGGGAGAGCATTGGAGCAGGAAATGTCATGGGGGTTGGAGGGGTGAAAATGGAGATATGTCTGGGTTCAGCTCTGAACCCGGACAACTAGAGTTGGGCGAGCATGCTCGGCTGAACACCAGTCCGGTTTGAGCATTACGATGCTTGGCACATCGTGGTGTTCGGCCAATCATCGCATGTGCTCAAACGCGATGCTCGAGTCTCCTCCCCGCATGTTTGTTGCCTGCTACGCAGCCAATAAACGTGTGGGTAAGTACTGCCACTAACTGTAATGCTGTAGCCATGTTAGTTACTGGCATTACAGTGATTGGCTGGCCAGAATGTGTCATTGGGTGCTATATAGCAACCGATGACACGTGTTCGGCTCAGTCTTAGTCAGGGAGAGCTGTGCTGAAGAAGGGACAGATAGTGTAGGGAGTGAAATTATAAAATTTTGGGAAAAAACTTGTTAGAGACCCAAAAGTCCTTTTAAGGACCATTGTTGTATCTGGCAGAAAAACGACTGAAAAAATGGCGTTGTGTTAAACATGCAGGAAATACTCAAACACAAATACAGTTGTGCATATATATACAGGTGAGCAGATCCTGCACTTGTAGCCCGTTGCTAATGGCGATCCCCAGTTAAAATGCATACAATGGAGGAATCCCACAGCGGACCACAAGTACCACAATAGACAACCTACACAAGATGGCAATTGTGTGGATGTGATTAACAATAACAATTGAAAAAACAGGTGCACTCTGCGGTCTTACTAAACCCTCATACTGATGTTAAAATTGAGAGATTAGCCAACATATCCTACTATGGAGAACATGACTAAGCCTGAGCACCGCGCAAAGGTTTCTGAAGTAGCTCGGGACATAATACTCACCTACCTGTGCCATATGGGCAATACCAGGGGCCAGTGGGCGAATTACAGGAGAGTAAAGGCAGACTTGCAGCATACTCCCCAGTCACCTTCAGCATGTCGCCATTCCTGCAATGAGAGGAGGCTGTGAGCCCCACTCAAGACTGGGTGATATGGCCCAGGCCCCACAGGTGCACCAAAATGTAGCCTGTGGATGAAAATCAGGCACATTTACATAGAAGTTTATACACCTCCAACAACTCTATATACAAAACGTAGTTTATTTTACATTTGCGCAGCCTAAATATTTGTGACATTCAGCGCAATAGTTTGGCCGCTAGTAACAGCGACATTACCAGCGCGACATCTCCTGTATAACATTTGTGCATCTTAAATATCAGTGACATTAATTCAGTGTAATTTTTTATTGGCTGGTGGTGACAGCGACATTACTTGTGCTATACCTCCTGTATAACATTTGTGTATCCTAAAATAATCTGACAGCGACATTATCTGTGCTACATCTCCTGTTTATTTGGCATACACTTACAAAACCTGCGCTAACTGTACGTGTGACATACTTGCAAGCATATATACCATTTAATATCCGCAAGGCGAGCATTAAGGGACGGGGAAGTGGCCATGCTGCTGATGGTGCACGCAGAGGCTGTGGCCCTGGGTGAGGTAAAACTGTGACTGCTGCCAGAGCAAAAGAAACAAACTCATCCACGATACCTAGCTTCATGTCCCAGTTTGCAGGGTGGCGCAGTACACCACTCTCAAAGTCAGACCAGTGCGACCAGGTGGTCGGTTGGATTGCAGCAGATAATGCAGTTAAGCACCGCCCTGTCTTCCACAAAGTCCAGTCTCGGTAACCAAGAGTCTGGTCAACAGAATCCTCACCCTGATACTCCTTCCACCCACCATGTAGAGTATTGGCAAACAAGTGATCCCATACTCGGATATTCCAAGGAGCTCTTTTCATCGCCATTCCTTGAAGAGGTAAATGAGGAGATCTTGTGCCCTTATTCCAAAATTCTTGAGCATTCACAGTCAGAAGAAGATGACGGTGGGGAATGGCAATTAGTGTTTCACGAGTGGATGATGATGATGAGACACAGTTGCCAATAAGTCAACCGCAATTAGTGTCTCAAGATAAGGATGAGACACAGTTGTCAAACACTGAGGTTGTTGTTAGGTCAACAAGTCAGGAGGATGACCAGTGTGAGAAAGTGGTAGAGGAGGTGGTGGACAATGAAATCACTGACCCAACCTGGGAAGGTGGCAAGCCAAGCGAGGACAGCAGTACAGAGGGGGCGGGATCTGCAGCACCACAGCAGGCTGGAAGAGGCAATGGGGTGGCAAAAGGGAGAAGGTGGGCCACACCAAATAGGCAAGCAACTGTTACCTGGAGCACCCCCTTGCGGAAATCTCCCTTGCCAAGGGGTAGGTGTTCCGCAGTCTGGCGTTTTTTTGAAGAAAGTGCGGACGTTAAAATAATTGTCATTTGCAACCTGTGCCAAACCAAAATGAGCAGGGGCGTGAACACTAGTAACCTCACCACCTCTAGCATGATCTGTCACATGTGATCAAAGCACTCTAATAGGTGGTCCAACTGCAATCAGTGTCTGAGGGTCACACCACTGGCTCCTCTTCCCCTGTGTTACGTTCTGGCCAATCCCCTATCCAAGACGTAGGCCCATATGCCTCCCGATATGCACCTGGCCCTTCATAAGCACCATCAGCTAGCACATCCACTTCTGTGTCCCAGCGCAGTATACAGATGTCTATCCCCCAGGCCTTTGAACAAAAGTGCAAATACCCAGCCACCCACCAACTTAGCCTTAGCACTAAATGCTCACATTTCAAAATTGCTGGCCCTGGAAATGTTGCCATTTAGGCTTGTGGACACTGAGGCTTTCCGCAGCTTGATGGCGGCGGCTGTCCTGGGTTACTCTGTCCCCAGCCACCAATATTTTTCAGTGTGTGCAGTCCAAGCCTTACACCAGCATGTGTCCCGTAACATCACCCTTGCCCTGACCAACGCAGTTATTGGGAAGGTCCACTTAACGACTGAAACATGGACAAGTGTTTTTGGCCAGGGGCGCTACATTTCCCTGACTGCACACTGGGTGAACGTTGTGGAGACCAGGAGTGAGTCGTACCCAAAGGTGCTATAAACGCCAAATATTGGGGGCCCTATTTTCATCAGGGTTTCCTACGTTTATGGCTGCAACCCCCCCCCCCTTCTCCTCCTCCTCCACTTCCATCTCTGAATTATCATCTTGAAGCACCAGTCAGCCATCAATAGTGCGTAAACTGGTCTGCAGTGACAAACAGCACACGGCCGCAGAGCTGTGGCAGGGGATAAGGGTCCAGAAGGAGCTGTGGCTCTTGCCACTCAACCAGCAAACAGGCATGAATGTTTGATATTGGCTATAACTTGGTGGCAGCTTTGGAGCTCGGCAAGCTCACAAACATACCATGCCTAGCCCACATGTTCAACCTAGTGGTTCAGCGGTTTCTCAAAACCTTCCCCAATTTGCCTGAGCTACTGGTGAAGGTGTACCGCATGTGTGCCCATTTCCGCAAGTCATCAACAGCTTCTGCTGGTCTGGCAACGCTGCCGCAGCACTTGCAATTACCAGCTCACCGACTATTTTGCAATGTAAGCATTCGCCGGAACTGGACTTTCCACATGTTGGCCAGGTTTTGTGAGCAGCATTGGGCAGTAGTGGAATACCAGCTGCAACATGGTTGTCGCCTTTACAGTCAGTTTACGCTCTTCACAAGTGATTAGTGGGCATTGATGGCTAACCTCTATGAAGTTTTACGCAACTTTTAGCAATCAACACAGATGGTGAGCGGTGATAACGCTATTATCACGGTAACCATCCCACTTCTGTGTCTACTCAAACTCTCTCTGCCCACAATTAAGGCAGACGCTTAGCATGGGGAAGAGGTACAAACGGTAATAGCCAGACCACCTCTGTTCGTCAGCGTGAACGTAATGTCTTTGAGGGTCATCAGCAAACCCTCGCCCATAATTAGAGATGAGCGAACACCTGGATGTTCGGGTTCGAGAGGTTCGGCCGAATTTCCGGAAAATGTCCGTGTTCGTGATCCGAACTCAACCCGAACTTCATCCCGAACCCCATAGAAGTCAATGGGGACCCGAACTTTTGGGCACTAAAAAGGCTGTAAAAGACACCCAGAGGGATAATATACCGCAATAAACGCATTGCGATTACAACTTTGAGCTAACGATCACCATGGGAACGCCTCCTCTAGTAGAATGTACTGTCGGATCTGAGAATTAAGTTGAAATCGCAATGCGATTCTTATATATTTGCTTAATCGCATTGCGATTTCAACTTAGCATTGCTAAATAATTCCAGTTAACGAATATGGATGGAATTATTTAGCGAAGCTAAGTTGAAACGGCAATGCGATTAAGCAGATATATAATAATCGCATTGCGATTTCAACTTAATTCTCACATCCGACAGTACATTCTACTGGAGGAGGCGTTCCCATGGTGATCGGTAGCTCAAAGTTGTAATCGCAATGCGATTAAGCAAATACATAAGAATCGCATTGCGATTCCAACTTTTTAGTACTCAACTTTTAAAATCGTACACCACTTTAAGTTCCAAAGTTGCAATCGCGTTCGAATAGAACTTAAAGCTGTCTCTTAGTCAGTTTTAGTATTGGTGTGCTGTAATAGAAGTTACATTCAGATGCTGAATATAACTTAGAGCAATACAGTCAACTTTACACTGTTAGTTTTATTATCGCGATAATACAACTATTCAAGAATCGTGGTACGTGCGTCTGTACGTGTGTGCGTTACCTCGGACACTATTCTATTTTGCCAGCCACAGCTGAAACCACTGATTTATGGTATTGCTATTTTGGCAATTGAATTTAACCCCAGAAAATAATCTATCCTTTGCCAGACAGCAGACAGTATTATACTTGTCTAGCCAAAGCTGGAACACCAGATTTAGGGGATTGGTATTTGGGCAATTGTATTTAACCCCTTAATAAAATATAGAAATTTCTTTCCTGAGTTTCTAGGGGTGACAATTAGCACAGCCAAGTCCCTGATGTAGGATATAGCAAAAAAAAAAAACTAGTATTGATGGATTGATGGACTTGGTGGCAGCTTCTTCTGGCGCACCACAAGTCACAAAATGGCCGCCGATCAACCCAGAAAATAAGTGACAGAAAAACGCTCTGTGCAGCCTAAAAACCAGCGAGCAAGTTCAATGATTCTCAGCTGTAAATCGATCCGTTCATTAGGTGCTGTTGCTGACTTTAACCTGCCTAATCTCGCCCTGACAGAAGCTGAGTCCTCTCCCTACACTAATCAGAGCAGTGTGACGTGCGGCGCTACGTGACTCCAGCTTAAATAGAGGCTGGGTCACATGCTGCACTTGGCCAATCACAGCCATGCCATTAGTAGGCATGGCTGTGATGGGCTCTTAGGGCAAGAAGTAAAACGCTAGCTGATTGGCTGCTGTGCAGCCCTTCAGAAAGCGGGAAGTAATTGCCGAACAACGGACCCGAACCCAAACTTTTTTGAAAATGTCCGGGTTCGGGTCCGTGTCCCGGACACCCCAAAATTCGGTACGAACCCGAACGATGCTCGAACTGTTCGCTCAACACTACCCATAATGTATTAGAGGGTCACCATCAGGCCCTTGTTCTTAATGTTTTAGAGGATCACCAGCAGGCCATTGCTCCTAATGATTTTGAGGGTCACCAGCAAGCCCTCACCAATAATATTTTAGAGGGTCACAAGCAGGTCCTTGTTCATAATGTTTTAGAGGGTCAACATCATGCACTCACCCCTAATGTTTTAGATGGTCAGCTCGGCAGCAGGCCCTTGCCTATAATGTTTTAGATAGTCACCATCAGGCCCTTGCTCCTAATGTTGTTGAGGGTCACCAGCAGGCCATCAATCATAAATTCAAGGGTGTGTATCATGCCCTCCTTTATGTGTAATAAAGGGTGTATTGTAATGCCAGTTCCTTTGGCATCCCTTTCACTTAGTGTGTAGGCTTTATCAGTGTAGGAGTCCCACTACCTAAACAATTGTACCACAATGTGAATGAGGCCCTCCTTTATGTGATATACAGGTTGTATCGGAGTGCCTCTTGCTTGTAATTTTGGCAGCACTTGCACTTTATATACAAGTAAATATACAGGAAATAATGTTTCCTAACAAGTTTTTCTCTAAAATCGATTTTGTCTTCGGTTTTGTGCGTATTATTGTCTGTCTGTAAAAATGGCGTACTACTCAGACAACATCATTCCCAGCAGCGACTTGGTAGTCCAAGATGCATACAGACATCCTGCCCATGCTGTTCCTGAACCATTTCAGTGGTGTCTTCATCAATTTCTGACCTTTTACTGTGAACCAGACACCCTCCCCTCTTCAGAGCAGGGGGTACCTGGTTTAATGCTCGGGTTATCCCATTGACTTCCATTGCTCATCCCGAGGTTTTCTAGTCAAGCATCCGAGCACTTTGGTGCTCGACCAACACTACTAGTGTGTGCTCCGTGCCCCCCGATCTGTGGGACGCATCTGTTCCGCCTGCATCAATCTGCGCCCCCCTTCCTGTGCGCCCTGCATCTAACCCTTGTCTTTACAGGCCATGCACTCTTCCTGCCAGCATTTGTGCCCGTCTGCCCCCATATGTGTTTCCCCTGCCCCCATCCCTCACCTGTGCCACCTTGTGAGGTCTCCCTGCTGCATGTGATGGCGGCGGCTCTGTTTCTGAGCTGCCGACATCAGCAGCGAGTGTCAGCTGCATGCTGAAACTCTGCTATAACCCCTTAGATGCCACGATAGCGGCATCCATGGAGTTAATAGAGGAGGGGGGCTCCCTCTCTCAACCATCGGGCTGCCACGCTGCGATGACAGTGTCCCGATGGTTGCCATGGCAACCGGATGCTTTGCAAAGGCGCACGGTGTTGCCATCTATCAGGAAATCTGATAGTACTATACTTTGTAATGCAAGAGCTTTGCAAAGTATAGTATACCCATCAGTAAAAAAAAGTAAAATAAATAAATATAAATGTAAATTAAAAATAAAATAAATTGCCTTTTCCTATATCCGCTCATTTATAAGAGATTAAAAATAAAAATAGACATATTAGGTATCACCGCGTACTTAACGACCGGCTCTATAAATATATCACATTATCCACCCTGTCCGATAAACACCATAAAAAATAAAAACTGTGTCAAAAAAGCCATTTTTGTCACTTTACATCACAAAAAGTGCAGCACCAAGCGATTACAAAGTCGTATGTCCCGCAAAATGGTACCAATTGAACTGTCTCCTCATCACGCAAAAAATAAGCCCCTACATAAAAAAATTGCTTAAAAAATTAAAAAAAACGATAGCTCTTAGAACATGGGGACACTAAAAGATAATTTTTTTGTTTTAAATATGCTATTATTGCGTTAAAGTGAAATTTAAAAAAATATACATATTAGGTATTGCCGCGTCTGAAACAAAAGGCTCTATAAAAATATCACATGACCTAACCGCTTAGCTGAACACCGTAAAATTTCTTTCATAAAAACAGTGCCAAAAAAGCCATTTTTGTCACCTTGCTTCACAAAAATTGCAACACCAAGCGATCAAAAAAGAGTATGCCCCCGAAAAATAGTACCAATCAAACCATCACTTTATCCCATAAAAAATTAGACCCTACCTAAGAAAATCAGTCAAAAAATATAAAGGCTATGGCTATCAGACTATGGAGACACTGAAGCATAGTAAAATAGTAACATAGTATATAAGACCGAAAAAAGACATTTGTCCATCCAGTTCAGCCTATTTCCTACAAGTTGATCCAGAGGAAGGTAAAAAAAACCCTGTGAGGCAGAAGCCAATTTTCCGCACTTAAGGGGAAAAAAATTCCTTCTCGACTCCAATCAGGCAATCAGAATAACTCCCTGGATCAAAGACCCCTCTCTAGTAGCTGTAGCCTGTAATATTATTACACTCCAGAAATAAATCCAGTCCCCTCTTGAATTCCTTTATTGTACTCACCATCACCACCTCCTCAGGCAGAGAGTTCCATAGTCTCACTGCTCTTACAGTGAAGAATCCTTTTCTATGTTTGTGTACAAACCTTCTTTCCTCCAGACGCAGAGGATGTCCCCTTGTCACAGTCACAGTCCTGGGGATAAATAGATGATGGGACAGATCTCTGTACTGACCCCTCATATATTTATACATAGTTATTAGATCTCCCCTCAGTCGTCTTTTTTCTAAAGTGAATAACCCTAATTTTGATAGCCTTTCAGGTTACTGTAGATCCATCATTCCAGTTATTACTTTAGTTGCCCTCCTCTGAACCCTCTTCAGCTCTGAAATGTCTGTCTTGTTCACAGGAGCCCAGAACTGTACACTGTACTCCATGTGTGGTCTGACTAGTGATTTGTAAAGTGGTAGGACTATGTTCTCATCACAGGCGTCTATGCCCCTTTTGATGCAACCCATTATCTTATTGGCCTTGGCAGTAGCTGCCTGACACTAGTTTTTGCAGCTTAATTTGCAGTTTGTTAAAATTCCTAGATCTTTTTCCATGTCAGTGTTACCGAGTGTTTTACCATTTAATATGTACGGGTGACTTGCATTATTCCTTCCCATGTGCATAACTTTACATTTGTCAGTGTTAAACCTCATCTGCCATTTTTCTGCCCAAGCCTCCAATCTATCCAGATCCCTCTGTAGCAGAAAATTGTCCTCTTCAGTGTTAATTACTTTACACAGTTTAGTGTCATCTGCAAAAATAGATATTTTACTGTGCAGGCCTTCTACAAGATCATTAATAAATATATTGAAGAGAATAGGGCCCAATACTGACCCCTGAGGTACCCCACTAGTTACAGTGACCCAATCTGAGTATCTACCGTTAATAACCACCCTCTGTTTTCTGTCCCTCAGCCAGTTACTTACCCACATACAGACATTTTCTCCCAGTCCGAGCATCCTCATTTTATATACTAACCTTTTATGAGGTACGGTGTCAAATGCTTTGGAGAAGTCCAGATATACGACATCCATTGATTCGCCGCTGTCAAGTCTAGAACTTATCTCCTCATAGAAGCTGATTAAGTTCGTTTGGCATGACCGATCCCTCATGAAGCCATGCTGATATGGCGTTATTTGCTTATTTTCATTGAGATACTCTAAAATAGCATCTCTTAGAATCCCTTCAAACAGTTTACCACATATAGATCTTAAACTTACCGGCCTATAATTTCCAGGCTCTGTTTTTGGACCCTTTTTGAATATTGGCACCACATTTGCTATGCGCCAATCCTGTGGAACATTCCCTGTTATTATAGAGTCCGTAAATATCAGAAATAATGGTCTGGCTATGACATTACTTAATTCCCTTAGGATACGGGGGTGTATGCCATCCGGTCCTGGCGATTTGTCTATTTTAATCTTTTTAAGTCGCTGTTTTATCATTGTATCATGAAGCATCATTTTTTTTGTTGTTGTTTCAAAAATGCTATTATTGTATAAAACTTAAATAAATAAGAAAAGTATAAATATTAAGTATTGCCACATCCCTAACTATCTGCTCTATAAAAATGTCACATGATGACCTAACCCCTCAGGTGAACGCTGGAAAAATAAAAAAAATAAAAACTATTCCAAAACAACCAAAAATGGTACTGATAAAAACGTTAACTCTTCCTACAAAAAATGATTCCCTGCACAAGACGATCGGCAGAAAATAAATAAATAAATAAGGTGTTCGGAAAATAGAGAGACAAAAACATATATATTTTTTTCAAAAATGCTTTATTATGTAAAACTGAAACAAACAAACAAAGTAGACATATTTGATATCATTGCGTCCGTACCAACCTACTCTATAAAAATAGCACATGATCAACCCTGTCAGATGAAATAAATAAAATAAAAAAATAAAATAAAAAATAAAAACGGTGCCAAAACAACGGTCATTTTTTTGTTAACTTGCCTCACAAAAAAACTTAATATAGAGCAATTAAAAATCATATGTACCCCAAAATAGTACCAATAAAACTGGCACCTTATCCCCTAGTTTACAAAATGGGGTCACTTTTTGGGAGTTTCTACAGGAAGGTTGCATCAGGGGGCTTCAAATAGGACATGGCATCTAAAAACCAGTCCAGTAAAATCTGCCTTCCGAAAACCATATGGCACACCTTTCATTCTGTGCCCTGTGGTGTGCCCTTACCTCCATTTACCAGCAGATGTGGGGTGTTTCTGTAAACTGCAGAATCAGGTTAATAAATATTGAGTTTTGCTTGGCTGTTAACCCTTGATGCGTTACAGAAAAAAATGGATTAAAATGGAAAATCTGTTAAAAAAGTGAAATTTAGAAATATCATCTACATTTTCCTTTAAATTTTGTGGAGCACCTAAAGGGTTAACAAGGTTTGTAAAATCAGTTTTGAGTAACTTGAGGGGTGTAGTTTCTACACTTGGGTCATTTCAGGGGGGTTTCCACTATGTAAGCTCCACAAAGTGACTTCAGACCTGAACTGGTCCTTTAAAAAGTGGGTTTTGGAAATTTTCTTAAAGATTTTAAGAATTGTTTCTAAAATTGTAAGCCTTCTAACGTCCTAAAAATGTAAATGACATTTACAAAATGATGCCCACATGAAGTAGACATATGGGGAATGTTAAGTAATAAATATTTTATGAGGTATCACTTTCTGTTTTAAAAGCAAACTGCAGTATGGCCAAACGACAGGGCATAGAAGGAAGGGAACGCCATATGGTTTTTGGAAGGCAGATTTTGCTGGACTGGTTTTTTGACACTATGTCCCATTTAAAGCCCCCCTGATGCACCCCGACAGTAGAAACTCCAAAAAAGTGACACCATTTTGAAAACTACAGGATAAGGTGGCAGTTTTGTTTGTACTATTTTAGGGTAAATATGATTTTGGTTGCTCTATATTACACTTTTTTTGAGGCAAGGTAACAAAAAATAGAAATTCTGAAATTTCATCTCCATTTGCCAATAACTCTTGTGGAACAACTAAAGTCACGGAGTCACTTTTATGGAGCTTCTACTTTAGGGGTGCATCGGGGGGCTTCAAATGGGACATGGTGTCAAAAAAAACAGTCCAGAAAAAAATCCAACTTCAAAAACCATATGGCGTTCTCTTCATTCTGTGCCCTGCTTTTTGGCTATACAGCAGTTTACGACCACATATGGGGTGTTTCTGCAAACTACAGAATCAGGGCAATAAATTTTGAGTTTTGATTGGCTAAATACTAAAAGGTTAACGACGTTTGTGAAATCAGTTTTGAATACCTTGAGGGGTGTAGTTTCTAGAATGGGGCCATTTTTGGGTGGTTTCTATTATGTAAGCGTCACAAAGTGACTTAAGAACCTGAACTGGTCCCTAAAAAGTGGGTTTTTTAACATTTCTGAAAAAATTAGATTTCTAAGCCTTGTAACGTCCCAAAGAAATGAAATGGCATTCCCAAAATGATTGATACATGAAGTAGACATATGTGGAATGTAAATCAATAACTTTTATAGATGTATTATAGAAGTAGAGAAATTAAAACTTGGAAAATTGCAAATTATTCAAAAATTTTTGTAAATTTGGTATTTTTTCTAAATAAAAAAGAAATTTTTCGACTCCATTTTACCACTATCATAAAGTACAATATGTGACGAAAAAACTATCTCAGAATGGCCTGCAGAAGTAAAAGCTTTTAAAAGTTATCATCACATAAAGTGACACTGGTCAGATTTGCAAAAAATGTCCGAGTCCTTAAGGTGAAATAGGGCTGAGTCCTTAAGGGGTTAAAGTGACACATGTTAGATTTGCAAAATTAGATATGGTGGCGAAGGTGAAAAATGGCTTGGTCTTGAAAGGGATAAAGTGCCCTGGGAGTGGGCCATGTACACAATTCAGATATTCTGTACGTCCAGATCAGAAAGGTGATATCTTTCAGTATCAATATTTGCATTTGTACTACTAATCAAGGGAGTGAAGTGGCCAAATTATAAAAAAAAGTAAATAAAAAACACACTTTCTTTGCTATTTATCTGCTTATAATAATAATAAAAAAACTTTAATTTATGAAATCAGTCAAGAAAATAAATACCTTATGTGGAAAAAATAGTCAAAACTGTTATGCTATGCAAAGCACTTGTAAAGATATTATTATTTAAAACAGTGCATATTAGAACTGCAAATTTTGACCTGGACATTGTGGCATCAATGACTCTTAGTCATGAAAGAGTTAATGGAACTCAAGCATTACACTCCACTGCACCCGCATTCAAGTATTCATAACTCTGTGGGAAAATGTTAACCAAACCTGCATGCTTTTACTATTAACTGACTTTAAAATGTCAGATTACACTTGCTTCCATCTGGATTTCATTTTCTAAAGTTATTTCCACGGCCAACATTAATAAGCATTTAATGAATAGCAGTAAAATTTGCCACCTGAACTGATTGTGGGGGAAGGGGGGGGGGGGGTTGTCTTTGTATTAAACTGTGAAAGGCCCAGGGTAAATGCTTGCAAATTTAGTAGGCTTTGTATATGATTACAGAAGTCAGAATGATTTGGCCTTGATTATTATTATTTTTTTAAAAGTAAAAAACACATATACAAGCTTATGGACTTTGATGAGAGCATAACTTATCAATTTAATGCAAACACTAACGATACATGTGTTAGGGCTATTGAATACTAGTCTTGATGCTCTCCAAAAGAGAAACAATATAAAATATTGTAATTTGATACCCTGTCAGCATCATATTACACTTTTTCTTTTTTCATGCATCCTAATAAAATCAAATACCTGAAATCCATATGTGCCCTTCGTTTTCATTTTCGTCCAGTAGTTTCTTTTAAAAAGCGCTTATTCTGATATGCTAATTAAGGGTTAGGGAGCCCAGAGGGGCGTTCCTCCTGTAGCAAGTAGCCCAGGAACGCCCCCCTGATGTCATGTGCCCGCCGAAAATTTCAAATCCATAACGCCTCCATTGCCCTAAATCGCCTCCCACGGCGAGTCTAAAAGCGTCTCCCCGGCCGGCCGAAATCTCGCGCAGGGACGACGTCACTCTTGCCCTCAGTTTACTCGTGATCGCGCAGGCGCAGGCGAGAGGCGGTACTGCGCCTGCGCGAGATTTCGGCCGGCCGGGGAGACGCATCCTTAGGAGGAGAAGAGGAGAAAGGACCTGGCGCGGGGGCGGAGCTTTAGACTCGCGGTGGGAGGCGATTTAGGGCAATGGAGGCGTTATGGATTTGAAATTTTCGGCGGGCACATGACATCAGGGGGGCGTTCCTGGGCTACTTGCTACAGGAGGAACGCCCCTCTGGGCTCCCTAACCCTTAATTAGCATATCAGAATAAGCGCTTTTTAAAAGAAACTACTGGACGAAAATGAAAACGAAGGACACATATGGATTTCAGGTATTTGATTTGATTAGGATGCATGAAAAAAGAAAAAGTGTAATATGAAGCTGACAGATTCCCTTTAATGGCTAGATTAAAATACATGATGTTTTAAGGCAAGCTTTCAAGACTCTGAGGTCCCTTCTTGAGAGCGAGAATGAACAAATCTCTAAAGAAACATCGATATACCCAGGAAAGAACAGAGAGGTGGAGTAATAAATTGAAAAACATGAACAAACAGAGGAATGGTCTTAGAGAAAGAGTCCTTAACTGCTTGTTAACCTAGGATGAGAATACTCGTCCTAACTGGCCGGTACATTCTCATCCTAGGGTTAACCAGCTGCTCCACATGCGCTGCAGCGATCAGCAGCAGGCACCTGGCTGATACTGAAAGCCGGGCCTCTGCTTTATCTGCCAGCATCGGTGAAAACACAGATGCTGGCAGGTTAACCCTTCTGTATGCTGTAGTCACGCTGACCGCAGCATACAGGGGGTTTGAAGCAACTTGTACATCCCCATCAGGCCCCCATGCTGGGGTGATAGGGGCCCGATGGTTGCTATGGCAGCCCCGACGCCTTGGCATCGGGACTGCCAGCTACGGAAGCCTAGGCAGCTCTCAGCATCTTACAGTGTAAAGCACTGACAGTTCAATACAGCACAATACAGATGTATTGTGTTGTATTGAAACAAGGATCAGACCCAAAAAGGTTGAAGTCCCATAGTGGGACAGAAATAAAAAATAATAAAAGTGAAATTAAAAGTGTTTTTAACAATAAAAAAAAATTAAAGTTTCTATAAAAAAGCCATATAAAAAAGAGATATACAATTGTAAAAAAAAAGAAAAAAAAATAGAAAAACACGCATATTAGGTATGGCTATGTCCGTAACAACCTGCTCTATAAAAATATCCCATGATCCACCCTGTCTGGTCAACAAAAAAATATATATAAAAACGGTGCTAAAAAAAAGCCTTTTTTGTTACCTTTCATCACAAAACGTGTAATACCAAGCAATCAAAAAGTTAAATGTACCCAAAACATAATTTTTTTGATTCAAAAATGCTTTTATTGTTTATTGTTTAAACGGAAAATATATTACAAAAAACATATGTATCACCGAGTCCGTAACGACCTGTTCTATTGAAATTTCACATGAGCTCACCTGCCTGGTTAACACCGTAAAAAATAAATTTTTTGTCACCATACATCTCAAAAAGTGTCATACCAAGTAGTATGTACCCAAAGATACTACCAATCAAACCGTCATCTCATGCCGCAAAAAATGAGACCCTAACTAAGAAAATCGCTCAAAAAATAAAAAAGATTTGGCTTTCAGAAAATGGAGACATAAAAACATGATTGTTTTTCTTTCAAAAATGCTTTTATTGTGTAAAACCAAAATAAATGTAAAAAAAAAAGATAGACAAATTATGTATCACCACGTCCGTAACAACCTGCTCTATAAAAATATCATATGATTTACCCTGTCAGGAGAAAATCGTAAAAAAAAAAACAAAGAAAAGTGCCAAAAACTACTTTTTTGTCACCATACAGAAAAAACAAGGTAAGTTATATTCAAAAATTAGACCGGCACTCTATATGTGAATGAGCCCATAGATCACTTATTGGCCAACATTGTCATGGAAAATATAAAATTTATTACACAGCAGTTATTACAAATAAAATAGCAATAAAAAGCAAGAGAGCATAGATGACTACACTGTCAGGTGTATTTGCTTATACACATGACATTTGATGATATACAATGATTACCCAATTAAATGGTATTGGGTATATCAGAAGCAGCACATCCGTAGCTCGCCAGCTAAAATTAAAGTTAAGCTTTGTGAGACACAATTATCGTCTCCAACATATATATACACCCACACCTACCCTATTGGTATCAAATGTGTCCAAAATGTTATTAATATCGATACATACAATGGTGTTTAGGTGTATCTGATGCAGCACGTCCGTGGTTCACCAGCTGGTCAGAGTTAGACTATATACGACGTGATGAAAAGACTGCAACATATACACCTGCAGCCACTCAAATGGTTCAATTGTGTCCACACTGTTATTTACCAGTATTTATAACATATGAATCAAGTCCACTTTTGCAGATTATTGGATACACATGTAACATTCGGATTCACACCTAATCCCGTTCACTTATGGTCTTTGAATCAGATTAGCCAGTAATAGCTTGTTAGACCAAAAGAAAACCGCACATATCTGTATTCCAAAGATTGTTAATGATAATTCTATAGATCTCAGATACAGGCCGTTCTATTGATGTATGCCAGACGCGTTTCGGGAATTCCTATTACCTTCCTCAGTGGCAGCTAACCTCCCATTTCCTGTTCTCCTTTTTATAGGCTGTCTCAGTTCCTTCAAAAATCTGGCTTGGACTTCTATTAGCAAATACTGGCTGTTGGATTTTCACATGCATTTTATGTGCGATTTCCTTGCGTTTTTTTGGGTACTCCTGCGTTTTTTGCATATTGTGTATAACATAATGTCTTCTATCTATTCTATAAGGGAAATGATTATATTCCATTGCTAACTATCTCTAAAAACATGAAATATTTCACTTTTTTGGGTACTCCTGCATTTTTTTGCATGTTGTGTATAACATAATGTCTCCTATCTATTCTATAAAGGAAATGATTATATTTCATTGCTAGCTATCTCTAAAAACATAAAATATTTCACTATAACAATGATGGCCAAATATTATCAACTTTAGGTATCTTGTGCAATTAGTAGCAACTAAAAGAATTAACATGTATTCGTTCTTCTTTATTTTGCTGTAACTTTCTTGTTTTTCTGTATTTCTCAAAAGATGTTACGGTGAGGATGCTGGCCTGCGAGGGAGAGTCATAGTGCTGATAAACAGCCAGACATATGACTCTCCATTGCTTGGGCGGCATCTAACCCAAAGAGACAGCGTCCTCTGCTCACCGCGCCTGCGCCGAATACAGAGCGGCGGCGCAGGCGTGGGATTTCGCAAGGAGACAGTGCCGGAGGCAGCAGAGGATCGCTGCCTGGCACTGTCAATCAAGGAAAGAAGGGGCGTGGCAGCAGGTTGGTGCACAGAGCCTCTAGGAGCAGGGCAACACCCCCTGCTCCTAGAGGCTAATTTACATATTATAAAAATACGTTTTTTAGCATAAATATAACTCGGATTTACATAAAAAACACATTATCAAGCTGCTCTGACATTAGCACATAGCTAATGTCAGACAGCTTATAATGTGTAAGCCTGATCACAGAAACCCTTTAAAAGCAGGGAATTACGAAAATTTTAAATTGCCAATTTTTCCAAATTTTCTGTAAATTTGGGATTTTTTAATAAATATAGGTGAATTATATTGACTAAAATTTTTCACCATTATGAAGTACAATATATCGAGAGAAAACAAGCTCAGAATGGTTTGGATAAGTAAAAGCATTCCAAAGCTATCACCACATAAAGTGACACATGTCAAGTTTTAAAAAAATGCCCTGGTCCTTAAGGTGAAAAATGGCAAGGTCCTTAAGGTGTTAGTTTACAGATAAACTGTTTGAAAGTTTGTTAGTCTCTGAGTTTAGAGAGGAGATGACCCCTCTTTCTCCTCAGATTTTGTAGCTGGCCATAAAACCTTGAGATAAATTCAGTCCTGTGTTGAGTGTGTCGAAGACAGTCATAAATTTGTATTTCCACACTAGTCTATCCCTTTGGTATTTGAAATGACCATTTAATATCATAATGTAATGTTATGGCCAGGATCACAAAAATGTTTGGCAGCAGGGAAAGTTGTCTTTTTCTTCTTTATAGTATGATGGTGAGACCTTATCCTCGCTCTGAGTGTCTGCCCTGTTTTCCCCACATAAAGACACTGAGTGGGATATTTTGGGCACATAATGAGGTATACCACATTGGATATAGAACATGTGAATGTTCCAGGAATCTTATAGTCCTGCTGGATGTTGGGGATACATATCCTGTCTGTGGTCAATATGTGTGGACAGGTTTTGCAGCTCCTCACATTGCAGGGACAAGTTTATTTCTGTATATTGGATTATAGGTAGCTCCTGATCATCATATTTCTTAAATCTTTGAGTAGAATGTGGAGTAGTTTCATTGCGTTTTTTCTTAGTACCTCTAGTTGTGGATTGTAAGTTCCCACTAGAGTCACCACTAGAGGCAGTAAAATGGTGCCACAGTATAGCCAATCTTTTCATGGAAAAACTAGAAGGTGATTTCCTGGCGTCCTGCTCCACAAAGACAATCTGGCATCCTGCTCAAAGACAATCTAGATCTTACCTACAGAACTTAATAGTTGTATTTTTTTGTAGGTTCGCAAAGCTTGCATTTTGGCTGGAGGTGTATTTTAAAAGGAACCTGTCATCAACTTTATGCTGACCTCCTTCACAGTATCTCCCACCCAGTCCTCTGCAGAAAGCTCAGAGTTGGCACCTACAGCCCATGCCATCAGTTTTTCACCTCATCCACTTGCCAAGCAGCCTGAGCTCCAAGTCATGCAGCAGACTCTTATGCTTTTTGATGACTCTGCTAGCAGGGTTTCCCCTGGCCATCCACATAGCCCTACCCCAGAAGTGGAAGAAATTGAATGCACTGATACCCAACCACTTATGTTGCAGGATGAGGACATGGGAGGACCACGGCAGCACGTCTCTGATGATGACGAAACACAGGTGCCAACTGCTGCGGCTTTCTGCAGTGTGCAGACTGACGAGGAGAGCAGGGATCAAGAATGGGTGGAAGTTGATGTGGAGGACGATGAGGTCCTAGACCCCGACTGGACTTAAGTTCATGCTAGTGACGTGTGTAGTTATGAGGAAGAGGCGGTGGTCGCACAGAGGCAACAGCACAGCAAAAGAGGGAACAAGCTGCAAAAGCGAAGCGGCCGTCCCAGAGACAGTACGCCTGCTACTGCCCACCGCACCCAGGGACCTAGCACACCAAAGCCAGCTTCAAGGAGTTCATTGGCGTGGCAGTTCTTCAGACAATGTCCTGACGACAAGACACGAGTGGTTTGCACATTGTCCCATAAGAGCCTGAAGCGAAGCATAAACGTTCTAAACCTGAGCAAAACCTGCACAACCAGGCATCTACATGCAAAGCACAAACAGCAGTGGAGTAAACACCTTAAAAACCAAGAAAGTTCTCAGGCTCCTCATGCTTCCTCTTCTGATGCTGTCTTTGCCTCTTGCTCTACCTCTGGAGTCACAGCGGCACCTGCCGCCCAGCAAACAGAGGATGTGCCACCAACACCACCACCTCTGTCATCATCAACAAGCATTTCCACCATGTCACACGCAAGCGTTCAGCTGTCCATCTCCCAAACACTGGAGAGAAAGAGAAAATACCCACCTACCCACCCTCGATCTCTGGTCCTGAATGCCAGCATTTAAAAATTACTGGCCTTTGAAATGCTGTCATTCCGTCTAGAGGAGACAGACTGTTTTAAACAGCTGATGGTGGTGGCTGTCCCACAGTACGTCGTTCCCAGCAACCACTACTTTTCCAGGCGAGCCGTCCCTTCCTTGCACAACCAAGTGGAGGATACAATGAAGTGTGCACTGTGCAACGCCATCTGTGGCAAGGTCCACATAACCACAGATACATGGACCAGTAAGCACAGCTGGGCCCGAGGCGGATAGCGGTTTGGCGCATGTCCTTCCACCACCGAGGATCACAGGGCATTATTCTTTGCCTCCTGTTGCCTCATCCTCCTACTCCTCTTCCTCCTCCTCCTCTTCTACCACCTCCTCATTCGGTCAGCGAAAGGCCTTCACCACCAACTACAGCACAGCCAGGGGTTACTGTCAGCAGGATGTTTAAAACGTATGTGTTTGGGGGACAAACCTTACACCGCACAGGAGCTGTGGAGGGGCATAGATGAACAGACCGATGAGTGGTTGCTGCCAGTGAGCCTCAAGCCCAGCCTGGTGGTGTGCAATAATGGGCGAAATCTCATAGCAGCTCTGGGACTAGCCGGTGCATGTGCTGAATTTGGGGGTGCAGAAATTCCTTAAAACTATCCAGACATGTCAGAGCTGCTGCAGAAAGTGTGGTCCGTCTGTGCGCTCTTTCGGAGTTCTCACCCTGCTGCTGCTCGCCTGTCTGCGCTGCAGCGTAACTTCGGCCTACCCCCTCACCGCCTCATATGCGACATGCCCACCAGGTGGAACTCCACCTTGCATATGCTGGAGAGACTGTGCGAGCAGCAGCAGGCGATAGTGGAGTTTCAGCTGCAGCACGCACTGATCAGTGGCTCTGCGGAACAGCACCACTTCACCACCAATAAGTGGGTCTCCATGCGAGACCTGTGTACCTTGTTGCTGTCTTTTGAGTACTCAACCAAAATGGCCAGTGCTGATGATGCCGTTATTAGCATTACAATACCACTTCTATGTCTCCTTGAAAAAAAAAATACCGCAATGATGGAAGAGGATGTGGCACAGGCGGAGGAGGAAGAGGGGGCATTTCACAGGGTTTCAGGCAGGTCATACAGAAGTGGCTCATAGGGTGGGTTCCTGCACCAGCAGAGGCCAGGTACACATGTGGCCATCCTGGGCACAGTTCTGGAGGAGGAGGAGGAGGTAGAGGAGGAGGAACCGGGTTCACTGCAGGGTGAACGCAGCTCATGGCCATCACTGGAGCGTGGCTGGGGGGAAACGGAGCACACAAATGATACACCACCTACAGAGGACAGCTTATCCTTACCTCTGTGCAGCCTGGCACACATGAGCGACTACATGCTGCAGTGCCTGCGCAACGACAGCAGAGTTGCCCACATTGTAACTTGTGCGGACTACTGGGTTGCCACCCTACTTGATCCCCGCTACATAGACAACATGCCCTTCTTAATTCCATCACTGGAGCGTAATAGGAAGATGCGCGACTACAAGAGCACGCTGGTAGACGCGCTCCTAAGGGCATTCCCAACTGACACTGGGGGGCAAATGGAAGCACAATGCGAAGGCAGAGGAGGAGGAGGAAGAGGTCGCCAATGCAGCTATGTCACGGGCAACACCTCAGAAGACAGGGTTAGCATGGCCGACATGTGGAAAAGCTTTGTCACCACGCCACAGTAACCTGCACCACCAGCTGATATGGAGCGTCTTAGCAGGAGGCAGCATTTGAACAACATGGTGAAACAGTACATATGCACACGCCTACACGTACTGACTGATGGTTCTGCCCCATTCAACTTCTGGGTCTCCAAATTGTCCATATGGCCTGAGCTTGCTCTTTATGCCTTAAAGGTGCTGGCCTGCCTTGCAGCCAAAGTATTGTCTGAACGTGTATTTAGCACTGCAATGGGCGTCATTACAGACAAACACGACCTCCTGTCCACAGCCAACGTGGACAAGCTCAAGTTCATTAAAATGAACCAAGCATGGATCCCACAGGACTTGTCCGTACCTTGTGCAGAATACACATTTATCACCGCCTCAACCATACATTCTTGTACTCCAGTGCACTTATTCATTGATTCCTTTTTTTATTTGTACCATTATTTTGGGGGCTACCCCAATTAAAAAAAAAAAATAAATTAAAATAATAATAAAACCTTTTCAGATACCCCTCCTCCTTCATCGCCGCTTTCACCAACAACACAACATTCGTACATTAATACATTAATAATGTTTAATTCTTGTTTTATTTTATTTTAAGTTATTTACCTATCCACATTTGTTTGCAGGGCACTTACACACATTTTGCTGCCTTTTGCAGTACTATAGTCCTTACCAGGACTTTGTTACAGACATATTTGTGCCCAAAAGTTCGGGTACACATTTCCTTCGTTGGTGGGTGATATGAAGATTGTGTTGCCGTGAATAAACCTCTCCTCTATCTGAGTGCCAGGAGCCTACATTAGTTAAAATCGCCTGTTCCTTTGGTGGGTGATATGAAGCCTGTTTTGCCGTGAATGAACCTCTCCTCTTTCTGGTTGCCAGACGCCTACATTTCTGAAAATCACCTGTTCCATTGGTGGGTGACATTAACGTCTTTTTGCCATGAGTGAACCTCTCCTCTGTCTGGGTGCCAGGGGCCTAACTTACTAAAAATTGCCTGTTCGATTGGTGGGTGACATTAACCCCTTAATGCCGTGAATAAGCCTCTCCTCTGTCTGGGTGCCAGGGACCTAACTTACTGAAAATCGCCTGTTCCATTGGTGGGTGACATTAACATATTATTGCCATGAATAAACCTCTTCTCTGTCTGGGTGCCAGGGGCCTACATTTCTGAAAATCGCCTGTTGAATTGGTGGATGACATGAAGCCGGTTTTGCCGTGAATGAAGCTCTCCTCTGTCTGGGTGCCAGGGGCCTACATTTCTGAAAATCGCCTGTTGCATTGGTGGGTAACATGAAGCAACCAGCTTCCTCTGATGTGAATGCCTACGGAGTCCTTTTGTTATGGCTTTGCACAAGGAGCAAGAATGTTATGCACAATTCTGATGGAACTCCTGATTAGTGTCTTTATCTGGACCGCGCAAACAGCCACTTATTAATTTCCCAGGAGGTGACTTCAACAACCGGCTTTCCACCAGTTTAAACCAAGCATATACCGCCTTCCTTATCCTGTATTTAGCACTCTGTGGAATCAGGAAAGGCACATAGTGAAGTACCGCCAGTATTGATTTAGTGCGCTATTTCAAGTTCACTCACCAGATCCTCCGATTATTCAAACATATCAATGGATATCAATGGATAGTTGGTACTCTGGTGAAATTAAATAACCTTCATAGTCAGTACCGCAATGCACTATAAAATCATTACCATTTATTGTACTCACAAACTTTTTCCATAAAATTGCGCAAATAGCATAAAATACTCTGGATCTGCCCGACCCGGGTTTCGCTCCACACAAAGCTTTTCACCAGAGTACCAACTATCCATTGATATGTTTGAATAATCGGAGTAATCATATCTTGTGTGCTGTGGAGATTGAATGCAGACGGAGCAGATAAAAATATTCAACTTATTAAAGCTGCTTGATTTAATGTTGAATAGATGGTAAAGGCAAAGTCTGCTGGTGTGTTGTCATCAGGGTTGTCATTATGTTTACTGCAGGACCCACGACGACGTAATTCGGTCCTTACAGGAAAATGTCTACAATCACCCATCAATTTTCCCGAAAATAACATGTTTGAAATAAAACATTTCACCAATGAAAGGATAATAGAATTCAGGTACTACAGAAGAAAGTCTACAATCGCCCATCAATTTTCCCTAAAAAAGCTTGTTTCACATAAAAAATTTGACCACTACGTAATTCGGTCCATAACGCTTTACCACATATAACTGCACCTCTGAACGACGAATATATTTTTCTTTTGCAACTAATCATGGCAGACAGGTCTTTAGAATATTTAACTGCACCACTGAACGGCAATTATGTCCTAATTTTTTCCCACTTTTACAATACACAAGGCTTTTCAACATATACATGCAATGCTGAACGGGAAATATATTTTTCTTTTGCCAATAATACAGGGCAAAAAGGGCTATACAATATATAACTGCACTGCTGAACGGCAATTAGGCCCTATTTTTGTTTCCATTTTTACACTACACAAAAGACTTTTCAACATTTAAGTGCAACGCTGAAGGGCGAATATATTTTTATTTTGCCACTAATACATGGCAAAAAGGGCTTTACAATATATAACTGCACCGCACAAGGGCAAATAAGACATACTGTAGAAATATTTCCTTGTAATAAACCCTGTTAATGGCTGTATCAAACTGCACTTGCACCCAAATAACAAGAATTGTTTCCTGGAATGACAGAGCTGTATAATTGCAATTTGGATCCCCAGTCAGTACAGCAAGGTGTAATAGGATTGATCCCATTACCCAGTCTGTAACCTCCCCTACTTAACCCTGTTCTACATAAATGCTGCGGAATGATTCCTCCCTTTCCTTTTTCTGGATTATAAATCATTTTTTCACCACAATCAAGTCTTTTCTATCACTTTTCCCAACACCTGATGACGTCTCTCCCTGCACTAAGTACGCTGGAAAAGGGCAGAATCCAAGATGGCTGAGGCTATTTATAGGGCTGTGACATCATGGGGCTGGATTGCTGCTGATTGGCTGCATGCATGGCATTATGGGTGATCCCACCTTCCCAAAGTTCCTTGCTCCATGTCCTCACACGTGTAGCAGATATTTAGGAAAAAATGGGATTCGTTACCACGAAGTGTGAGGAAATTCGGCTTTGGTGCAAATCTAATTTTCCCTGAAATCCGGATCGAATTCCACTTTGTCAGCTTCGATTCACTCATCTCTAATGTTAAACTTACCGTCCTATAGTTTCTGGGCTCTGTTTTTGGACCTTTTTTAAAATTTTTGTGCTGCAAAACCCATTCCTTGCTGTTGTCACACAGAAATGCAATAGTTAAAAGGTCTGTTAATTGTGACGCTGAATAGAATATATAACTGCAACGCTGAACGGCAATTAGGCCCTAATTGTTTTCCACTTTTACAATAGACAAAAGGCTTTTCAACATATAAGTGCAACACTGAACGGCGAATATATTTTTATTTTTCCACTAATACAGGGCAAAAAGGGCTTTAGAATATATAACTGCACCACTGAACGGCAATTAGGTCCTAATTTTTTTCCACTTTTACAATACACAAGGTTTTCCAACATATAAATGCAATGCTGAACGGAAAATATATTTTTCTTTTGCCACTAATACAGGGAAAAAATGGCTTTAGAACATATAACTGTACAGCTGAACTGCAGTTAGGCCCTAATTTTTTTCCACTTTCCACTACACAAAAGGCTTTTCAGCATAAATGTGCAACGCTGAACGGCGAATATATATATTTTTATCCACTAATACAGGGCAAAAAGGTCTGTAACAGCATCTGCTGTATGCCGCTGTTCCCCTGCTTACCGCCGTGGTCCTGGCCGCCATGCTCAGTGGTGATCCTTACCGTCCACCGCTGCAGTCCTGGGCTCCGTTGGTGTATGTGCTGTGGTTCTGAGGATTCTGCTCCACAGTTTCCACTCAGCCCTGGCCACAGCATGCTTGCTGCTGGTTTCTTGTTACACTGCCCTAGGGGAGGCGCACATCACTCCCTGGGCTGTATGGGTTGAGTCATGTGACCTCGCTTACCAGCCCTTACTCTCCTGCATGTTCTAAAGTAGCTAAGCCCCCTTCCCTGATGCCTCTCTGTCAAGGTCCTTGTTTTTGCTAAGCTCCTGATACTCACGTGTACTCCTGACTTATACTTCGTTCCAAGATTCTGCTACCTATCTGATCCCTGCCTGTTTGTCTTGACTCTCCTGTTACCGACCTGGATTACCTGACCTGTACCTGTGCCGCCTGCCCTGACCTTTTGCCTGTCTGACTACGCCTCTGCCTCATCCTTCGGTCCTGCACTGTTGCTCCTGGTAACGACTCCACCTGTCTGACTACGTTTGTACTTCTGGTACCTACTCAGTCTGGACCAGCTGCCTCGTGTGCCTACCTTCCTCAAGAGGTAGCACACTGGTGTTCTCCTCGGGAAAGTCTATACCCACCATCAGGGACACTGTGAAGAATCGAGGAGTTCACTTTGACAACACCTTTAGAGGAGCTGGGACACGTAGCATAGTGGGTTCACACCCGCTGGGTTGTGATAAAGGCTTTATGATATATAATTGTACTGCTGAACGGCAATTAGGCCCTATTTTATTTTCCACTTTTTCTCTACAAAAAAGGCTTTTCAACATATAATTGCAATGCTGAACGGCGAATATATTTTTATTTTGCCTCCATTACATGCCAAAAAGGGCTTTACAATATATAACTTCAACGCACCAGGGCAACTAAGACGTACTGTAGATATATTTCCTTGTAATAAACCCTGATAATGGCTGTATCAAACTGCACTTGCACCCCAATAACAAGAACGGTTTCCTGGAATGACATTGCTGTATAATTGCAATTTGGATCCCCAGTCAGTGCCGCAAGGTGTATAAGGATTGTTCTCATTACCCAGTCTGTAACCTCCCCTACTGAACCCTGTTCTACATAAATGCTGTGGAATGATTCCTCCCAATCCTTTCCCTGCACTTATAAATAGTTTTTTCACCACAATCAAGTCTTTTCTATCAATGTCCCTAGCGCCTGCTGATGTCTCTCCCTGCATTAAGTACGCTGGAAAAGTGCAGAATACAAGATAGCTGAGGCTATTTATAGGGCTGTGACATCACAGGTCGGGCCGGCTGCTGATTGGCTGCATGCATGGCATTATGGGTGATCCCGCCTTCCCAGAGTTCCTTGCTCCCTGTTCTCACACGTGTAGCAACCATTTTAGGAAAAAATGGGATTCGTTACCACGAAGCGTGATGAAATTCGGCTTCGGTGCGAATCCAATTTTTCCTGAAATTCAAATCGAATTCCACTTCGTCAGCTTGGATTCGCTCATCTCAAATGTTAAACTTACTGGCCCATAGTTTCTGGGCTCTGTTTTTGGGCCCATTCCTTGCTGTTGTCACACAGAAATACAATAGTTAAAAAGTCTGTTAATTGTGTCGCTGACACATACTTATATTTTGGTCCACCAAAACCATTTCTTTCAGTTGTCACCCGGAAATACAGTAGTTAAAAAGTCTGTTAATTGTGTGGCTGCCACACATCTATACCCTATACCAAAACCATTTTTTTCCATTGTCACATGGAAATACAATAGTTAAAAAGTTTGTTACTTATGTGGCTGCAACACGCCTATAATTGGATCCACAAAAAAAAATTTTTTTTTACATTGTCACACGGAAATAAAATAGTTAAAAGGTCTGTTAATTATGTGGCTGCCACACACCTATATCTTGGTCAAACAAAACCATTCCTTGCGGTTGTCACACAGAAATACAATTGTTCGTATGTCAGCCTGCTGGGTGACCGCAAAAAAATGAGGAGAGCCTCAAATAATGGACGTGGACATGGTGCTGCTGGTGTTAGTGGTGTTGGAGCTACTGCTGTAGGGAGAGGACGTTGCCGATCTGTGCCAGCCAAATGAAACACCTTCCTCTGGTGCACACAGGACATTCTGCATCATTTAGCAGGCCAGAATAGCATTCTAAGAATTGTAAGGCCAGAACAAGTAGATGCAGTAGTAGATTTGACACCAGCAGCCCATGAGCATCAATCTTCCATCTCAACCCCTTGCACATCAGCCAGGCAGTCTGAGCCCCAAGATTAACAGCAGCCACTTATGCGTTTTGATGACTCTGCTGGCGAGGTTTCCGTGGTTTCCTAGCCCTGCTCCTGAAATGGAAGAGATTGAGTGCACTGATGCACAACCACTTATGTTTAAGGATGAATACATGGGAGGACCGCAGCAGCATATCTCTGATGATTATGACGAAACACAGGTGTCAACTGCTGCGGCTTTCTGCAATGTAAAGACCGGCCAGGAGGGTAGGGGTGAGTAGTGGGTTGAAGATGATATGGAGGATGATGAGGTCCTATACTTCGCATGGCATCGAGGTCATCAGAGTCACTTGTGAAGTTTGGAGATAGAGGAGGGGGTCATGCAGTTCCAGCTGCACAGCAAAAGAGGGAGCAGGGTGCAAAACCACAGTGGTCGCCCCCCAGACAGTAGACCTACCTCTGCCCAATGCGCCAAGGAGTTCCCTGGCATGGCAGTTCTTCAGGCAGTGTGCTGATTACACGGGTGGTTTCCACGCTGTGCAGTCAGAGCCTGAAGCGAGGCATAAATGTTCTAATCCTGAGCACCACCTGCATGATCTGGCATCTAACCGCAAATCATGAGCTGGAGTAGACACCTGAAGAGCGACAAAAGATCTGCGGCTCCTCCTGCTCCCTCTTCTGCTGTGGTTTCGGCCTCTTCCTCACGTTCTGGAGCAACAGGGGCATCTGCCACCCCACAAACAGAGGATTTGGCAGCAACACCACTAGCACTGTCACCTTCACCAAGCATCTCCACACTGTCCCATGGAAGCATTCAGCTGTCCACCCCACAAACACTGGAGAGAAAGAGGAAGTAACCCACTACCCACCCGCCAGGCCTGGCCCTGATTTCCAGCATTTCCAAATTCCTGGCCTTTGAAATGCTGCCACTCTGTCTGGTGGAGATGGAGAGTTTTATAAAATGTCATGACGGCAGGTACGGCAGGTCCCCCGGTACGTGATTCCCAGCCGTCACTACTTTTCCAGGAGGACAGTCCCTGCCCTGCACGAACTAGTTTCGAAAAAAAATTCAGATGTGCACTGTGCAACGCCATGAGTGGCAAGGTCCAAATAACCGCAGATATGTGGACCTGTCAGCATGGGCAGAAAATGTAAGACATGTACAGGGGTGGGCTCCTCAGGATATGGAGAATTCACGAACGTGGAATGCAACTCCAACACCAGTTTTTATCAAAACAGTATTTTACTTAAATGTGGTAATAAGCATGACACAAATGCCGGTAACACACAATTAAATGTACATAAACTCAGCCAGAAGGTTTAGACCCTTATGCTGTACAGCATGGTGCCCTCCGATGGATGCTTGAAGTAGGAGCGGTAATTTACCTGTTATTACCCTAAAATTAGGAACAGCTGTTTGGGTGTGTGGTGTGGGCTAGCCTGTGGTACAGCACAACGGCTTACAATCTTCTTATACTCTATAGTATTCCCCCTCCAATAACTGGTCATGTAGCACGTGCTTTAGTGTTTCTTCAGAACAAACATCAGCCTGACTTGAATTTGTGGTGCAGCTTATCAGCTCTCCTTTGGGAACTGTAACTTAACTATGAAGTCCTCGTAATGAACAGTTAACAATCCTTGTGGCCTGACACAAACAGAAACCCTAACTAACTAAATAACTACAGCCCTGGTCTCTGTCCTTAGGATTCTAGGCGCCAACACTATAATGAGGTGCGTGCAAGATCAGTCTTATGGACCCGGGTCTGCTCTGTATCAGCTGGTGACTGTGTATCGAACAAAGGCTTCTCCAACAAGCATGTGGTACCTCGGTGTATGTTGTTTTGCTCCTCAGCTCTCATCAACATCCCTGGCAGCAATCCTCCTTCCTCTGGACAAGATTAGGGTCTTGGACATGATTAGCTTCACTTGGCTGCAGGTCTGGTCACTGAAGGTTGCTTCCACATCTGGATGTTGTTAGATCCTCTTCTCACACAGGTCCTCAGTGTCTCTCTCAGCCTCACTCTAAAGCTGCTGCCCTCCTCTCTAGGCTCTGTAACTCTACCCCCTGAGAGTTCCCAACATGACATATCCTCCGTGGACACCTGAACTCCAGGATAAAGTGTATGCAGACTGCTTCAGCG
Source organism: Bufotes viridis (assembly GCA_033119425.1). NCBI lineage: Eukaryota > Metazoa > Chordata > Amphibia > Anura > Bufonidae > Bufotes > Bufotes viridis. Next base: position 213,172,242 of record CM065593.1, on the reverse strand, counting down.
GCTGACTCCGCCGTCTGATCTCTGGTAGGTACAGCCACTGTATATTTTGTGAAATGATCTGTCATGACGAGACAATATGAGTGTCCCGAGGTAGAGTACCCAATCTGTACATAATCGATCATCAGGAGCTCTAGGGGCGTAGATGTCTGGATGGCCTGGACAGAAGCTCACTGTTCAGTACTCTTACTCAGCCCGTAAGGCCTACACTTTAGACATGCCTCGGGCCACCATGTCTGCTAAATCTGGACAGTATGCCAGGGCATCCTCCACTCCCAATGACATGGAGATGACAATCTGTTGCCGGTACTGCAGCTCTGATTGGAGGAGGCCATGGGTAACAGGCAGCTTATACCACTGCTAAAGTTTAGCGGACACCTGGAAGTCCAGGTTCGGGACCCAAATTTGACCCCGAACCCCACTGAAGTCAATGGGGACCCGTACTTTGGGGCACTAAAATGGCCCTAAAAGAGTCATGGAAAGGGCTAGAGGGCTACAAAGGGCAGCAAAATGGGGGTAAGAGATGGACAATTGCCCTGCAAACAAATGTGGATAGGGAAATTACTTAAAATAAAATAGAATACATAAAAATTTAAAATAATAATCTTGAACTAGGAGGAGGAAGTCCATATGGAGTAGGAGGTTGAGGAGGTGTTGGACATGGTGGTGTAGGTGGAAGAGGAGGTAGTTGCCAACAATGCTGTTTTTGTTTTTGTTTGTTTTTTATTTTTTATTTGGGTATACCCTAAAACATTGGAAAATATTGAAAAGAAAACAAAGTGCGCTGGAGTATAACAAAAGCTGGGTGAGGCTGGTATACATATCTATTCTGCACAAGGTACGGACTAGTCCTGTGGGATCCATGCCTGGTTCATTTTAATGAATGTGAGATTGTCCACATTGGCTGTGGACAAGCAGCTGAGCTTGTTGTATGTGATAACACCCCCTGCCATGCTAAACACACATTTAGACAATACACTGGCTGCAGGGTAGGCCAGCACCTCCAAGGTGTAAAGAGCAAGCTCAGGCCATGTGCCAAATTTGTAGACCCAGAAGTTGAATGGGGCAGAACCATCAGTCAGTACGTGTAGGCGTGTGCACACATACTGTTCCTCCATGTCTCCTGCTAAGACGTTCCATATCAGCTGGTGGTGCTGGTTCTTGTGGCATGCTGACAATGCTTTTCCACATTTCGGCCATGCTAACCCTGCCTTCTGAGGTGCTGGCGGTGCCCCAGCTCAGTTGGCGACTTCTTCCTCCTCCTCTGGCTTCGCCAAATTTACAGAATATATTTCCCAGTCAGGTATGCAGTGCAGGGGTAGTTTGAAAGAAAAAAGGGGTACTGATCACCCAGCAATCTAAACGCTGATGAATTTGCAGAATATATTTCCCAGTCAGGCATGCAGTGCAGGGGTAGTTTGAAAGAAAAAAGGAGTATAGATCACCCAAGAATCTAAACGCCGCCGAATTTACTAAATATATTTCACTGTCAGGTATGCAGTGCAGCAGAAACACACCCTCCAAGCCATAACTGGTCTGATAACCGTGGAAATGTCCACCCACAATCTAAGAGGTGGATATACTGATTAAATTTCACCCTCAGAAATGCAGTGCAGGCCGCAAATGTACTTTATGGCAAAAAATAAGTGATTTTTTTCACCAACAATATCACAGTTGTATTTACCGGTTATATTTCACTGTCAGAAATAAGTGCAAGCCGCAAATGTACTTTATGGCAAAAAATAAGTGATTTTCTTCACCAACAATGTTTACAGTAGTACTAACTGGTTATATTGCACTCTCAGAAATGCAGCGCAGGCTGCAAATGTACTATCTAGCACAAAAAGTGTGCTTTCTTAAACCAAAAATGTAAATGCAGTATTTAACGGTTTTATTGGACTGTCAGAAATGCAGCGCAGGCCGCAAATGTACTATCTAGCACAAAACGTGTGCTTTTTTCTAACAACAATGTTAATGCAGTATTTAATAGTTTTTTTGGACTGTCAGAAATGCAGTGCAGACTGCAAATGTACTATCTAGCACAAAAAGTGTGCTTTTTTAAACCAAAAATGTAAATGCAGTATTTAACGGTTTTATTGGACTGTCAGAAATGCAGCACAGGCCAAACAATTTACTTTCTAACACAAAAAAATGGGAATTTGTCAACCGACAATGTAACAGCAGTATTTACTGGTTTTATTTGACTGTCAGATATGCAGAGCCGGTGTCAGAAAGAGAAAAAATCGCTTTAAGTCAAACAAATATGTGACAGACAAAAGTAATTGAATTATTTTTACTGCCAGGTATGCACTGCAGGCTGCAGGGGTACTTGATCGCCAAAAAAAGGGAATTTGTCCCCCTAGAATCTAACAGATGGATTTAATGAATAGATTTTCCCTGTCAGATATTCAGCACAGGGGTAGATCACAGAAAAAAGTGGGAATATGTCCCCGTCCCCCCTTTCCCCTGGGGCCCTGAAGTCACAGACGGATTGCCTATATTATTTCCCTTCCCAGACACATATGCAGTGCAGGTGTCCTTAAAAAATGGCTAGATGTCACCCACTGAACAGACTGATTAAAGCCTATTTCTCTGTGGCACTGGGCTCATGGGTACAAAAATGTAGCATAGCACCCACAAAAATAATCGCTGTAGTTTGCAGATTTATCAACACCAAGTACACCAGAATTGTTTCCTAATCTCTCCCTCACAGCAGCAGCATCTTATCCCTACACTAGTTAGAGCTGATATGACGAGCGGCGCTACGTGACTCCAGCTTATATAGAGGCTGGGTCATATGCTGCACTGGCCAATCACAGCCATGCCATTAGTTGGCATGGCTGTGATGGCTTCTAAGGGCACACTAGTTAAACGCTTGTTGATTGGCTGCCCTGCAGTGCCATTAAATCGCCGAACTCGAACCCGAACTTTTACGGAAATGTTCGGGTCCGGGTACAACTTTAAAGTTCTGGTTTCTCTCAACCCTAACCACGGTCTGAACAACTTCTGGCTCCCGGAGTCAGATGGGCCCGCTCTTCAGACCGAGGCCAGATCTTGGTCCGGACCCATTCTTTCACTTTCCATAGGTCCGGGTAGCCATTCTGGACCCTTTTCCAATCAGTCAACATCTTTCTCAGCACCATTGGCCTCTTGGATGCCACCCCACTTTAATGTGCCACGTCCAGGAACATGGGTAATTGACCAAGGTCCTCTATCTCCCCATCGTCACTCTGAGTCAACAACCCTACAAGGATTCAGGAGAGTGCATCAGCATTGCCACCTTTACACCCTCCGAGGTGAACAAGTGTCCCAAATACTCTATTTGCTGTGAGAACAGTTGGAACTTTTCGTGCTTGATATTGAGCCTATGGTCTTGCAGCCGTCCCAGGACCTGCCACAGCTCCTGGAGGTGATCCTCAAAGGAGGTACCAAACACTGCTATATCATCCAGGTATATCAATACCAAATCAATGTTGAGGTCCCTCAGACAGTGTTCTATTAACTGTTGGAATGTTCCCAGGGCATGGGACTGTCACGTTCAGGGGTGGGAGGGAAACACCACACCGAACATAGGAGGGAAAGGGGTGCGGGAATGAGGCCTGGAAACTAGGCAAAGGAGATGAACAAACCCCAGAGGTAGGTGAGTTCATACACAGGAATGCCTAATGTCCTACCTCACCCTATAGGACTTTGGTACTAATGTCAGGACTGAGACAACCTGTTCTTCCTAAAAGAAGGACAAACAAGAGTCTCCCTCAGGCCTCAATTTAAATGACAGGAAATGCAACACACAGAACTAAAACAAAATACAAAGTGGGAAAGGAAGGACTTAACTTCAAAGGAGCAATGGATGCACTAGGAACTCCGCTGAGATCCACACAACAGCAATCCAAAACAGAAACTAAAGCTATGAACTGCACAGCATAGCGGGAGAAGCAACTATAAATAAGGAAAGTTAAATGATCACATTAGCTGCACCTGAGGCAAGGGGTGTAGCCATTACCAGAAACAACACAGACGCCTATTGATCCACAGGAAAACCTGTCAGATCAAATCACATGTTGCCAGTATCCCCAATATTCTGCCACCTGTCATGGGAACCTGTGTGACAGTACCGCCCCTTGTACGGGTGACCTCCGGGAAAGCAGGACTGACCTTATCCAGGTGAGACCTGTGAAAAGCTTTCACCAAATGACTGGCATTCATGTCAGAGGCCGGAACCCATAACCCTTCGAGTGAACAAGATACTGAGAAGATCTACGGAGAACTCAAGAGTAAATTTTCTTGGCGATCTGAAATTCTAAACTAACGTCCACCATGACAAGAGAGGGGGGCAAGGAAGACGGCTTCAAAGGTTCAACATATCTTTTCAACAAAGATTTATGAAACACATTATGAATTGTTGGGGCCTGGAAGTTCAAGACGAAAAGCTACAGGATTAATAATGGCAGTGATCTTATATGGACCAATAAACATTGGACCTAGCTTCCAAGAAGGTACCTTCAACTTAATGTTTCTTGTGGACAGCCACACAGAATCACTCACTCTTAGGTCTGGACCATTCATGCGTTTCTTGTCATCCACACGTTTATATACACGCTTACACCCGAACAACGGCGACTTATCAGTGGACTTCTGTCTATGATTATTTATGGCCAATACTGCCAAAGACAAAAATGAAGACCACTGGTTCTCAGAGACAAAATATCTCAAATAAGTCTCCAGACTCTGATTAGTGCCTTACGCCCGACGTTCGTTCGACTGAGGAGGAAAAGCCGAAGAAAAGGACATTTGTACCCCCAGTTGAGTACAGAACGCCTTCCAGAATCTGGAAACAAACTGATCTGAATGATCCAAGACCACGTTAGAGGGAATGCCATGGAGTTTCACAATGTTGTGCAAGTGTTTTAGCATTAGGTAGGCCTGGCAACACTATAAAGTGCACCATTTTACTAAAGCAATCAACTACCACCAGAATAACTGTCTTTCCTGAAGAATTAAGTAGATCAGTGATAAAGTCCATGGATAAAAGAGTCCATGGTCTAGAAGGAATGGGCAATTAGAGATATGGAAGGCCGACTATGTGTCACCTTAGCATGTGCACAGGTACTACAGGCTGACACATAGTCCTCAACACATTTACGCAACTATGGCCACCAGAATGTACGAGAGATGAGGTCGGCAGTGGATCTACTCCCAGGTTGTCCTGTTATAACTGTATAGTGATGTTCCTCAAACACCTTGTGACGCAATTCCGATGGCACAAACAGTTTCCCAGACGTACAAGAATCCGGTGCGTCTCCCTGGGCCTCTAACACCTTCACCTCTAGGTCAGGGTAAAGAGCAGATATCACCACCCCTTCCGACAGTATAGCACTCTGATTTTCAAAATCACCACCTCCAGGAAAACTGCGTGACAAGGCATCTGCCTTGACGTTCTTAACCCCAGGACAATAGGTACCAATGAAATAGAATCTGGTGAAAAACAAAGACCATCTGTCTTGGGTTCAGTCAGTTAGCCGACTCAGGGTAAGCCAGATTTTTGTGATCTGTGAACACAGTGATCGGATGAATCGCCCCTTCCAACCAATGACGCCATTCGTCAAAAGTCAACTTAATGGCCAGTAACTCTCTGTTACCCACAAAATAAATTCTTTCTGCGGAAGAGAGTTTTCTTTAGAGAAAAAGGCACATGGATGCCATTTACCAGGTGACAGGTTCTGCGATAAAACTGCTCCTACCCCAACCTCGGACACGTCCACTTCCACAGTGAAAGATTGTGATACATCTGGCTGCACCAATATAGGGGCAAAAGAGAAGCATTCCTTAATCGCAAAAAAGTCTCGCAATGCCGAATCAGACCACACTGAGACATCTGTCAACTTTTTAGTCATGTTTCACAGGATGCCGGCGACGCACGGTAGCAGCAGGAGACGCCTTCCCAGCCGAGCGGGAGGGCCGCTCGGTGTCTCCGCTGCCATGGCAATGCTCCCTCTATGTGCGGCCGGCGTCCTCCATTGCCAGGATACCTGTGTGGACTGAGCGCCGAGCTGGGCACTTGGCGCTCAGCTGTCAGTCCTGGGTCAGGTCATGTGGCGCTGGCCACGTCACATGACCTCAGCCCCTGTGTATGTAAGCAGACAACCTGCTGGCCACAGATTGCCTGTGATTATGCTTATTGGGCTATCTTATACTCCGTTTGATTGTTCTGAATTTTACCTTCTGCTTGTTGTGATTTGACCTTCCTTTTGCCTTTCCCTTGTATTCTGACGCAACCTCCAGGTTTGACCTCCGGCTTGTTCCTCGTACTGTCTTTGCCTCTCCCTTGTATTCTGATGTGACCTTTGCTAGAGGGCTATCCTTCTTGTCTGCTGTACGCTCCTGCTGCCGCACGCCACCTGTTACCTGTTTCTGCTTTTACTCAAGTTAGGGACCGCCGTCCAGTTGCGCTCCATTGTTTAGGAAGGGAAGTGCAAGTAGGCAGGGACAGAGGCGTGGGTGGCAGTCTAGTGGGCGCACGCTCTCTCTCTCTCTCTCTCTCTCTGATTCTAGGGCGGCATGACAGAATCACAGGCCCTTACATTCATTATGGACCCTCTGCAAAGTATTACCGACCACATGCAGAATTTGGCGCAAATAGTACAGGAACTTGGGGAAAGGTTACAGGCCCAGGAAGCCGCTCGGACCTTCCCACTAGCTGCCCCGACTGCACCGCAACACCGAACATCATGTTAAGTTGCCTGACCGTTTTTCTGGTGATCGCAAATGTTTTCTGGCCTTCAAGGAAAGTTGTAAGTTTTACTTTCGCGTGCGCCCTCACTCGTCAGGTTCTGACCTGCAGAGGGTGGGGATAATTATTTCCCTCCTCCAAAGCGACCCTCAGGAGTAGGCGTTCACCTTGCCCCCGGACTCCCCTTGTCTCCTGTCCGTAGAGGCATTTTTTTCAGGCGCTGGGGGTTCTGTACGACGAACCCAACAGAGCCTCAGTAGCTGAGTCCCACCTTAGGTCCCTCACTCAGGGTCATAGACTGGTAGAGGACTACTGTACCCAGTTCCGTAAGTGGTACGTACCCTCAGACTGGAACGAACCGGCGCTCAAAAGTCAGTTCAACTTCCCGAAAATGTTCGGGTTCGGGATCCGAACTCGACCCGAACTTTATCCCGAACCGAACCCCATTGAAGTCAATAGGGACCCGAACTTTTAGGCACTAAAAAGGCTGTAAAATAGTCCAGGAATGGGCTAGAGGGCTACCAAAGGCAGCAACATGTAGGTAAATCCCCTGCAAACAAATGTGGAAAGTGAAATGAATTAAAATAAAATAAATAAAATTTAACCAATATCAATTGGAGAGAGGTCCCACTGCAAGGAATCATGCGTCATATCACTCAACACTGGAGAAGGCCACTTTCAGTTATTTCGCCCCCAGCACCCAGACAGAGGAGAGAGGTCCCACAGCAAGGAATCATGCGTCATATCAACCACCACCGGAGAAGGCCACTCTCAGTTATTTCGGCCCAGCACCCAGACAGAGGAGAGAGGTCCCACAGCAAGGAATCATGCGTCATATCAACCACCACCGGAGAAGGCCACTCTCAGTTATTTCGGCCCAGCACCCAGACAGAGGAGAGAGGTCCCACAGCAAGGAATCATGCGTCATATCACCCACCACTGGAGAAGGCCACTTTTAGTTATTTCAGCCCAGCACCCAGACCGAGGATACAGGTCCCACAGCAAGGAATAAGGCGTCATATCACCCACCACTGGAGAAGGCCACTCTCAGTTATTTCGGCCCAGCACCCAGACAGAGGAGAGAGGTCCCACAGCAAGGAATCATGCGTCATATCAACCACCACCGGAGAAGGCCACTCTCAGTTATTTCGGCCCAGCACCCAGACAGAGGAGAGAGGTCCCACGGCAAGGAATCATGCGTCATATCAACCACCACCGGAGAAGGCCACTCTCAGTTATTTCGGCCCAGCACCCAGACAGAGGAGAGAGGTCCCACAGCAAGGAATAAGGCGTCATATCAACCACCACCGGAGAAGGCCACTCTCAGTTATTTCAGCCACACCACCCAGACAGAGGAGAGGTTCATTCAACTTTGGGTTACACCGCAAGATCATGGTAAAGTAAAAAAAATGAGGATTCAATAAAGAAGTGCCCAGGAGTACAAGAATACATGGTTGAGGGGGAGGCAGTTATAAATGTCTATTCTGCACATGGGAGGCACAGGTCCTGTGGGATCTATGCCTGGTTCATTTTTATGAATGTCAGCTTGTCCACGTTGGCTGTGGACAGGCGGCTGCGTTTGTCAGTAATGACGCCCCCTGCCGTGCTGATTACACGTTCAGACAAAACGCTGGCCGCCGGGCAGGCCAGCACCTCCAAGGCATAAAATGCTAACTCTGGCCACGTGGACAATTTGGAGACCCAGAAGTTGAATGGGGCCGAACCATCAGTCAGTACGTGGAGGGGTGTGCGGACGTACTGTTCAACCATGTTAGTGAAATGCTGCCTCCTGCTAACACTTTCCGTATCAGGTGGTGGTGCAGTTAGCTGTGGCGTGGAGACAAAACTTTTCCACATTTCTGCCATGCTAACCCTGCCCTCAGAGGAGCTGGCCGTGACACAGCTGCGTTGGCGACCTCTTGCTCCTCCTCTGCCTTCGCCTTGGGCTTCCACCTGTTCCCCTGTGACATTTGGGAATGCTCTCAGGAGCGCCTCTACCAGCGTGCGCTTGTACTCGCGCATCTTCCTATCACGCTCCAGTGCAGGAAGTAAGGTGGGCACATTGTCTTTGTACCGGGGATCCAGCAGGGTGGCAACCCAGTAGTCCGCACACGTTAAAATGTGGGCAACTCTGTTGTCGTTGTGCAGACACTGCAGCATGTAGTCGCTCATGTGTGCCAGGCTCCCCAGAGGTAAGGACAAGCTGTCCTCTGTGGGAGGCGTATCGTCATCGTCCTCCGTATCCCCCCAGCCACGCACCAGTGATGGGCCTAAGCTGTGTCGGGTGCCACCCCGCTGTGAACCTGCTTCATCCTCATCCTCCTCCACCTCCTCCTCATCCTCCTCGTCCTCCAGTAGTGGGCCCTGGCTGGCCACATTTGTACCTGGCCTCTGCTGTTGCAAAAAACCTCCCTCTGAGACACTTCTAACAGACTGGCCTGAAAGTGCTAAAAATTACCCCTCATTGTCCTCCTCCTCCTCCTGGGCCACCTCCTCTTCCATCATCGCCCTAAGCGTTTTCTCAAGGAGACATAGAAGTGGTATTGTAACGCTGATAATGGTGTCATCGCCACTGGCCATGTTGGTGGAGTACTCGAAACAGCGCAACAGGGCACACAGGTCTCGCATGGAGGCCCAATCATTGGTGGTGAAGTGGTGCTGTTCCGCAGTGCGACTGACGCTTGCGTGCTGCAGCTGAAACTCCACTATGGCCTGCTGCTGCTCGCACAGTCTCTCCAGCATGTGCCAGGTGGAGTTCCACCTGGTGAGCACGTCGCATATGAGGCGGTGAGCGGGAAGGCCGAAGTTCCGCTGTAGCGCAGACAGGCGAGCAGCGGCAGGATGTGATCGCCGGAAGCTCTCACAGATGGCCCTCACTTTATGCAGCAGCTCTGACATGTCGGGGTAGTTGTGAATGAACTTCTGCACCACCAAATTCATCACATGCGCCAGGCAAGGGATGTGCGTCAAATCGGATAGTCCCAGAGCTGCGGCGAGATTTCGCCCATTATCGCACACCACCAGGCCGGGCTTGAGGCCCACCGGCAGAAACCAATCGTCGGTCTGTTGTTCATTACCCCGCGACAACTCCTGCACGGTGTGGGGCCTGTCCCCCAAACATATGAGTTTCTGAATGGCCTGCTGACGTTTACCCCAGGCTGTGCTGAAGTTGGTGGTGAAGGTGTGTGGCTGACTGAATGAGCTGGTGGAAGCAGAGGAGGAGGAAGCCGAGTAGGAGGAGGAGGCTACAGGAGGCAAAGAATGATGCCATGCGATCCTTGGCGGCAGAAGGACTTGCGCCAAGGAACTCTCCACCTGGGGCCCAGCCGCCACTACATTTACCCAGTGTGCAGTTAGGGAGATATAGCGTCCCTGGCCGTGCTTACTGGTCCACGTATCTGTGGTTAGGTGGACCTTGCCACAGATGGTGTTGCGCAGTGCACACTTGATTTTATCGGATACTTGGTTGTGCAGGGTAGGCACGGCTGTCTTGGAGAAGTAGTGGCGGCTGGGAACAACATACTGTGGGACAGCCATGAACATCAGCTGTTTGAAGCTGTCTGTGTCCACCAGCCTGAATGACAGCATTTCAAAGGCCAGTAGTTTAGAACTGCTGGCATTCAGGCCCAGGGCTCGAGGGTGGCTAGTTGGGAATTTACACTTTCTCTCCAAGGTTTGTGAGATGGAGAGCTGAACGCTGCCGTGTGACATGGTGGAGATGCTTGGTGACGCAGGTGGTGGTGTCGGTGGCACATCCTCTGTTTGGTGGGCAGCAGGTGCCAACGTTCCTCCCGAGGCGGAGGAAGAGGCCGAGGCAGCAGCAGAAGAGGGAGCAGGGGGAGCCAGAGTGAGTTCCTTGCTTTTAAGGTGTTTACTCCACTGCAGTTCATGCTTTGCATGTAGATGCCTGGTCATGCAGGTTGTGCTAAAGTTCAGAACGTTAATGCCTCGCTTCAGGATCTGATGGCACAGCGTGCAAACCACTCGAGTCTTGTCGTCAGCACATTGTTTAAAGAAGTGCCATGCCAGCGAACTCCTTAAAGCTGCCTTTGGGGTGCTCGGTCCCTGGTGGCAGCGGCCAGTAGCAGGCGAACTCTCTTGGCGGCGGCTGGTCTGCTTTTGCCCCCTGCTCCCTCTTTTGCTACGCTGTTGGCTCGGTCTCACCACTGCCTCTTCCTCTTGTAAGAGGGCGCAAGGTGCCGTCATGGACGGAAGATACGTGTCACCGAGGTTCCTGGCCTCGGTGAGGTGAGAGCCGGGTTTTATGTGTCAGCAGCAGCTAGTGCTGCTTGACATTGATAGTTAGTTTGGCTGCAAAGCCAATCCGGGCCGGCTCTTACTGGGAGTAGGCAAAGAGTTGGGTGGGTGCCTACTCCCCACGGTCCAGGCCGGACTTTGCCGGGCTTTTTAAAGGCAGCCACATCAGCAGGTGTGGCTGTGATTGTCCTGGAGCTGCTGCTAGTGCTGTGTAGCTCTCTGGGCTGGAAGGATGAGCCCAGCAAGGAGGCGTGCAGTCGTCCTGGAAGCCTGAAGGTGGATTATCCTGCGGCTGGGCCGACCGCTAGGTGCGAACGCGCACCTAAACATCTCACAGGTGATTGAACCTGGTTTTGGACTCTTTGGTTTTGCCTTTTGTGTTTGCTGAGTGTGAATTAACACCAAGAGACTGTTTATCGTTTATTTTGTGCAAGTGTGAATAAAACACTGTTTATTGCACTTTCTGGACTCCTTGTTTTGCCTCTGTACTGCTCCCGCACCGCTATCTACCAGAGCGACTCCCCACACTCTGAACTATAAAAGTCAGTGGCACGACCTTCATTCCATGTGGGGTCTAGGACCTCATCGTCCCCTGCATCATCTTCCACACAGTCTTCCTCCCTGACCTCCTGTTCGGTCTGCACACTGCAGAAAGGCGCAGCAGTTGGCACCTGTGTTTCGTCATCATCAGAGACGTGCAGACTCCGATGAGGTGGTATTCCCATGTCCTCATCATCAGGAAACATCAGTGGTTGTGCATTCTATGTCTTCCACCATTTGGGAAGGGCTAGGTGGATTCCATTGGGAAACCCTGCCAGCAGAGTCTTCAAACAGCATAATAGACTGCTGCATAACTTGAGGCTCTGACAGTTTCCCTGATATGCATGGGGGTGATGTGACAGACTGATGGGCTTGGTTTTCAGGTGCCACTTGTGCGCTTTCTGCAGAAGACTGGGTGGGAGATAATGTTGTGAACATGCAGGATCCACTGTCGGCCACCCAATTGACTAGCACCTGTACCTGCTCAGGCCTTACCATCCTTAGAACGGCATTGGGCCTAACCAAATATCGCTGTAAATTCTGGCGGGTATTGGAACCTGAGGTAGTTGGTTCACTAGGACGTGTGGCTTTGGCAGAATGGCCACGTCCTCTCCCAGCGCAAGAGGGTACACTAACACCACCACGACCGAGTCCGCGTCCCTTACTAGATGTTTTCCTCATTGTTACCTTTTACCAAGCACCACAATAATGAAAAAAATATTTGGCCCAATGTATTGATTTCAAATTCAGGCCTTTTTTTAATGGCAACAAACACTATCTGCCGATTTGTTTATGTAGCGTATTACACTAATCCAGGCACAGCAGTAAACACTGATTAAGGGGAATATCTCTTTTAAGGCTAGTATTTAGGCCCTAGATGAAAGGTATCCTATTATGGACAGATTTACACTTGGCCTGCAACAGCTGGGACACCAGATTCAGGGTATTGCTATTTTGGCAAATTAATTTCACCCCAGAACAAAATATATGTTTTGGCGGACACTATGAAACCTGACCTGCAACAGCTGGGACACCAGATTCAGGGTATTGCTATTTTGGCAGATTAATTTCACCCCAGAACAAAATATATGTTTTGGCGGACACTATGAAACCTGGCCTGCAACAGCTGGGACACCAGATTCAGGGTATTGCTATTTTGGCAGATCAATTTTACCCCAGAACAAAATATATGTTTTGGCGGACACTATGAAACCTGGCCTGCAACAGCTGGGACACCAGATTCAGGGTATTGCTATTTTGGCAGATCAATTTCACCCCAGAACAAAATATATGTTTTGGCGGACACTATGAAACCTGGCCTGCAACAGCTGGGGCATCAGATTTAGGGTATTGCTATTTTGGCAAATTAATTTCACCCCAGAACAAAATATATGTTTTGGCGGACACTATGAAACCTGGCCTGCAACAGCTGGGACATCAGATTCAGGGTATTGCTATTTTGGCAGATTAATTTCACCCCGGAACAAAATATAAGTTTTGGCGGACACTATGAAACCTGGCCTGCAACAGCTGGGACACCAGATTCAGGGTATTGCTATTTTGGCAGATTAATTTCACCCCAGAACAAAATATATGTTTTGGTGGACACTATGAAACCTGGCCTGCAACAGCTGGGACACCAGATTCAGGATATTGCTATTTTGGCAATTGAATTACACCCCAGAACAAAATATATGTTTTGGCGGACTCTATGAAACCTGGCCTGCAACAGCTGGGACACCAGATTCAGGGTATTGCTATTTTGGCAATCGAATTTCACCCCAGAACAAAATAAATGTTTTGGCGGACACTATGAAACCTGGCCTGCAACAGCGGGGACACCTGATTCAGGGTATTGCTATTTTGGCAATTGAATTTCACCCCAGAACAAAATATATGTTTTGGTGGACACTATGAAACCTGGCCTGCAACAGCTGGGACACCAGATTCATAGTATTGCTATTTTGGCAATTGAATTTCACCCCAGAACAAAATATATGTTTTATGACACTAGGAATCTTGGCCTGCAACAGCTGGGACACCAGATTCAGGGTATTGCTATTTTGGCAATTGAATTTCACCCAGAACAAAATTATGTGTTTTTGACGACACCAGAATCGTGGCCTGCAACAGCTGGGACACTCAGATTCAGGTATTGCTATTTTGTGCAATTGAATTTCACCCCAGAACAAAATATATGTTTTGGCGACACTATAAATCTTGGCCTGCAACAGCTGGGACACCAGATTCAGGTTAGTGATGATCGAACATGTCTGCTCGACTGCGATATTCTCGCGTAATACTTTAAAATATTCGCATATATTCGCATATCTTCGAATATTCAGATTCGCCATCATTTAATCGCCTTTATAAAATCGCGGGCAATCGCATAATGCGGAGGATCAGCGCGCATATTGCGCATAGTTGACTACGTTGCTGGCAGGCAAAGGCAGTAT